>OZ019970.1:8561776-8885345 GCA_963970395.1 Ephialtes manifestator
CGACAACGACAACGACAACGACAACGACAACGACAACGACAACGACAACGACAACGACAACGACAACGACAACGACAACGACAACGACAACGACAACGACAACGACAACGACAACGACAACGACAACGACAACGACAACGACAACGACAACGACAACGACAACGACAACGACAACGACAACGACAACGACAACGACAACGACAACGACAACGACAACGACAACGACAACGACAACGACAACGACAACGACAACGACAACGACAACGACAACGACAACGACAACGACAACGACAACGACAACGACAACGACAACGACAACGACAACGACAACGACAACGACAACGACAACGACAACGACAACGACAACGACAACGACAACGACAACGACAACGACAACGACAACGACAACGACAACGACAACGACAACGACAACGACAACGACAACGACAACGACAACGACAACGACAACGACAACGACAACGACAACGACAACGACAACGACAACGACAACGACAACGACAACGACAACGACAACGACAACGACAACGACAACGACAACGACAACGACAACGACAACGACAACGACAACGACAACGACAACGACAACGACAACGACAACGACAACGACAACGACAACGACAACGACAACGACAACGACAACGACAACGACAACGACAACGACAACGACAACGACAACGACAACGACAACGACAACGACAACGACAACGACAACGACAACGACAACGACAACGACAACGACAACGACAACGACAACGACAACGACAACGACAACGACAACGACAACGACAACGACAACGACAACGACAACGACAACGACAACGACAACGACAACGACAACGACAACGACAACGACAACGACAACGACAACGACAACGACAACGACAACGACAACGACAACGACAACGACAACGACAACGACAACGACAACGACAACGACAACGACAACGACAACGACAACGACAACGACAACGACAACGACAACGACAACGACAACGACAACGACAACGACAACGACAACGACAACGACAACGACAACGACAACGACAACGACAACGACAACGACAACGACAACGACAACGACAACGACAACGACAACGACAACGACAACGACAACGACAACGACAACGACAACGACAACGACAACGACAACGACAACGACAACGACAACGACAACGACAACGACAACGACAACGACAACGACAACGACAACGACAACGACAACGACAACGACAACGACAACGACAACGACAACGACAACGACAACGACAACGACAACGACAACGACAACGACAACGACAACGACAACGACAACGACAACGACAACGACAACGACAACGACAACGACAACGACAACGACAACGACAACGACAACGACAACGACAACGACAACGACAACGACAACGACAACGACAACGACAACGACAACGACAACGACAACGACAACGACAACGACAACGACAACGACAACGACAACGACAACGACAACGACAACGACAACGACAACGACAACGACAACGACAACGACAACGACAACGACAACGACAACGACAACGACAACGACAACGACAACGACAACGACAACGACAACGACAACGACAACGACAACGACAACGACAACGACAACGACAACGACAACGACAACGACAACGACAACGACAACGACAACGACAACGACAACGACAACGACAACGACAACGACAACGACAACGACAACGACAACGACAACGACAACGACAACGACAACGACAACGACAACGACAACGACAACGACAACGACAACGACAACGACAACGACAACGACAACGACAACGACAACGACAACGACAACGACAACGACAACGACAACGACAACGACAACGACAACGACAACGACAACGACAACGACAACGACAACGACAACGACAACGACAACGACAACGACAACGACAACGACAACGACAACGACAACGACAACGACAACGACAACGACAACGACAACGACAACGACAACGACAACGACAACGACAACGACAACGACAACGACAACGACAACGACAACGACAACGACAACGACAACGACAACGACAACGACAACGACAACGACAACGACAACGACAACGACAACGACAACGACAACGACAACGACAACGACAACGACAACGACAACGACAACGACAACGACAACGACGACAACGACAACGACAACGACAACGACAACGACAACGACAACGACAACGACAACGACAACGACAACGACAACGACAACGACAACGACAACGACAACGACAACGACAACGACAACGACAACGACAACGACAACGACAACGACAACGACAACGACAACGACAACGACAACGACAACGACAACGACAACGACAACGACAACGACAACGACAACGACAACGACAACGACAACGACAACGACAACGACAACGACAACGACAACGACAACGACAACGACAACGACAACGACAACGACAACGACAACGACAACGACAACGACAACGACAACGACAACGACAACGACAACGACAACGACAACGACAACGACAACGACAACGACAACGACAACGACAACGACAACGACAACGACAACGACAACGACAACGACAACGACAACGACAACGACAACGACAACGACAACGACAACGACAACGACAACGACAACGACAACGACAACGACAACGACAACGACAGCGACAGCGACAGCGACAGCGACAGCGACAGCGACAGCGACAGCGACAGCGACAGCGACAGCGACAGCGACAGCGACAACGACAACGACAACGACAACGACAACGACAACGACAACGACAACGACAACGACAACGACAACGACAACGACAACGACAACGACAGCGAAAGCGACAGCGACAGCGACAACGACGACAACGACAGCGACAACGACGACAACGACAGCGACAACGACGACAACGACGACAACGACGACAACGACGACAACGACAACGACAACGACGACAACGACAACGACAACGACGACAACGACAACGACAACGACAACGACGACAACGACGACAACGACGACAACGACGACAACGACGACAACGACGACAACGACGACAACGACGACAACGACGACAACGACGACAACGACGACAACGACGACAACGACGACAACGACGACAACGACGACAACGACGACAACGACGACAACGACGACAACGACGACAACGACGACAACGACGACAACGACGACAACGACGACAACGACGACAACGACGACAACGACGACAACGACGACAACGACGACAACGACGACAACGACGACAACGACGACAACGACGACAACGACGACAACGACGACAACGACGACAACGACGACAACGACGACAACGACGACAACGACGACAACGACGACAACGACGACAACGACGACAACGACGACAACGACGACAACGACGACAACGACGACAACGACGACAACGACGACAACGACGACAACGACGACAACGACGACAACGACGACAACGACGACAACGACGACAACGACGACAACGACGACAACGACGACAACGACGACAACGACGACAACGACGACAACGACGACAACGACGACAACGACGACAACGACGACAACGACGACAACGACGACAACGACGACAACGACGACAACGACGACAACGACGACAACGACGACAACGACGACAACGACGACAACGACGACAACGACGACAACGACGACAACGACGACAACGACGACAACGACGACAACGACGACAACGACGACAACGACGACAACGACGACAACGACGACAACGACGACAACGACGACAACGACGACAACGACGACAACGACGACAACGACGACAACGACGACAACGACGACAACGACGACAACGACGACAACGACGACAACGACGACAACGACGACAACGACGACAACGACGACAACGACGACAACGACGACAACGACGACAACGACGACAACGACGACAACGACGACAACGACGACAACGACGACAACGACGACAACGACGACAACGACGACAACGACGACAACGACGACAACGACGACAACGACGACAACGACGACAACGACGACAACGACGACAACGACGACAACGACGACAACGACGACAACGACGACAACGACGACAACGACGACAACGACGACAACGACGACAACGACGACAACGACGACAACGACGACAACGACGACAACGACGACAACGACGACAACGACGACAACGACGACAACGACGACAACGACGACAACGACGACAACGACGACAACGACAACGACAACGACAACGACAACGACAACGACAACGACAACGACAACGACAACGACAACGACAACGACAACGACAACGACAACGGCAACGGCAACGGCAACGGCAACGGCAACGGCAACGGCAACGGCAACGGCAACGGCAACGGCAACGGCAACGGCAACGGCAACGACAACGACAACGACAACGACAACGACAACGACAACGACAACGACAACGACAACGACAACGACAACGACAACGACAACGACAACGACAACGACAACGACAACGACAACGACAACGACAACGACAACGACGACGACGACGACGACGACGACGACGACGACGACAACGACAACGACGACGACAACGACGACGACAACGACGACGACAACGACGTCGACAACGACGACGACAACGACGACGACAACGACAACGACGACGACAACGACGACGACAACGACGACGACAACGACGACGACAACGACGACGACAACGACGACGACAACGACGACAACGACGACAACGACGACAACGACGACAACGACGACAACGACGACGACAACGACAACGACAACGACAACGACAACGACAACGACAACGACAACGACAACGACAACGACAACGACAACGACAACGACAACGACAACGACAACGACGACAACGACAACGACAACGACAACGACAACGACAACGACAACGACGACAACGACAACGACAACGACAACGACAACGACAATGACGACAACGACAACGACAACGACAACGACAACGACAACGACAACGACGACAACGACAACAGATCTATAGTAGGGCAGACGGGAGGAAAAAACTGCTACACTTGTGGGAGTACAGGGCGTTTTGAGAAAGACTATACACGCAAATCGGGACTGTTGGCTCTACCCGCACCGAGCCCTAATAGAAGGATTAATCAGGCGGAAATAGTCTGCACTTTTTACAAAATAAAAGGGCACACCTGACAGGAATGCAGGAAACGTTTACGGAAGAAGAAAGAAGGAGGTCAAGGATCTGCTCAGCAGTAAAATATAAACAGCAGTAAGCAGCAGGTCGGTGATAAGCGGCCGGTATTCAGCATGGCCGCCAAGAATAACACCACCGCTGCTATTACTAATGCTATTACGCGGACGTTGGGCATGGTGCAGATCAACGCAGTCACGATCACAGGCGGAAAAAGGGGAACGAGCGGAGAAGCGGCTGATAAGCGCCTGGAATCCATGATAGCCACCGCGTGTAGTACTACGAATACGGTTACCACTACTAACAGGCGTACGTTGGACAGCCTGCAGCTCACTAGGATCAGTGAAACCCGAGTGGGCGATAAGAGGCACCTACAAGTGCTCGAGGTAACGTTGCCGGCTGTAAGCGTAACGGCCAATGATGTTGACTTGGTGAGTCCCACAGCTGTGCGGGGAATACTGACCCTCAAGGGAGACACTGGGGCATAGTGCAGCCTTGTGAAATACAGCTGTGTGAAGTCCGATGCTCTACTTGAAGATACAAACATTGAGCTACAAGGAGCCGAGGGCAGCAAGTTCTACCCAATACGCAAAGTGGACTTGACCGTAGAGACGCCTGATATCGCACTCAAACATTGGTTTTACGCAGTACGGGACGATATACACATATCGGTGAATGGTCTGCTGGGCATCGGATTTATCATAATACACCATGCAGATATCCTTGGAGGGGAAATTTTTAAACTCTATGGGCACACAATGCCTCGAGTGGATGGATATCCCAAAATAACCCTCGCCCCGCGCACAGAGACCATAGCATACGTGGTGTTGTGCCCAAAAGGTCGACGATTGATCACGTCGTCGCGTTAGGGGATGATAGATAAAAATAAAGGGATCTTTCCGATTTAAGGATTAGAATCCACGAGATTCCCAAGTAAAAAGATATTTATTTAAAATGAAATTAATTATGATAATTCCTTGCGCGAATTATCCCGATACAAGTATGTGAGTCTAACTCGAGCCCAACCGTTCGATTCGAATAATCAATTAAGACTGAATTTACTTCTGACTGTTACTCACCAATTTGCCTAAAATTGGTGCGTATGCATTTAATACTTCGGTGTTAATTTCCGCATCGCACGATACCGCTTCCGCGCGCGATGTCGCGCGCTCTTTCGAAATCGTGCATTGAACTTGTTCGGTCATTGACCGAACAATTTCCTTTTAAAATTCGGGGCGCAACATCCCTCCCCCCTTAAAAAAGAAAAATTGATTTTCTATTTTTCTTGGTTGAACTCGGTTTTACAAATTTTAAAAGTTTTTTATATTATTTCAAATTAAACACATTAATTTCCCGACATGAATGACAACACATGAAAATATTTCCCTCTTTTTATTCTAATTTTCTCGCCAAGCCTTGGTCTGGTAGGCCAGTCGTAGAGGCTTTCCCGTGCCGAACAAGCATTTTGTAGTTCCGCATGCAAGCTATCAGCACGCGGAGGCACAGAGAGTCTACGCAGGCTAATCGGTGACTCGGAGTGGGTCACTAGCTGTATCGGCCTTGCCGGTGTCGCGTTACGCTTTTTCCTCAGCTGATATAGCTTATAAACCGCGTAGCAGAACAAGGCTATAGGGGCTATTGCACCTAAGGAATAAAATCCAATGTTATGATATACTTGAGGATCTTTGTTATAGTCTCTATCAATGTCCTTTCCTATTCGTTTCACACGCGCTCCGAGAGTTTATAACTCCTCGGGATTTCGCAAAACACTAACCAGTTTTACCTGGTCACTATCATTTTTAACTCGCGCACGATATTGTTCGTCTATTTTTGAAAGTGTGAGATTAAACGGGGGCAAATAGCTCTCGTTTTTCACGTCAGTAACCCGTTTTAGGGTTTGAATTTTGAAATCTTGCGCGGTCGCGGTGCATGAGCCTACCAAAGCCAGAATTCCCGAATTTATTAAAATTACGCGATCCGCGGGTATTTTATCGCATGAAATTGTGATTAGATCTTCCTTTGGTGCGATGAAAATCCATCTTCCGGGTTGCTCCATCGGTATTATCAGAGTATTGGTCAGTAATAACGCCCGCTTTGGGCAATGTAGTCCAGAGGCAGTGTCGATTTTTCCATAGGCAAATACTTCAACTGGTGCATTCTTGGTGACCGGTGTCGACGGATGATTCGGAAGGCAGATGTACTTGTTCGCGAATTTTTTGCAATTTTTCAAGTCCACTGTTGACATACGTAGATAATTCCTGTTGGCTTGGTCAACTACCACGAGATCCTCGGTAGTATCGATGTAGTAGTATGTGTTGTTGTCAGTGCCTCTCGCTGGCACGCCGTATACGCGATTCACGGCATACTGTTGTGCCCCTATCAGCGGGATATCAAGTAGCAGCATGGCCGCTGTCCCGTCGCTGTAGGTGCGCGTGTCGGTGAGCTTCCTTAGTGTGCTCGCCTCGCCGCGCACTATCGGTACCGGGAATCCGGTGCTGGCCGGCAATCTGTGCAAGTAGCGACACCAACTCCTTCACGTCGGTGAGTAGTTCTTCCACTACCACACTCGCCGCAGTAAGGCTCTCGTCGAGTCGTTGGCGTCTCGTCAACTGATCATGTTGTGTTGACATGCTGCGGCGCACGTGGTTTACGAGGTTCAGTAGGGTGTTTTCATTTGCTTGCATTCTCTCAGCGGTCTCGTTGAAGACCTGCAAAGCAGATGAAACAACCTGTAACTGACCCTTGATGCCCTCTTTTAAAGCGTTTCCATTCGACCGAAGGGCCATTATTTCTCGATGTATATGTTCTGCATCGGCCGCATCCATGTTTCCGGTGATTGATTTTATTACTGATCCCACACCATCGATGAGTCCTCGGCGCTTCCGCATGGACTCGGGTTCAATTAAGTCATAAACGGTGTCCATGTTGTCCTTGATTTTTGCTGCCATGCGGTCGACGGTGTCCAGTAGTGCGAAGCATAGCTCATCGGCTTCACCCGTTTTCCCCTCGATTCCGCAGGCGTCCCGCACTCGCTGCAAATTTAGCTGTACAATTCTTTCCCTTCTCTTGATGTCGGAGAAGTCCATGTGTATGGCGAGTCTCCATGTTGCCTTGGTTTGCGTGAGGCTTCCAATTTCTTCGTAATATATGCCGGGATTGCTGGCGAACGGCGTCAAAGTGTAGCTGTCCCGTGCCCGTGTGTTCGAGCGAGACAGAAGAAGAGCAGCACAAACCTGCAACAGGAATCCGAGAGTTAGAAAGACTCCTCGACCGTGGGACTGCTGAATTGGCAGATTTTATCCCAGTTGGTGGTGGTCGCTACAATTAGCGGCCACCAAGTCATTCGCTCTCCAACTTCGACACTGTTCGCATCAACTTTAAAAAAAAAAGTCTTTTGTACGTGATGTACACGGCCATGTGGTGCTGGACGGCTCCATCCTGGACCGTCGCCTCCTGGACTGGGTGGTAAGTACCCTATCGCTCTTTTCTTTTTCCCTAACGAGTGTTTTTCTCTATTTTTTTTAAATGTCGTTTTCTTTTTTTTCAGGCCCGGACGATCCACGTTCCTGGGTCAGCAGCCACCCTGAAGCGTCCGGAATGGCTCCGGACGTTCATCCGGAAGGCGGCGGCCGTTCAGCGCCGCCGAAATTCATCGCGGAGTATGGCCGCATATGTCTGGGCCGGTGGCGATTATCTCGACGAGGACACCCTCGATTTCTGGGGCCTCAGACGGCTCTTTGGCGTAGGCCGTCCGGCTTTCGGCCCTCACTGCGGGGGATTAAATTTTTAATAACATAATAATAACATAATTTAATATGTTGTATTTTTGAGGTTAGTAGGGAGGGGATTATCCTCTCTCTACAATAAATGTAACAAAAATTTAATTCGCCTTCCGCGTTTCGATCAGCACGTAAGTTCCGCCCGCGATATACATAGCGGATGACCCCTCCTTCCCCTTTTCTCGTTAGTATACATGTAGATGTATATATATTATATATACATGTTTTGTCTCTTCTTATTATTAGTTAATTTTAGGATTTTTAGAAGCATGAGGCCCCTTGCGTCAGTACCATGCGATAAGACCCAATAGCACGTGGACGCCGCTCTGGTACGTCCGTGCCTTTCTCTATCTTTCTTTTTTCTCAGCCTAGCACGTGGCCGCCTCTCTCTCCTGGCGCATCCGTGCTCTTTCTTACCTCCTCTTTCCTTCGTTTCTTCCTATCTTCGCTTCCTTCTTAGAAGCATGGGGACGGTCGTAGTGGCCGTTGCATGCAGTAAGGCAAAAAGAAATACACATATTCATAGCTCGTACTGCTCGCAGAGCAGTACGGCACCAATACTCACACACTGTATGTGTGATTGTCCGCCTCGCTGCCCGTAACGCTCCCAGAGTGTATGGGTGCGCTCCCATTCACCTACACAACGTTAATACTCGACGAACGACCGCAAGCGGTTGACATGCACCGTTGCGGCTTTTCTTCCTTTTTTGATGGTGTAGGTGACGGGACTATGCACTGCTATGATGGTGTGCGGCCCCGTCCATGACGGTGCGAGCTTAGCCGAGCGTCCCCGTCGTACGGTGTCGTCATGTAGTAGTACATGGTCGCCAACGCGATACTCCTGCTGTCTCGCTTTGGCATCATAATCTTGCTTCGCTCTCTCCTTGGCTCAGATTACGCCTGGCTACTGCCCACGAGGCCCGTAGCCTTTCTCGCAGCTCGCTGGCGTAGTCTGCGTGTGTGTATGTGGGCCGCGGCTCCTGTTTTACTGCCGTGGGCAGCTCAGCCTCGCGTCCATACACTAACACGTAAGGAGACATTCCCGTGGCTATGTGTGGGGTGATGTTGTACGTAAACATAGCGTACGGTAACCACTCATCCCAGTTACTTTGATCTTCATCAATAAAATTCTTTAAATACTCTGCCATAGTTCGATGGGCCCTTTCCAGGGCCCCATTGCTTTCAGGATGGTACGCGGTTGTCTGAATTTTCCTAATACGCAATAACTTGCAAGCTTCCTTGAATGTGGAGCTTAAAAAGTTGGATCCCCGATCCGATAAAATTACCTCGGGAGTTCCATATCGACAAATTATTTCTTCGACTAGGGCCTTCGCAACGGTGTGCGCTTCCTGGTTCGGAATTGCCACCGCTGCACTGTATTTCGTAAGGTCATCCTGGAAGGTGAGTATATTTTTATTTCCAGATGATGTTACAGGTAGCGGTCCTACGATGTCCACTGCTACCTTTTCGAATGCCCTTTCGGGAGTGTCGGTGATAACCATTGGCACCCTCCCTTTACCCCTCAGCTTGTTCTTCTGACATTTCTCGCCAGCAGTGATATGATTCTCTATATCCTTTTTCGGGCCGGCCATTCATACTTGGTCTCGATACGTTTCAGGGTCCTTTTTATACCCTGGTGCCCCCCCCCCCCCCCCCCCCAGAGGGGCATCATGATATTCCCTTAATATTTTTTCTCGTTCCTCCGGCGAACGACGGGTTAAGCTACTGCTGCAGCGACGCTTGTTTTTTTATCATAGTGCCCTCGTCCTCCTCGGAGGAATAGGCTATGCTGTCTTCTTCCCCGCTCTCCACTTCCCCAGGCCCGCCTGAAAGCCCGCAGTCCACGCGGACCACTTCTTTCGTCCCATTGGCGGGCGGTAGGGCCTTAGCAGGGTCCTTCTCGCTCCCCAGCATGCACGGTCTCTCTGTCTCCTTCCTCGACTCCATGCGCTGCCTAGCAGCAGCCCCCCTTGCCGCGCTCCGCACGGTCAACGGGCGAGCGCTGTCCTTCTTAACGCTCTCCGTCTTATCATCCACACAACTCGGGTGTGTTAGTGGGCGTGTGTGTGCCGCGGAGCGACGGCTCCTCGATATTCTCCGTCCTGCTTCCACTCAGGCGTTCCGCCACTCGCCCCTTCACTCTCTCTCCCACGTCGCTCGGGGCTAGCACCGCATCCTCCTTGCTCCCGTTGGTGTGCTCTCGCGCTGCCTCTCTCTTTCCCACGGCGTTAGGCTTTTCCGCGTTTTTTCCTCGCATTTGCGCCCTAGTTGCCACAAAAATGCGGCTTAAAGCATCGACTTTAGTATTTCTTTTCCCCGCCTTATATTCGACCTCAAATTCATGTTCGGATAACTTGATCCTCCACCTCATTAATCGTGAACCTGGGTCTTTTACCCCAAATAACCACGTAAGAGATTGGTGATCGATTATCACCTTGAAACGAGTGCCGTAGATATAAGGGCGAAATTGCGCAATCGCCCAAACTATAGCGAGCAGCTCTTTCTCTGTGGTGGTGTAATTCACCTCCGCCTTTGAGAGTGCGCGGCTCGCGTAGCATATGGGTAGGTCTTCCCCGACCTTGCCTTGTGAGAGTATCGCTCCGATGGCCTTATCTGAGGCGTCGGTCGTTACCAGGAATTGCTTCGCGAAGTCCGGGTATTGTAGAATGGGTGCTGTTGTTAATGCCTCTTTTAATTCCTCGAAAGCAGCATCCCGTACTGCGGTTCATTCGAACTCCGTATCTTTTTTTACGAGTTCGGTTAATGGTTTGGCTATTTTCGAAAAATCCTTTATGAATTTTCGGTAATAACCAGCTAATCCGAGAAACGACTGTACTTGTTTAACGGTTTTTGGAGCAGGATACTCCCTTACGGCCGCGAGTTTTTCCGGATCGGCCCGTACTCCTTCCTCCGAAATTATGTGACCCAAATAATGAGTTTCTTTCCGTAGATATTAGCATTTCCCGGGTTGTGCTGACAATCTGGCTTTTCGCAGTAGTTGAAATACTTCCTCCAGCCTTTCGTTATGCTGTAAACATAACATTTTACCCCTTGTACACCGGCTAGCACAGAATTCATCAACCTCTGGAAAGTAGGAGGTGCATTTTTGAGACCGAATGGTATCCGGTTGTATTTAAAATGTCCTTGAGGGGTCGAAAAAGCTGTTTTTTTCTTATCTTCTGGCGCCATCGGGATTTGGTGAAATCCGGAGGCGAGATCTAGAGTGGAAAAATATTGAGCTTTTCCCAACTGATTCAATATTTCCGTAATATTGAGCAGTGGATACGAATCCCCTACTGTGACCTCATTTAATTTTCGGAAGTCCACCACTACGCGCATCCGTTCTTCCCCCGATGCATCTGGTTTTTTGGCCATTACAAGTAGAGGCGCATTCCATTGGCTCCTGCTTGGTTTAATTATTCCATCTTCCAGCATCTCGTTGGTTTGTCGCTCAACTTCCTTTTTGTGCGCTTCCGGTAGTCTATAGGGGTGCACTTTGGTCGGTAACACCCCCTCTTTGAGGGGAATTCGGTGTTCCACCATATGTGTACATGGTAATTTGTCTCCCTTTAAATGGAAGATGTCCTCATATTTTGCAACGAGCTGTAGCAAGGGTCCGCGTTCCTCGCTGTTGAGGTGACTCACGTGGAGCTCTTGCTCCAAGCGTTGAAGACGCTGGGCCCCCCTTTCCTCTTTCACCGCACTCACACACAGCGCGTTGGTGTGAGTGCCGTGCCCGGCCCCCGCTATCTCGGCCGGCTCGAGTGTCACCGTCGGACGCTCTACCACTACCACCTCTTCGGTCGTGTTTATGAGGCTCACGACGCAACTATTTCCCTGTGGTGGTGTATAGCATGTACCCATTATTATTCCTTTACTTATTTCCTTTCGCGGAATTATTCCTCCGTGCTTACTCGTGGTTGCTACATATGCGATGGTTTCGGCACGTGGGGCAAGCACGATTTTCGAAATCCCATCCACCAGGGGCATGGTGTGCCCATACAGTTTGAAGATTTACCCTTCTAGAATGTCCGCGTGGTGCAATTTGTGACGTGATTTTTTTGGAATCTCGGTCACAAGGGTATTGTTGGCGTTATTGTCGTTGGTTCGTCGCGGCCCCTCCTCGAATAATGATTCCCGTAAAGAAAATGACTCAGCTACCGACTATTTTACGTTTCGTTATATTTTCTTTGAGTCGGAATTTCAGATTAAAAAGTTCGGCATATTCGAATCCGTCGCGAGGATGAGAGCTCAACGAAACGAGCAGCCCGACGGACAAGAATTGCCGACAAGAGTCTTGCAGTTAGCTATAGACCGGTGCAAATCCGGCGCCCGATAGCGAGAGTGCATCGCGCTGGAGAACGGGTGGATATTCGTTAGTTTTGACATAGGATGGGGCATCCTAGTGTCAAGTAAAATGTGCAGTATAGGCCCGTTTTCGCGTGAAGCACTAAGGGAGGCGACTGTGCAGATTTCGCATGTTACCGGCATTAATTGCGCTCCCGTATAGTTGAGAGATTGTTCGAGTGAGAGAGGGCAGTAGCTCTCGGGCAAGGAATTTCGGGAAGACATAGAATATAATTTATGTCGAGTTTTCGATGATTGCCGGAGACAATCAGTCTTGCTCGGGACACCGCCGAGGTGCCTCGAGTAGTTAATCCGCTCCCGTGTTGACAAGTTTTTCTGTCGATCGCGCGCGCGTCATCGCGCAGTTCTCGCGTACTCCTTAGAGTACGGTGTGTGTTCCCGTAATATCGTGTGCGGCGTATGCTATGCATACGAGTGCTTCGATAGATTCCGATCGAATAAATCGGATAGTTTTCGTGCGGTGTAGTGCAAGAGTGCACTTACTGATACCGCGAGATCGTATGGGTTTTAGTTCCCGATTCCCGGGACCCGTCAACGGATTTTTGGTGAGTGGTTCTCGCGTTATTTATTAACAATAAGTACTTGCTCCCGTGAATCGATTCTATATCGAAAAGAATTGCTATTTATTGGACCGAATCTCGACCCTCTCTACCACAAGCAAGCAGCCTGAGCGGCCGTGCAAATTCCGCAACCGTTCGTTCTCGCGAGTGCATCCCGTTGCGTTTGCTACTTTAACGCGTTCCCAAAAAGTAGCGATGTTCTCGATTTTTTGTGTGTTTGTGTTTTCGATCGGCCGTTATGCCCCGACTGCCGATCTGATTGGAATCGAGCTTGCCTCCCTTGATTCCAGGGGCATACCGGTTGTTAATACCGTTGAAACAAAATTAACTGGCGCCTACCGGGTTTACGGATGCGTAAACGTGGGTGGACGGCCGAAGGTGACCGTTCTCGTGAGTTTAATTACCGTTTATCGTTACGCTCACGAAAAATACGTCACAAATGGCGCCCAACGTGGGGCCTTCCAATAAATCGCTGCTCCCGTGCGTGTTGTGCAATTATGGTGCATTAATGATTTTTTAATTTTTATTTTTTTTTAATTATTTTTTTTTGTTTTTTTTTTGGTCATTATTTTTTTTCTTTCCTATTATTTTTTTTAAAATTATTTTCAATTTTTTTAAAATTATTTTTAATTTTTTTAAATTTTATACTTAATTGTTTTTCCTCTATTTTCGCGTTCTCGTCACGTTTAGTTTTACTTAACTCGACAGTTCCCGAATATTAACTATCGATTAGCTGGTGAAATTTTCGAATATTTTATTATTTTGAAAATTTTCGGTTCTCGATTAAAATTTTCGAGTATCTATTATTCGAAAATTGTCTGTTCTCGTTTGACATTCTCGAATAAAATTATTATTCGAGAACTGTCTTTTCTCGTTGACATTTTCGAATAAATCTATTATTCGAAAATTGTCTGTTCTCGTTTGACATTTTCGAATAAATTTATTATTCGAAAATTGTCTGTTCTCGTTTGACATTTTCGAATAAAATTATTATTCGAGAACTGTCTTTTCTCGTTGACATTTTCGAATAAATTTATTATTCGAAAATTGTCTGTTCTCGTTTGACATTTTCGAATAAATTTATTATTCGAAAATTGTCTGTTCTCGTTTGACATTTTCGAATGAAGTTATTATTCGAGAACGGTCTTTTCTCGTTGACATTTTCGAATAAATTTATTATTCGAAAATTGTCTGTTCTCGTTTGACATTTTCGAATAAATTTATTATTCGAAAATTGTCTGTTCTCGTTTGACATTCTCGAATGAAATTATTATTCGAGAACTGTCTTTTCTCGTTGACATTTTCGAATAAATTTATTATTCGAAAATTGTCTGTTCTCGTTTGACATTTTCGAATAAATTTATTATTCGAGAATTGTCTGTTCTCGTTTGACATTCTCGAATGAAATTATTATTCGAGAACGGTCTTTTCTCGTTGACATTTTCGAGTAGATTTATTATTCGAAAATTGTCTGTTCTCGTTGACTATAATAAGATTATTATTCGAGAACGGCCTTTTCTCGTTGACATTTTCGAATAAAATTATTATTCGAAAATGGCCTGTTCTCGTTGACATTTTCGAATGAATTTATTATTCGAAAATTGTCTGTTCTCGTTTGACATTTTCGAATGGAATTACTATTCGAGAATTGCCTTTTCTCGTTGACATTTTCAAAAAAATTTAGTATTCGAAAATTGACTGTTCTCGTTTGACATTCTCGAATGAAATTATTATTCGAGAACTGTCTTTTCTCGTTGACATTTTCGAATAAATTTATTATTCGAAAATTGTCTGTTCTCGTTTGACATTTTCGAATAAATTTATTATTCGAGAATTGTCTGTTCTCGCTCGACACTTTCGAATAAATTTCTTATTCGAAAATTGTCTTTTCTCGTTGACATTTTCGAATGAATTTATTATTCGAAAATTGTCTTTTCTCGTTTGAAATTTTCGCATAAAGGTTATTATTCGAAAATTGCCTTTTCTCGATTGACATTTTCGAGTGATTTATTATTCGGAAAATTACAGTTTTCGAAATAATTTTGGGAATTTTGGAGTACTTCGTTTTTCGGAGGTTTCTGGCTCCCGCCCGCCCTCCCCGCGACACTCATGAAGCGGTCACGGGCGAGCGACGCTACCGTTAATCCGTCTATTGTTTCGGCTTCGGCCGTTACGATGAACAATGTCGATTTTCGACAAACAATTTTTTTTGGGTTCTCGGAAAGCTCCTACCTAAGGACTTTCGATCTCGATAACCGAAATTTGACGATTTCAAGACACTTTGTCTTGAATTATCACCGCGTACGGTTATCAAGTTACTCTTCTCGCCTTAGTGCTGCTTACGGCTTACAAGTATTTCTACAAGTATTTACGTGAGTACTGCTCAAGATCTCGACATTATTTGCTCATCCACATTTTATTTATTTCTATTGTTTTTTTTGTGTTCGGTAATTTTATTTTATTTTTTTTTGTGTGGTATTTTATTATTACCGACACAAAAATTTTTTTTCCGATCGCCCATCGAGACAAAATGGATCCCGAGTTCGGATTACCCTCTGTGAGAGTGCGTATCCGAAATCACGGCGTACGCTCTCGTAGTATATCTTTCGGAATCAAGTATACTAACTGAACGTTGAGACGCTCGTACGGATACCGCATGAAATACATTGGTCTCGGTACACGCGAATACGTAGTTTTATCGTTTTGGTGGTCTTTTCGAACTCGCGACGAATACACGCGCGTGTGTATTTCCGAAAGGACGCGCCTATGATTTCGATCGCATGAAAATGCGCGTTACCGGGGCAGATAGCGCAGTACACCAGAAAATTATATTTTATTTTTTTTTATTCGATATTTGTATTTTGATGATCTTGCTTTTTTTTTTCTTTTTTTTTCTTTTTTTTGAATGCGCTACTCGGCCATAAATTCCCGTATGTTCGGTTTCGGACGACTTGGAGCTCGGCGATTTTGCGGGGAAACGTCGGATTCCCTGCTCGCCGAGGATATCCACTCCTGATCGAAGGGTTACCGATTAGACGCCGGGAGATCAGTATTAATTTACTGATTAGTACTGTTTTATTATTTGTTTTTTTGTTGTTATATTTTTAAAAAAATTTTTTTTCTTTTCTCTCTCTCCCTGTTGGCGTCTCAATCCCGCTGAGCCAAGCAGGCTCGTTACCGTTTGGAACTCGATTCCATTAATCTCGACGCGCGTTCCCACACACATTCTCGCTAGGAATGCCTACCGGAAATGTGGTATCGCGCAGAGCTCGCGAAAAATCTCCTCTTAAAAGAGAGTAGAGATCTATACAAAGAAAATCCGTCGGTCTCGTTGTACCGACGTTACAGTCCCGATCGAAACGTTCGAGACCGATATTAATCGATCCTCGGACGTGCGGTTCCCGTGCATTAACCATGAATCTGGAAGGAGAGAAATTTCCTTTTCGGATTCATGCATTTTATTTTTTTTTTTTTGGCTGTGGTTGCGCTCTCGTAATACTTTCGTGTCACGATTCGGGGAATTGTCGGCCTGGCGATCTTACAGGGGTACGTCGGAACCCCTGCTCGCCTAGGACCCCGATCCCTAACCGACCGTGACGGCTCTCGAGCATAAATTCTCTTTTCATTATTCTTTTTTTTCAGTTTCTTTCTTTTTTCCGGTTTTTTTTCTATTTATTTTCTCCTTTCTTTTCTCTTTTTGTTTGTGGCGTTCTCGTGTCGTTCACGCAATACGACTTGTTACCGATATGCGTAACGTCCAACGAATTTTTTTATACATTCGAATTTTGGACCGTTGCGACTCCCGCTGCCGATATCGGGCTCAGCCAATGGCGGCTCTGGATCCCGTTGAACCCCCCACTACCGTTCCTTCTCGGCTCTCGGTGCCGGTGCGATGTGATCTCGATCACTTCACCGCGAACCGTCGTCGAACGCAGCAGCTTCCGAAAACCACTCGTGGCTTTCCCAACTTATTCCTTGAGAATTTAAATAAAGTTACTGTGCCCAGCTTACGTATAGAGCTCGGCTACCGGATAAATCGGTTCTCGATTTATTACGAACGCTTGTTACGTTCTGGCTCTTGCGTTACTGAATTACTAGTCATTTTGACTTAGTACCTAGCTCCCGATTACGGACGCCTATTATTATTATAATACGGCTTGTCTTGTTTATTTAATTTTATTTAATTTTATTTTTTTAATTTTTTTTTTTTCCTTTTTTGTTTTTTTTTGTATTTTTTTTTTCTTCCTCTTTCCCTTTTTCTCTCACGATCTCGCTACGGAACACTCAGATTCCGCGTTCTCGAAATCGATTGAACGAGTTCTCGTGGCCTTTGGGGAATAACCCAGGCCTACCTTCCGGGTGACGAGCGCATTACTGCGATGTCGGATCCCGACAGGAAGACCGAACGATCGAGTCACGCTCTTACAGATGAGGAGTCATCCGATTCCCAAGAGCGCTCGAAGGTACCGATGGATCGCCTAGCGATCAACCCTCCCGGTCCGGGTTAGGGTTCCGGGTGACCAGAACCAAGCTCACGCCTCGGGAGTAGATGCCGCCAGTCATAATCGTGGCGGCGCCCGGTTCCCGTCACGACAACGTCGTCGGGCCCAGCTTTGGGACTCCAGACCCGATCCCGTTGCCGTACGGCCGGCCGCCAACCGAATGGGGGCCGTACCGCTCGATCCCCCTAACCGTCGACGTGTGACGTTAGACCGGGAAGACTTCTCGACGTTCGATGAGGACAGGTTCCCGCAACGCCGAAGGAGATTTTTATCTCCCCATCGGGTGCTCCAGGAGGTCCGGCGTTGGGACCTCTCGTTCTTGGGCCGATGAGAGGAGGATGTCGAAGACTTCATCTCTCTCGTCGAGGGAGGCCGCTCTCTAATCCCGATCCATGACGAAGATTTGCTACGCACGATCTCGTTTTGTTTAAGAGGCGCCGCTCGGACTTGGTACCGAGAGGCTCGCGTTCTGTTACCGGACTGGCCGGCTGCGAAGGCCGCATTCCGGGAACGCTTCTCCGATCCCGATTATCAAATCGCTCTTCGCGAAGAGATCTCGAGAAGGACTCAGGGAGAACATGAGTCAGCTCTCGTTTATTTAGGCTGCATGAACGGCTTATTCTCCCGACTAAATCCAGCATGGACCGAATGGGAGCGAGTTCGATACGCTCATCGAAATATGCTCCCAGCCTACCGCCTGGTGATCCCGATACACGATCGGCTAACGATGCGAGATCTCGAACGCTCGGCAGCTCGACAGGAGCAGATCCTGCGTAGCGTGGGCACCCGACGCCCCCCACCGAAGCCCGAGGCATCCCTCTGCCCGGGGTTTGCGTGCTGGGACCCACCCGAGCGAAAAACGCCTTCTCGACGCCTTGAACTGCGTGCGGTTCAAGCTCACGACGTCGCCAGTGACGACCAACTCTCGGCCAATGATGGCGAGATGGCTCCCGAATTGCTCGACGCGGTATTGCCCAGTCGAGCACGGCGCTCTGCCGGTACCGGAGGTCGACCTCAAGGTCCCTCTGCATCACGCTCAGCTCCTCGGGCCGGGCCAGTTCCGAGTTCTTCTCGAGCTAAGGCTGCGCCGACGGGTGCGGTTACCGAGGCCCTGCCGTTACCGATACAGGCCACGGGAAATACTTCCCGTACTGCTTTCACTGAGAGACGCGTCCCCGACTGCTGGAATTGTCGCCAGTCGGGGCATCGCCACAGAGAGTGCCAAGAGCCTCGGCGTCTCTTTTGTTACCGTTGTGGACTGTCGGGGGTGACCACGGCCCGTTGCAACTTTTGCAATCAGGGAAACGCCGAAAGAGGCGCGTGAGTGAACCCCCCGCGCCTCACAGTGATGATGACGATGCCATCACAGTCCCGCTCTCGAAACGCTCTCGTTTAACGGTCTCCTGTCAATCTGTTGCCGGCCGGAGGAGAAAACGGAGGGAACGGAAAAGGACAGTTAGAGCTCTCGACACACCGTCACAGGCTCTTAAGTCTTTACGGGATGAAGTTCTCGTGAACGCCGCCTCTGAGGAGGACGTGGTGGCATTCCGAGTGGAATTGCTGATCTATGGTCATTCCGTAAAAGCTCTCGTGGACTCTGGAGCTACCCGGACCTTCATTGGACCGGACCTCATTGTGTTCTTGTCAGATCTCGGCATGATTACCGTGCAGATACCGCCCCGACCCGTAGTGGTCGCGAACAGCCAAGTCGAAATGGTGAAAACGGCCTCGGAGTTACCAGCACTCCTGAATAACCGTCTTACCATTGCGTTCGCGCACCATCTACCAGTGCTCTCGGAAGATCTGATTCTTGGGTTGGACTTTCTACGTCAGGCAAGGATGGTCGTTGACTTCTATGCCGAAACGTGGTATTTCCGTGACAAACCTGAAGTAAAGTTCTCGTTTGTTCCCGAGAGAGGGGTAGCCAGCATTTCCATGTGCTGTGGACTTCGCACCCCCGATACCGACGAGGCAAAACGCCTAGGCGAATTCCTCGATGCTCACTTGCCTCTGGAAACCGAGGAAACGGCTGTTACCTCCCTCGTTACCCATAGTATCGAGGTAGGAGATAGCCCCCCGGTCAAACAAAGACCATATTCCGTTACGCCGGTTATCCGAGACATCATGTGGTCGGAGGTTGACCGGATGATCGCGACCGATGTTATCGAGCCTTCCCGGAGTGACTGGGCTAGCCCCGTAGTCATGATCAAAAAACCGACAGGCAAATACCGTTTCTGTATTGATTACCGAAAAGTTAACGCTGTCACGAAGAAGGATGCTTACCCCATCCCGAACATGACGGCTATTGTCGACGAACTACGACAAGCCCACTACATCTCGACTCTTGATTTGAGTCAGGCGTATTGGCAAGTTCCGATGGATCCCGCATCTCGAGAAATCACAGCTTTCGTCGTACCAGGCAGAGGCTTGTATCAATTTAAGCGAATGCCGTACGGACTCACGAATGCTCCCGCAACGTTCCAGCGAATGCTGGACCGGCTTATCGGCGAGGAAATGTACCCGCATGTTTTCGTGTATTTGGACGATATAATTATCGTTACAAGTACCTTTGAGGAGCATTTAACATGGCTCGGCAAAGTTCTCGAAAAGATCACGGAAGCCGGGTTGGCCATTACCCGCGAGAAAAGCGAGTTTTGCCGCTCCCAGGTTCGCTATCTCGGATTCCTCGTAGACAGCGAAGGCTTGCGAGTGGATCCTGAGAAAACAGCTCCCGTACGCGAGTTCCCGACGCCGCGCAACCTCCGGCAACTGCGACGTTTCCTCGGCATGGCGTCGTGGTATCGTCGCTTCATTCCGGAGTTTGCTACCACCGCCGCGCCACTGACTCAGCTTACGAAAAAGGTCCAGGCTTGGGTCTGGGATACCGGACAACAGGAAGCTCTCGAGGTATTGAAACGGAGGCTGACCGGCGCTCCCACGCTGGCCTGCCCCGAATTCTCGCTACCGTTTACACTGCAGACCGATGCCAGCGGAGTTGGCCTCGGTGCAGTGCTCACGCAGGTTATCGACGGCCACGAGCGAGTTATCGCTTACGCGAGTCGTTCCCTGACCGATCCGGAGAAGAGATACTCCGCGACGGAACAGGAATGTCTCGCGGTGCTCTGGTCTATACGGAAGTTCCGTTGCTACCTTGAGGGTTACTCATTCACTGTGATCACCGACCACAGTAGTTTGAGGTGGTTGCACAACCTAAAGAACCCGACTGGTCGGTTAGCTCGGTGGGCCTTGGAGCTGCTGGAGTACAGCTTCATCATCGTACACCGCAAGGGCGCCTTGCACCATGTTCCCGACGCGTTATCAAGAATTCCCGAGGGCCAACCGGACCTCCTGACCTGTGCTCAGGAGACCCGGGATGTTTGGTACCGGCGAAGATTACGCGACGTTTCTTTAGCTCCCGATAAGTTCCCGGACTGGCAGATTGTCGACAACCGACTCTACTTTCATCGACCCTCCCCCCTTGCGGATTCGGAGTTCGAAGATCTCGATGCGTGGAAGTTAGTTCTTCCCCGTGAATCTCGACAAGTGGCACTGACGGAGTGTCACGCGCTCCCGCAAGCTGGCCACCTGGGAGTCGATAAGACTTACAGACGCCTAGCAACCAGTTATTACTGGCCCGGTCTGTTCAAAGACGTGGTAGCTCACGTGAAGCAGTGCGACGCTTGCCAGCGCTGCAAGGTCGAACAGCAAGCTCCCGCAGGTCTTATGGGCCATCGAGTAGTCGAACAACCCTGGACTGTTATCGCAGCGGACATCATGGGACCCGTCACACGCGGCGCCTCAGGAAGTTCGTACGTTCTCGTTATCCAAGATCTCTATACCAAATGGGTGGAGATCTGCTCTCTTCGGAAGGCCACTGGGGCCACGATCACGAAAGCTCTCGATGAACTCGTAGTAACCCGCTGGGGCGCACCTCGGGTACTGCTCACAGACAATGGCACGGAGTTCGTTAACTGAACAATCCGCCAGTTCACGGAGCGTGTGGGTATACGGCACAGCACGACACCACCGTATCACCCACAAGCTAATCCTACCGAACGGGTGAACCGCGTGATCAAAACAATGATCCGCGCGTTCCTGGACGGGAACCACCAGGAGTGGGACCGCCGCCTACACGATTTCCGGTTTGCGTACAACACTGCCCACCATAGTTCCCTACAGGCTACCCCTGCGTTCGCGAACTTTGGCCGCGAGCCACCTTCGGCTTCCTCGCTACGACGAGAAACCGAAGGAGATCTCGAAATTGTTCCACGTCCCCCCAAGGAGTGGATGAGGCGTATGGCTCGCCTAGATACCTTGCGTACCGCCTTTACGCACGCTCTCGATGAGGCTTTCCGGAGACAATCCGGATCCTACAACCTCCGTCACCGAGATCGGACGTTTGAGGTTGGAGATCTCGTTCTGCGCCGGTCGCATGTGCTCTCGTCTGCCGCCAGGCAGATCTCGGCGGCATTGGCACCTCCTTTTGAGGGCCCGTACATGATCTCGAAACAACTTTCGCGGGTAGTATACGAACTATCGGATCTCGATGGGCGATCTATAGGGAAAATTTCTGTGCAGGATATTTAACCATATCGACCACCGGAGGTACCGGCCTAATACGCACTCTGTTACAGGTTCCCGACGATATCAGCTCACGTCGAGGAGACGATGGAGGTTGGGGCACCGGACGGGTGGTTCGACGAGCTGGTGCGGGCAACCGCCACGCTCGGACCACCCGCCCCTACCGTTCCGACCGCGCTGAATCTGGCGATGATCCAGGCGTGCGCAGCCACCCTGGGGAGCCTCGGCGCGGAGGATCCCGACTCCGTTGACGCGCTGGT
This sequence comes from Ephialtes manifestator, assembly GCA_963970395.1. Classification (NCBI taxonomy): domain Eukaryota; kingdom Metazoa; phylum Arthropoda; class Insecta; order Hymenoptera; family Ichneumonidae; genus Ephialtes; species Ephialtes manifestator. The sequence goes on from OZ019970.1 coordinate 8,585,040, forward strand.
GAGGACGATCGGGGACTTGGCCCGGGACGCCCTGGACCAAGGCCCCGCTTCGCCCGAACCGGTGTCAACGGAGGAGGCGGAGGCTCCCGACTCGGCGATCCCGTTGACCATTCCCATGGAGACGGTCGCCGATGGACGACGTCCATCGGACCCCCGACCCATGTGGAAGATGGTCCGGTTCACGGGCGCCGAGAGGCCCAGCCCGGTGGGAAGCACCCAGCCTCCCACCGGACCTGGGACCTACGCTCTCGCGGCGGCAAAGAGGTCGCAGGGGGCGATCCCACGCACCCCGAACCGACCCCAAGCCGCCGAAGCTACCGTGGTGGCCCAGGAGACGCGGAGGAGAAAACACCGTGGCCCTCGACGCCCACCGGCCACTCCGGCTCCCGCGGCCGAGAAACGGCCCGCTACCGGCCCTGCGGGGACTCCCCCAGCTCGCAGGCGAGCCCTAGAGAGGGCTTGCTACAGCTGTGGGGAAGTGGGGCACTGCTACTCGCAGTGCCCCCTTGGCCCGCCGACCAGCATATTCTGCCGTCGATGCGGGCGCAAGGGGAAGACCCTGCGCACCTGCCCGGCGTGCAGTCACGGCTGGAAGCGGGAAGGGCCACACGTCCCGCAGGTGGGGCGTAACGTCCCTCGCGAGGAGCTGAGGGCGTTGCGGACGGAGAGACCTCGGTCTCGAAGGCCGCGAGGCCCCAGGAAGGCTCCTCGGGAGGATCGTGCCGTCCCGGCCGATACCGCCGTAACCCCTGCGGTCAACCCGAACTAGGGTTGCCCAAAGGGGAAGCTCCCGCACGATAGGCTTCGCGCCGGTCGCTACCGTGGGTCACTGGACCTAGTTACCGTCAATGGGTCGCAAGACCTAGCTCCCGCAAAGAGGCTTCGAGCCTTAGTTACCGTCATGAGGTCGTGAGATCTAGCTCCCGTACAGAGGCTTCGAGCCTTAGCTACCGTAATGGGTCGCAAGACCCAGCTCTCGCCACTTGGGACCCCCAGGTCCCAGTTTCCGACAGGATGGGCCCTAGGCCCCAGCTCTCTACGTACGGGTCAACCGATCCGGCCCCCGAACAAGGACGGACATCAAACCCCAGCTCCCGTACCCCAGGGACAGCCGCCGGGATGGCGGACCTCGGAAGAATCGCTCCCGACATGGACGACCCTCGGAAGGATCATCAGGTCTACGTCGGTATCGTATGCTCCCGTTACCTTTTTCTCTTTGTTGTCCGTCCATATCAATAAGTAATTTTACGAAACGGAGAATCTGAATTACCTTCTCGTATTGCTAGAGTACGCTCTCGCATTGATCTCGATTTACCCACGACCATTATTAGCTACCGAAAGTAACCAGTGGGTAAATACTAATGGGCTACCGATCCACACGTCTTTCTCGTGGGGTTGTTGATCCCGAAAGTAGTATTGTAACTTACGATAATAGTTCCCTATACGTGTAGTTTCGACGGAAACAGAAACTTACAACCCGATTCAGAACTAGTGGTTACGATCGGTTTTGTGTAAGCTACCTTTCCCCAAATTCCTAAGCCGTAACCACCCCTAAGGGGTGGGGAGTTGTGACGTGATTTTTTTTGGAATCTCGGTCACAAGGGTATTGTTGGCGTTATTGTCGTTGGTTTGTCGCGGCCCCTCCTCGAATAATGATTCCCGTAAAGAAAATGACTCAGCTACCGACTATTTTACGTTTCGTTATATTTTCTTTGAGTCGGAATTTCAGATTAAAAAGTTCGGCATATTCGAATCCGTCGCGAGGATGAGAGCTCAACGAAACGAGCAGCCCGACGGACAAGAATTGCCGACAAGAGTCTTGCAGTTAGCTATAGACCGGTGCAAATCCGGCGCCCGATAGCGAGAGTGCATCGCGCTGGAGAACGGGTGGATATTCGTTAGTTTTGACATAGGATGGGGCATCCTAGTGTCAAGTAAAATGTGCAGTATAGGCCCGTTTTCGCGTGAAGCACTAAGGGAGGCGACTGTGCAGATTTCGCATGTTACCGGCATTAATTGCGCTCCCGTATAGTTGAGAGATTGTTCGAGTGAGAGAGGGCAGTAGCTCTCGGGCAAGGAATTTCGGGAAGACATAGAATATAATTTATGTCGAGTTTTCGATGATTGCCGGAGACAATCAGTCTTGCTCGGGACACCGCCGAGGTGCCTCGAGTAGTTAATCCGCTCCCGTGTTGACAAGTTTTTCTGTCGATCGCGCGCGCGTCATCGCGCAGTTCTCGCGTACTCCTTAGAGTACGGTGTGTGTTCCCGTGATATCGTGTGCGGCGTATGCTATGCATACGAGTGCTTCGATAGATTCCGATCGAATAAATCGGATAGTTTTCGTGCGGTGTAGTGCAAGAGTGCACTTACTGGTACCGCGAGATTCTATGGGTTTTAGTTCCCGATTCCCGGGACCCGTCAACGGATTTTTGGTGAGTTGTTCTCGCGTTATTTATTAACAATAAGTACTTGCTCCCGTGAATCGATTCTATATCGAAAAGAATTGCTATTTATTGGACCGAATCTCGACCCTCTCTACCACAAGCAAGCAGCCTGAGCGGCCGTGCAAATTCCGCAACCGTTCGCTCTCGCGAGTGCATCCCGTTGCGTTTGCTACTTTAACGCGTTCCCAAAAAGTAGCGATGTTCTCGATTTTTTGTGTGTTTGTGTTTTCGATCGGCCGTTATGCCCCGAATGCCGATCTGATTGGAATCGAGCTTGCCTCCCTTGATTCCAGAGGCATACCGGTTGTTAATACCGGTGAAACAAAATTAACTGGCGCCTACCGGGTTTACGGATGCGTAAGCGTGGGTGGACGGCCGAAGGTGACCGTTCTCGTGAGTTTAATTACCGTTTATCGTTACGCTCATGAAAAATACGTCACAAATTTTATAAACTCCATACCGAACAGACCATTCCCTGTTATGGGTATATCATCCCGTACCACATAGAACCAATGCTTGAGCGCTATCTCGGGCGTTTCGATGGTTAATTCGATCCTGCACATCGGGTAGAATTTGCTGCCCTCGGCACCCTGGAGCTCAATATTTGTATCCTCGACGAAGGTATCGGATTTTATGCAGCTGTACTTTATAAGGCTACACTGTGCTCCCGTGTCCACCTTGAGGGTCAGTACCCCCCGTACAGCTGTGGGACTAGCCAAGTCAACATCACTAGCTTTTGTGCTCTTCGTTGACACGGTTACCTCGACCACGTGGAGCGGCTCCTTATCGCCCGCTCGGGTTTCACGGGTCCCAGTGAGCGGTATGCTGCCCAACGTACGCCGGCTAGTAGCAGTAGTAGTAGTAGTAGTAGTAATAGTACCCGTAGTACTACGAGCGGCGGCCATCATGGATTCCACGCGTTTATCAGTCACTTCTTCGTTCATTTGCCTTTCTTCACGTGTGATGGTGACTGCGTTGATCTGCACCATACCCAGCGTACGGGTAGCAGCATTAGTAGTGGTAGAGGGAAGGCTATTCTTTGCAGCCATGCAGACTGCCGGCCGCTTATCATTTCCCTGCTGCTTACTACTGTTTACGTTGTGCTGCTGAACAGATCCTTGACCTCCTTCTTTCTTCTGCTGTAATCTCTTCCTGCATTCCTCCCAGGTGTGACCCTTTATTTTGCAAAAGGTGCACACTATTTCCACCTGATTAATTTTTTATTAGGGCTAGGTGCAGGTAGACTCACGCGACCCGCTTTACGCGTACAGTCCCTAGCAATATGCCCTATGTTCCCACAATTATAACAGCTTTTCCCTCCGGTCTGCCCTGTTACAGACCTTCTGGTACGATTATTATTGCTGTTGCCGCTGCTGTTGTTGTTGCTGTATCGTCCGCCTGCTCCTCCCTTCGGCTGGACCATATGGGAAATCTCTATGGCCCCGGCTATCGAGTCATGGAGCGTGGCGTAATTTCGGGATCGAACGAGTATCTGTACCTGCCCGTGCAGGCCGTTCTCAAAATTCGCCTGAGCCGTTCTTCGGGTGACGGCTTCCACTGTACGAGCGTCCCTCTCGTATACTATTGACTCACATAGCTTTTCCACAATTTCGACGGTAACTTTTTCCGTCCTGGCCGCGTACGCGGCTACATCCTCCCCGGGTCCTTGCCGCAAAGAACTCAGTTCTGGAGTGCCGATAACGATTTCCGCTGCCCGTAGAGGGCATCCAGCTCGACCTTTAATTGTTTCACGGTGAGTATGGTTTTGTGCCTCAGTTCCCGAGAGGCTCGACCGCTGATTTTGCTGCTGAGCACAAGCTCCAGTAGAAGGTCGTAATCCTCTTCTGTTATTCTCCCAAACACGACCTCACAGGACCGAATAAATCCATCCAAGTCCCTTGCATCGCTGCCGTCGAAATTATTTATATTTTTTAGGGCGAGGCTGAGGTCGAGGCGCCTCGGACCTCGGCTGTTCCTGCTGGAGATTCGTCCTCCTGGTGGTTCGCCGGGCGGATCCCCTCCGGGTCCACCCCCTGAAGGGTTCCGATATGGGTACCCGGATGAAACCTTCGGCGGTCCTCCTCCGAACGGTCCCGTAGGGTCTCCTGGTGGGCCTCCGGGGGGTCCTTCCCCGAATGGCCCTCCATAGCCCCTTGGTAGGCCCCCAGCCGGATTCCTGGATGTTGCCGGCGGCCGGGTACTCCTCCCCCCTCCGTTCTGCCCGCTTATCCTCTTCGTGAGCTCGTTCACCCTGGCCTGCAGCGAGCTTAGCAGACTCAGGTGAGTATGGAGCTCTTCTGTCTGTGCCTGGAGGGCCTCTGTCGTGTCGTGCGGGTTCTCGGTTTCGTGGCCCCTTGCTGACTGATTATTTCCCCTGTCACGCCCTCCAAACGGTTCCCTGCCGGAGTTTATTCCAACTCCTTTCCGGAGCGGTGGGGGCAGCTCGTAGTCGCTGTCATCTATTTCTGGTGTTCCTTCCGGGTGCTGCCGATGCCTGACCCCGCGATCCTCCGGTGTCCTCTGCGGACTGTGATACGGGACCTCTTTTGGCCTGGCCCCTGCGCGGAGGCCTGGCGCATTGCCCTTGCAATGCCTCCCTTGCCCTTGCTAAGGCTCCCTTTTGCTCACTCAAGCCGCTGGTCCTGAGTAGGGCGTCGATTTCCCCGTCCACTTCCGGGGTTGTCAGGGCCTTTGCCCCTTCTCCTTTGCCGTTCTTGCTGGCCATTGTGCCTGCCCTAGAGAAGGAGGTGCCTCTTATGGTATTTATGCCGAATCCCTTTGACAGAGAGTTTCTCCTCTCAGATAGCCCCTCTGCCGGTGATAGATGCCGCAGGGCGTCCTCAGTTCGAAGGGTGATATCCCCGATGGCGGCTTCTACTCCAGTTACCGCTTCGACCTCTTGTCCTGGCAGGGTTGTCTCATGCGAATGAGCCCTTCGCAACTGCCGTCCTTCCTGATCGCCTGGCATGTATTCTGCAGTTTTTTCGCGAGTTTACGGTAATTAATCACTTATATATATTTTTTGTTTGTTTAAGTTTTAGTTATGTTGGACAGTGGTTGGCTATAACCTGTCCTCCTGTCTTTCGCGAATTAATACCTTGAATCGGCGTAAGTTGCTACAAACTTATTTCGATTCAGAGGTAAGGGTATCGATTTTTATTAACGGAGGATATGAGTTCGCGGGCCCAGTCCTACGAATTTGCGCGGATTATTTAATTATGGTGGAGAGTGGTTGGCTATAACCTGGCTTCCTGCCTTTCGCGAATTAATACCTTGAATCGGCGTAAGTTGCTACAACACTTATTTCGATTCAAAGGTAAGGGTCTCGATTCTTTTTAACGAGAGATCTGGGCTCGCGGGCTCAGTCCCACGACTTTAGAACTTTTTTTATTTTTTTTTTATTGGCTTTGGAGAATTTTCTTTTGGCTCATGCACTTACCATTTCAGGATCATGGTGTGGTGATGAGCTTCGGGGTTGTCGTCCACGTAGTAGTGTTGTCCTTGACGTTGGTCCCTGGTTGCGGCGATGTCATATCCCGCTGATCGGTTGGCACGCCCTTCCTGGCGTGGTCGATCCTTCCTTTGTGACGTACGTCCTCCGGTTGGCTCTTCCTGTCAGTGGTACCTTACTGACGTCCTTTGATGATTCACGACTGCGTGTGATCGCACCAGGTCTTCTACCCCAACGAATGCTGGTCGGGTTTGACACTGGGTTTTTCCAAAAATCTCTTCTTGGGATTCACTTACGGTGTATCCCACCGCTGCCACCAAATTGTTGTGCCCGAAAGGTCGACGATTGATCAAGTCGTCGCGTTAGGGGATGATAGATAAAAATAATGGGATCTTTCCGATTTAAGGATTAGAATCCACAAGATTCCCAAGTAAAAAGATATTTATTTAAAATGAAATTAATTATGATAATTCCTTGCGCGAATTATCCCGATACAAGTATGTGAGTCTAACTCGAGCCCAACCGTTCGATTCGAATAATCAATTAAGACTGAATTTACTTCTGACTGTTACTCACCAATTTGCCTAAAATTGGTGCGTATGCATTTAATACTTCCGTGTTAATTTCCGCATCGAACGATACCGCTTCCGCGCGCTCTTTCGAAATCGCGCGATTGCCCAATCGTGCATTGAACTTGTTCGGTCATTGACCGAACAATTTCCTTTTAAAATTCGGGGCACAATAGTGGCAACCACCAGTAAACAAATAGGAATAATTCCGTGTAAAGAAATAACTGAAGGAATTATAATGGGAGCATATTATACACCACCACGAGGAAACAGTTGTGTAGTGAGCCTCATGAATACTACCGAGGAGGTGATAGTAGTAGAGCGCCCGACCGTGGCACTCGAGTCGGCCGAGATAGCGGAGGCCGAGTCAGACACTAATACTAACGCCCTGTGATTGAGTACAGTGAGATCGGAAAGGGTCTTCAATGTTTCAAAGGGTGTCAATGCTTAGAGCAGGAGCTCAGCGTGAGTCATCTAAACAGTGAGGAACGGGGATCCCTCCTACAGTTGATTTAAAAATATGAAAACATCTTTCATCTAAAAGGGCTACCCTGTGCACACATGGTAGAACACGGAATTCCTCGCAAGGATGGTGTATTACTAATAAAAGTGCATCCTTATAGACCACCAGAAGCACAAAAAAGAAGTCGAAAGACAAACAAACGAGATGCTGGACGACGGAATAATTTAACCAAGCAGAAGCCAATGGAATGCGCCTCTACTTGTGGTTGCCAAAAAACCGGATGCATCAGGAGAAAAACGAATGCGCGTGGTGATCGACTTCCGGAAATTAAATGAAGTTACCGTAGGGGATTTGGTGAGACGACATAATATAACAGTCAAATTATCACAGGACGAAATATCACGGACGTTTGATCACACAACAAAATATCACAATGACAAATTTTTACGCGCATCATCCACTTACACTGACTTCTTTAGGTTCTTCGGAGCGTTAGTTAAGTTGGCGTTCATTTCCTTAGGAAATTAATTAGTTTGGTATTTTCCTTATATTTGTTCTTTAAGTTTGTTAGGTTAGTTGTGGTTCTTTCGGTTAGGATATTTAGTCTATGTGACATTTTGTCGTTGTAATGTTTCGGCGGTGTATTAGTTTGTCCGTGTGATAATTTGTTTTGTGGGAACCGGTGCGATGGTCTAGTGGTTAGTGTACTGGCCGCTAGTCCAGAAAATCGCGGGTTCGATTCCCGGTGCCGTCGATTTTCGCCGAAAAATACATATGGGCGCGATGAAGCTCCAGATGTATATATGGAACCCACACAGGTATTTCTACCTGTGGGGATCACATGTATACAGCTGTAGTCCGTGTTTATATTCTCGACGAAACGTGACGTAGCTCCGGTGCCGTGAGGCGAATTCGAAACCGGCTATATCGACATAGGTTTTCCGCAGTTTCCCTATGCCCATGGCAGCAATGCTATGACAAATGCGATATGGAGGGGCATTAGGATGAGTGGCTGCGGACAACACTCTAAGTGGAGAGGGACAAAAAAAAACGTAAAAGCCTGAAGAAGGCATACGAAAGTAACCATTAATTTGTTTTATAATGTTTCGTCCGTGATATTTTGTTTGCAATATTTTGTCGTGTTATATAACGTCATGGAACCGGGGATTCAGTAATATACCCAATATTACCGAGATATTAGATCAGTTGGGAAAGCACAATATTTCTCCACGCTTGATCTCGCCTCCGGATTTCATCAAATCCCGATGGCGCAGGAAGATAAGGAAAAACCGGCTTTTTGACGCCTCAGGGACATTTTGAGTATAATCGGATGTCATTCGGCCTAAAAGATTCGCCTCCGACATTCCAGAGGCTGATGAATTCCGTACTAGCTGGTGTTCAAGGGGTAAAATGTTATGTTTACCTCGACGACATCGTAGTCTATGGCAAAAACCTGCGAGAACATAATGAAAGGCTGGAAGAAGTATTTCAGCGATTACGGGTAGTGAGATTGTCGCACATTTGAGGCACATAATTTCGGACAACGGAGTGCGCGCGGATCCGGAAAAACTTGCGGCTGTAAGAGAATATCCAGCGCCAAAAACCGTAAAATAGGTGCAATCGTTTCTCGGGTTAGCTGGTTATTACTGAACATTCATAAAAGGTTTTACAGAAATAGCCAAACTATTGACCGTACTCGTGAAGAAAGATACGAAGTTCGAGTGGATGCGGCTTTCGACAAATTGAAAAAAGCATTAACAACAGTACCCGTTCTACAATAATTTGTAGTAAGGACCGACGCCTCCGACAAAGCCATCGATACGATACTCTCACAAGGCAAAGTCGAGTAAGACCTGCCCATATGCTATGCAAGTCGCACATTCTGGAAAGGAGAGGTAAATTACATCACCACCGAGAAAGAGCTCCGCGCCATAGTATGGGTAATTACGCAATTTCGCCCTTACATTTGCGGTACACACTTCAAAGTGATAACTAATCATCAGCCCCTTATATGGTTATTTGGAGTTAAGGACCCAGGTTCACGATTAATGAAGTGGAGGATCAAATTATCGGAACATGAATTTGAAGTGGAATATACAGCGGGCAAATGAAATACAAATGCCGACGCTTAAAGCCGCATTTTCGTGGCGACTAGAGCACAAGTGCGAGAGAAAAATGACGAATAAACTAACACCGTAAGAAGGAAAGAAGCAGAGCGAATGCAAAACAACGTGAGCAAAGAAGACGTGAGCACGACTCCCGAACGACGTTGGAAAAAAAGTGTAGATGCGAGTAGTGGAACGCCTGAGTCGGAGTGAGACAGAGAATGTCGAGGAGTCATCGCTACGTGACACACACACGTCCACCAACACACCTAAGTTGTGTGGATAAGGCGCGTGCATCGGCCGCCCGGAGCGCGGCAAGGGGGGCTGCCTCTAAGCAGCACATGGAGTCAGGGAAGGAGACGCAGCGACCGCGCATGCTGCAGAGCGAGGAGGCCACCGCTAGGCCACTACAGCCCGCCAATAAAAGAAAAGAAGTGGTCCGCGTGGACTACAGGCTGACAGGCGAGCCTGGGGAAGTGGAGAGCGGGGAAGAAGGCAGCATAGCGTATTTCTCCGGCGATGACGAGGACACCGCTATAAAAAACGAGCGCCGCTGCAACAGCGGCGTAACCTGTCCTTCACCGGAGGACCGAAAAAAATTACTTAACGAATACCATGATGCCCCTCTGGGTGAGCACCACGGTATTAAAAGGACACTAAAACGTATCTGGGCCGGGTGTGAAAAAAAAACAGAAAATTACATCTCGCAGCTTGTGAGAAATGCCAGAAAAACAACCTACGACAAGGTAGGGTGGCAAAGGTTATCACGGACACCCCGGAAACGGCATTCGAAAAGGTAGCAGTGGACATCGCGGGACCGCTACCTTTAACATCCTCTGGATACAAAAATATACTTACCTTCCAGGATGCCCTTACGAAGTATAGTGCGGCCTTGGCGGTTCCGAACCAGGAAGTGCATACTGGTCGCGGAGATTATTTCCCGATATGGGACCCCCGAAATAATTGTCTCGGATCGAGGAACCAACTTTCTAAGCTTCACATTTAAGGAAGCTTGCAAGCTGTTACGGATTAAGAATATCCGGACCACAGCTTACCATCCAGAAAGTAATGGGGCCTTAAAAAGCTCCCATCGAACATTGGCTGAATATAAAAAAAAATTTATTAATGAAGATCAAGATAACTGGGACGAGTGGCTACCGTACACTATGTTTACGTACAACACCACCCCACACACAGCTACCGAAATGTCTCCTTACGTGTTAGTGTATGGGTGCGAGACTGAGCTGCCCACTGCAGTGAAACAGGAGCCGCGTCCCATGCATCACATACGCAGACTACGCCAGCGAGCTGCGGGAGAGACTACGGGCCTCGTCGGCAGTTGCTAGGCGTAATCTGAGCAACACCAAGGAGAGAGCGAAGCTGGATTATGACGCCAAAGCGAGACAGCAAGAATACCGCGTTGGCGACCACGTGCTGATGCATGACGACACCGTACGATGGGAACGCTCGGCTAAACTCACACCGTCATGGACGGAGCCGCAAACGATCGTAGCGATACACAGCCCCGTCACATACACCATGAAAAAAGGAAGAAAAACCGCGACGGTTCACATTAACCATCTGCGGTCCTTCGTCAAGTATCAATTATGTGTATGCGGATAGGTGTGCACTGATACCACTCAGCGAATGGTACGTACTGCGAGGCGGACTTTCACATGTACATACAATAGGTGTGTGTGCACCGTAGTGTTCTGCGATCAGTACGAGCTGTGATGATGTGTATGTGTATTTTTTCTTTCCTTACTGCGTGCAACGGCTACTAGGACCGTCCCCATGCTTCTAAGAAGGAAGAGAAGTGAGGAAAGAACGAAAGAGCGAGAGAGAGGGAGAGCACGAATGCGCCAGAGAAAGAAAGATCTTAATAAGAAAGAGAAAGAGAAAAAGAAAGGCATGGACGCGCAAGCGGGGCGTCTACGTGCTATTGTGGGGTACTATAGCCTTATTGCATGGTATCGCAAAGAGCGTTCTCATGCTTTAAAAGAAGAAAGAAGAAAAAATAAAAAAGAAGAATAATTAAATAATCAAAATTTCAGAAGATCTTATTGCATGGCAATAACGCAAGGGCGTCCTCATGTTTACTAAATTAAACCTAGATTACAACGAAATTTAGGGAAAAAGATAATAAATATATTGTTATGAATATAGATATTAGGCTTTATAGGAACACACGGTATGACGATCGACAAACGAATACTTGAGATACTTCACAGTAAACGTGACAGAAGAAAATCTTGACAGAACGTTGACTGCGAGCAGACGTGCGGACGAAAGCGATCAAGATAAATAGAAGCCTTTGTAATTAATAATATCCGCCCCAAAAACAAATATCCGCTTTATTCATTCGCTCGGTCGTAACAATATATATATACTAGGATTTTATTGTGGCTCGCGCGCTGCGCGCGCTCGCAATCTCCCCCAAAAAAGTGCAATCTCCCCAAAGACCTCTAGGAAGTATAGGAAAGACTCCCGGGAAGTATGGGAAAGACCTCTGGGAAGTATGGGAAAGACCTCCAGGAAGTAAGGGAAAGACTCCCGGGAAGTATGGGAAATACCTCCAGGAAGTATGGGAAAGACTCCCGGGAAGTATGAGAAAAACCTCCAGGAAGTATGGGAAAGACTCCCTGGGATGTATGGGAAAGACCTCCAGGAAGTATGGGAAAGACTCCCGGGAAGTATGGGAAAGACCTCCAGGAAGTATGGGAAAGACCTCCAGGAAGTATCGGAAAGACTCCCAGGAAGTATGAGAAAGACCTCCAGGAAGTATGGGAAAGACCTCCAGGAAGTATGGGAAAGACTCCCGGGAAGTATGGGAAAGACCTCCAGGAAGTATGGGAAAGACTCCCGGGAAGTATGGGAAAGACCTCCAGGAAGTATGGGAAAGACCTCCAGGAAGTATGGGAAAGACTCCCGGGAAGTATGGGAAAGACCTCCAGGAAGTATGGGAAAGACCTCCAGGAAGTATGGGAAAGACCTCCAGGAAATATCGGAAAGACTCCCGGGAAGTATGAGAAAGACCTCCAGGAAGAATGGGAAAGACCTCCAGGAAGTATGGGAAAGACCTCCAGGAAGTATGGGAAAGACTCGCGGGAAGTATGGGAAAGACCTCCAGGAAGTATGGGAAAGACTCCCGGGAAGTATGAGAAAAACCTCCAGGAAGTATGGAAAGGACTCCCTGGGATGTATGGGAAAGACCTCCAGGAAGTATGGGAAAGACCTCCAGTAAGTATGGGAAAGACCCCTGAAATTTTTCTAAGTCCCTCGATTCTTGACACGGCGGCGGCGGCGGCGGCGGCGGCGGCGGCGGCGAGATCTTTTTATAATATAGAGAGATATATTCTAGGATTTTATTGTGGCTCGCGCGCTGCGCGCGCTCGCAATCTCCCCCAAAAAAGTGCAATCTCCCCAAAGACCTCTAGGAAGTATAGGAAAGACTCCCGGGAAGTATGGGAAAGACCCCTGGGAAGTATGGGAAAGACCTCCAGGAAGTAAGGGAAAGACTCCCGGGAAGTATGGGAAAGACCTCCAGGAAGTATGGGAAAGACTCCCGGGAAGTATGAGAAAAACCTCCAGGAAGTATGGGTAAGACTCCCTGGGATGTATGGGAAAGACCTCCAGGAAGTATGGGAAAGACCTCCAGGAAGTATGGGAAAGACTCCCGGGAAGTATGGGAAAGACCTCCAGGAAGTATCGGAAAGACTCCCGGGAAGTATGAGAAAGACCTCCAGGAAGTATGGGAAAGACCTCCAGGAAGTATGGGAAAGACTCCCGGGAAGTATGGGAATGACCTCCAGGAAGTATGGGAAAGACTCCCGGGAAGTATGGGAAAGACCTCCAGGAAGTATGGGAAAGACCTCCAGGAAGTATGGGAAAGACTCCCGGGAAGTATGGGAAAGACCTCCAGGAAGTATGGGAAAGACCTCCAGTAAGTATGGGAAAGACCCCTGAAATTTTTCTAAGTCCCTCGATTCTTGACACGGCGGCGGCGGCGGCGGCGGCGGCGGCGGCGGCGGCGGCGGCGGCGGCGGCGGCGGCGAGATCTTTTTATAATATAGAGAGATATATATATATATATATATATTGTTATCTCTCTATATTATAAAAAGATCTCGCCGCCGCCGCCGCCGCCGCCGTGTCAAGAATCGAGGGACTTAGAAAAATTTCAGGGGTCTTTCCCATACTTACTGGAGGTCTTTCCCATACTTCCTGGAGGTCTTTCCCATACTTCCCGGGAGTCTTTCCCATACTTCCTGGAGGTCTTTCCCATACTTCCTGGAGGTCTTTCCCATACTTCCCGGGAGTCTTTCCCATACTTCCTGGAGGTCTTTCCCATACTTCCCGGGAGTCTTTCCCATACTTCCTGGAGGTCTTTCCCATACTTCCTGGAGGTCTTTCTCATACTTCCCGGGAGTCTTTCCGATACTTCCTGGAGGTCTTTCCCATACTTCCTGGAGGTCTTTCCCACACTTCCCGGGAGTCTTTCCCATACTTCCTGGAGGTCTTTCCCATACATCCCAGGGAGTCTTTCCCATACTTCCTGGAGGTTTTTCTCATACTTCCCGGGAGTCTTTCCCATACTTCCTGGAGGTCTTTCCCATACTTCCCGGGAGTCTTTCCCTTACTTCCTGGAGGTCTTTCCCATACTTCCCAGGGGTCTTTCCCATACTTCCCGGGAGTCTTTCCTATACTTCCTAGAGGTCTTTGGGGAGATTGCACTTTTTTGGGGGAGATTGCGAGCGCGCGCAGCGCGCGAGCCACAATAAAATCCTAGTATATATATATATATATATATTGTCTTATATATATATCCAACCTATACTATAAAAAAATATCCCTCCGGAAACTGACGCCCTGACGCTGTGAGGGCTGACGCTTTCGGGGGCTGACGTTTTCGGGGGCTGACGTTTTCGGGGGCTGACGTTTTCGGGGGCTGACGCTTACGGGGGCTGACGTTTTCGGGGGCTGACGTTTTCGGTGGCTGACGCTTTCGGGGGCTAACGCCTCCGGATTATTCACGCTTCAATTTCTTTGTAGGCTCAGCATTTTTCGCTGCGTCGGATTGCCTCTTAAATTTCGGTTTTTCTATTCCCGAGAGCAGTTTCGATAAGGCCATCGTCGGGCAATCAATTTTTCGGATATCTTTCATATTAACGTGTAAGTGCGGCGCGATGTCTGTGTCTGTAAAGAAGCCGAACGACGTAGAATAAATTGAGTTTTTTGGAGCACAAACCTTCATTATTTAACGATCTTACGATTATACGATTATGTACGTACCGGTAATCATTATTTTCCCTATCAGCTCAATTTTTTGCCCTCTTTCAAAGTTGATTTCCTTGTCGTAATTCGATACTGCCACTTCCAATTTATAGCGTCCATCAGTTATTGTTCCAAAAGCTTGCGACGCCTTACGCAAATTCATTACAACGAATTCATTACGGATGTATCCGTTAACCCCTATTATAATTATTAATTAAGTTAAGTTAATAATTACTAATTAATTGAAAATTCCGGTTTCTCCAAGTATTTTGACATGAACTTACGAATGTATCCGGATCGAGCAGTTGAAAATACGTCTTTTAGTTCAGTGCTTATACTTTCACTGCGATCGAATTCATAGGATCCTAATTTTGTAATTTTTTAATAAGACTTCAGGAGAAGTTCATAAGGAACATTTCCGTCGTTGTAGTTCGACTCTTTGGCTGTTACCGTTTCGATAAGGACGATCTGTATCAGGGCGATAAGGTACTGTATACATTTCTGTACTATTTGGTATTTTAGTATTTTAGAAAAAATCCGAGATCCGAAAAAATCCGAGAAAACATTTTTATATGCTTTTTTTTAACTCATGAACGCGACAGAGTCGCGACGCTCATATTAATAGTCTTACGAACGTTAATATTACCTCATTTAAATGTATCTTTTGAACGATTCCTTCGATGTCATTATTCCATGCAATGCATTGAATTTTGGAGCCTTCAGTATTATTCAGAATGAATTTGAAAATCTCATATTCTTTTGATAAATCTCTTGATGTAATTTTTCTCGGAACATCGATCTCTTCGACATATCCGACGATGGATCTATAATATAATATTGATAATCAGCTTTCATACAACGAATTAAAAGGAATATTTCTTGGTATTGAAAACAAACACTAATTTATCTCCAATTTCAATCTTTTTCAAATAATCAGTGCTTGAGAAGAGCACTGAAGATTCATTTCTGTTTGGGTTATCCCTCGAAGCGGATCGATCGTCGGTCTCACTCTTATCTCGACTCGAACCAGGTCCGCATGTTTCGCTCCTACTTTTACGTTCGCTCATTGTGATGAGTTCTACGTACGTTCTGTTATACGTTGATTTTTGGAACCGAGAATAACGACACTGAGAATTTTTTTGACAAATGTATAGTCGTGTGACATGGACACTAAAATTAAAAAAAAAAAAAAAACTATTATACCGGAATCGATAACGGCGGTATTCACTTCGCTACAACGGTAACTTCGTGCCATCAACAAATTGATAGTCGATTACGACTGACATTTTTCGTCACGTCTATTTTTTACTAGAATTTTTATTTTTTATATATGAATCTCTATTGTGAAATTTCAAAGTAAAATTAAGTAAACTTTGTTAAAATTCAACAATTTATATCTTTCGGAATGAATTCGTTAAAAGTCGAGAAACGTCGAGAGCGCCAGCGGCGGTATGCGAAAGCAAACCGTGCGAAAGAATTGGAGCGTAAGCGCAAATATCGCGAACAGAAAAAAAATACTTGGATTTGAAGCAAAACCAAACTGCTAATACGAGTACTGTTCAAACGGAGGACGAACAAAAACTAGGAGAAGATGTACGAGAAAAGCAAACTTAGACATTATGGATGCAATAAATAGCCGTCGGGAACGGCAACGAAGGTTTGCAAAAAAAAATCGTGCTAAAGAATTGGAGCGTAAGCGAAAATGTCGTGAAAGAAATCGGAAAATATTGTTGCAGCAAAGCGATCCAAAACAGGTAAATAATGTTATCGATTCGATAATTAAACGACGGATGCGTCAACGAAGGTATTCACAAAAAAATCGTGTGAAGGAATTGAATCGCTTACGTAATGTAACGCAAATTTTCCCACGACGTTACACTCTAAATTGCCCTCATTATTTTCCTTCCTTTATTTTTGTTCCGAAGAACTGGGCGCCAGGCGCTTTCGCGCCGGAAGGAAAATAACGTTCGAATTTGGCAATTATCAGCCTGGCTAATCGTCAGCTTCAATACGTAGAGTGGGAGGGTAAGACCTCTGAGGAGTTCAAGAAAACAACTATTTCCACCACAAATTTACGGGACTCACAATAACGAATCTTTATTCAAAAGATGATTGAGTGGCTCTAAATCACAAATAAACTGTTCTTGATAAAAAAAACAATGTCCTCGTAAAATATGTTCTCTTTTTAGAGGTCACAATTCGACCTCTAAATTAGTCACAAAAGCAATAAAAATAATGTCCCGACAAACGTTACGAATATCCACACACGCACACACACTCTCACACCAATGAAATAATTCGCAAGCGACGGGACGACCGCGCCTTTTTATCGTAACCAAATAACCAATGATCCGACGCGGCAAACGACTCCTCGAATTAAATTATTTCTCTTCAATATACTCGCGTAATATGGCTCAACGTATTATCCCTCACGTACCACACTTCAACGTTATTAACGGGATCACGAAAAGACACACATACTAAACACACGCTTAACACTAAGACTTTCCCGGGACAACGGCTCAAGGGCGATTCGCGCACACGTCTGATTATACTAGAAATAATTATTCTCAGCGACTCTAAATTAATCAACAATTCTACAACAAAATGACTCGAAGCCGGACGCGAAGAACTCCCACACGCGAGGACGAAAATTCGTTATCACTAAAACACGCGGGACCTGCCCAGAAACCGCAAGGGCACGCGAAATATTACCAAGGTCTTCAACGATATTTTCTCCACGCGGGGAAGACGAACACGAACGGCACGACCACTATCTATTTTCCGTCAAATATCCACTCGCGATAAATAACTAATAAATTGAGGCAATATAACAATCCAGAAGATATAAAATAGTGTAAAGAGCTCACCGGGACGAGAGAAGCTTTGAATGGTACTCCTAGGACAATTTTCCCTTAACGGAGATTTCCAAAGTTATTCCTCGGATTCGAAATAATAGCGGAACGTCCTCCTCGCTCAATTGCCCACGAAAAAGTCTCGAGTGATCGCGATCACTCTCGCTCTCGGACTTCGCTCCCCACCCTTTGATATTCAAAATTGCCCTAATTGGGGAAAACGCAGAAACGCTCGCACGCAGAGACGGGACCTGGCGCCTCGCTAGGTGATTTCGGAAATTAGCATAAGAATTATCGTTGCGCATCAAGGTTCGGCAGCTCGCTACGCTACCGGCCATGCGCTAGGCCCTTTTCAAGCGCGTAAGCTTGAATGTTGCGAAGACTGTTAATGATTTCCTCGACGTTTCAAGGCGTATGCCTTCCCCTCAGGCGTATGTTAGGTGTTCCATCATTAGGTGGAGGCTGCAGTTGTTGTATGGCGAGCAGTTATTGTATGGCGAGCAGTTCTTGTATGGCGAGCAGTTCGCTCGCAGATACCTCGGGACGTCCACAAGCGCGAATGAAATTGACGCTTCCCTATATTTCGACGCTTTCTCTCTCTTTCTTTCGTCGGTTAGCTCTCCGTCGTACATAAAAAAATAATAACAAAAAGAAATGAATAATAACAATATTTAAACCCCTATGCTGACCCTGCGAGATCGCCCTTGAGTCGAAGAGCGAGGAGGACGATGCCTTTAATTGTAACACGCAATTTTGCAGCGTTACAGTAATTACCGTAAAAAAAAGTCAGATAAATTTGTAACTCGCAGTATTGCTGAAATTGATAAAGATCGAAAAAGGAAACGCATTGAAAACTTGAGTGACAAACAATTACAAAAAATACGAACTAGAGATGCTATGAGAAAACGAAATACTATTATACCTAATGACAGTTCTAACAATATCGAATATAATGACATAGGTGATATGGATTATGTTTGTGCCTATTGTGGAGCAGTTTTTTGGTCCGATGATTACTCCAAAAAAAGCTGCTGTCATGGAGGAAAAATATCTTTACCATCATTGTCGCCGTATCCGAAAAGTTTGCGCTTATTATTTGATGATAGTGTTTTTCGCGATACGATTCGGTACTACAATAGTCGATTTGCGTTCACAACTTTTAAAACGAAGTTTGTACAGAATTCCGGGTGTGATGTGTATAATTTGAAAATTCAGGGTCAGGTATATCATTATACACCCACTACTTTATATCCGAAAGAAAATAAAAGTCCCACGTGCGGACAAATTTATATATATAACGATCATGCGGCGCTTAAAGAAAGATTATTACACAATCCTCAGTTAAAATCAACAACAATGATGAAAATTAATTCAGAGTTGAAAAAAATCAATCCTTTCGTTAAAAAATATAAACATTTACACCAATGTTCTAAAAAGTCGAAAAAGTACTGCTTATACTTCGTTCGCAGTCCAAAATTAGAGATGCATCGATATAATAAACCAATAATTGGAGAATGTGCTGCTCTAATAATCTCGAAAGATGGTTCAGTACCGAGTTTTGATCTATGTGTGTACCCCAAATATTGCGATACAAATAATAAAACAATCAAAACATTGAGTAAATTGTCGTGCTACGTCGATCCAATGACGTTTCCGCTCTTTTTTCCGTCTGGAGATTTAGGCTGGCATCCGGAAATGAGACAGTCTGGCAATATCACCAAACGGCTATCGATATTGCAATTTTATTCCTATCGTTTGACCTATCGGCCATGTGAAGATTTTAATCCGATTTTAAAAGGAGGCCGATTAACACAACAATATATTATTCATGCATATATCATGGTTGAAAGTACACGTTTAGATTTTTTTCGGAGGAATCAACGACAATTACGAATCGAATGTTATCAGGGGATTGTTGATCATGTAAGGAACAGTGCTTTAAACAATTCTGAAACGTTTCGATCTAAAGACAGATTAGGAAATGTTTTTATACTACCGTCATCTTTCATTGGGAGTCCACGTCATATGCATCAAAGCTACCAAGATGGAATGGCTATAATTAGAGCGAAGGGAAAGCCTGATTATTTTATCACCATTACATGCAATCCAAACTGGCCCGAATTAAAGCGCGTATTAAGCAAATTTCCCTCCGGAACAACAGTCAATGATATTCCAACAATTGTATGTCGCCTTTTTCACATAAAAATTCGATCTTTCTTAAACGATATTTTGAGTGGCCAAGTATTCGGTCCAGTGTTGGCCCACATTTACACGATCGAATTTCAGAAACGTGGATTACCACATATGCACTTACTGTTAATGGTACATCCAGAATCAAAATTAAAAACTCCCGACGATGTAGATAAGTACATTCGAGCTGAAATTCCAAGAAAGGGTGAAGATGATCAATTGCGATATCTGGTGATTAAGCATATGTTGCACGGGCCGCATAAGAACACAAGACCATGCTTAAAAACTGGCAATGCTAATGAAACTTGCTTAAAAAAATTTCCAAAAAATTTTGCTAATGCAACTTCATTCAATAAAGATGGATATCCCATCTACCAAAGGACTGATAACCGTGAAGAAAAAATATATTACAATGCTAAAGTCGATGGTAGTTTGAGGCTGGTAGATAATCGCTGGGTTGTACCGTACAATCCATATCTACTTAAAAAATATAGATGCCATATTAATGTTGAAAGTTGTAACTCGGTAATGTCCATTAAATACATAAACAAATATATGCACAAAGGACACGATAGGGCTCTGGTAGGAATAAAAGAGTGTAGAAAAGAGAAGGAAGTTATTGACGAAATTTCGGCGTTTTTGGACTCCCGTTATGTCGGTCCAATGGAAGCAGCATGGAGATTACAAGAACTGCCACTTTCAGGACGCTCTCATGCTGTAAATACGTTTAGCCGTCCATCTAGAATTTCAGCAAAATATAACATTTATTGAGGGCGCGGAAAGAGACGTCGTAGAAGATGAGAGACGAAGTAAAACGACATTAACTGCGTGGTTTGACTTAAATAAAAAAGATCGAAACGCACGTAATAAATTATATCGTAATATTCCACTTCATTATACATTTAATACAAGTAAAAAAGAGTGGATTAAACGACAACAATATTCGCAGGCAATTGGCCGTGTTTGCTCCGTAAGCCCAATCGATGTTGAACGTTTCCATTTAAAATTATTATTAAATCGCATACCCGGAGCAACATCTTATAACGATTTAAAAATATTTGAAAACGTTCACTACGAATCATTCCGAGAAACGGCGCTTGCAATGGGATTAATTGATACCGAGGAAGCAATTTTCAAAATATTCGAAGAAGCCTGCATTATTATGATGCCGAAACAGTTACGCCAGTTTTTTGCATTTTTTTAAATCGGCGATTCAACTCCAAACGGTGCTCAATTATGGAACAAGTTTAAGCTCTACTTTTGCGAAGGATTTGTCGATAATAACGAATACAGGGCTCTGCGTGAGATCGAGACAATTTTACAAACAGAAAATTTTTCATGTGAGCATTTCAATTTACCAGTTCCGGATGTAGATTTAATATTTACTGACACCGACGAAATTGAAACCGAACGATTAAAGTATGAAATGATAGGTGAAGAAATGAAAAATAAATTGAATTCCGATCAACTGAATATTTTTGAAACAATAATGAGGTCAATAATCTGTCGAGAAAATAAATGTTATTTTATAGATGGACCTGGGGGGACTGGTAAAACATTTTTGTATAAAGCGATAATTAATACGCTATTAGGTCAAAATAAAAATATTTTATCGGTTGCTTGGACCGGAATCGCTTCCATTTTATTGCCAAAGGGTAGTACATCGCATCGAGTTTTTAAATTTCCGTTGCATTTTAACGAAGAATATAAAACATGTTTTATTAAAGAAAAGAATGACCAGCATAAGTTAATGAATGTCGACGTAATAATATGGGATGAAGCTTCTATGATCCCCAAAAAAGCTCTAGAAATGGTAGATGAAACGTTACAAGACTTATGCCGGTCTGAAAAGCCTTTTGGAAACAAAATCGTTGTTCTCGGTGGCGATTTCCGACAAGTACTACCAGTTATCAAATATGGAAATAAATTTACAATAATCGAACAAACGATTAAGTACTCATACTTATGGAATTTTTTCGAAACATTATATCTAAAGAAAAATATGCGTACATCTTACCAAGCACATTTGGAGTGGTTACTTAAAATAGGCGATGGTTCCATAGAGCGAGTAAATATTCCAGAAAATTGGAAATCAGACGATGTATGTAAAGATATTTATGGGACAACGATTGGTTTGGAGGAAAATTTGTCAAATAAAGCAATTTTAGCGTGTCACAATGACGATGTTAATCGCTTAAATGAAAAAGTACTTTAAAAAATTGGAAGTTTACAACATGTCTATTACAGTATCGATACAGCAACACATAAAGGAGTAGACCAGACTGATAACGACATTCAATTACAGTACCCTATTGAATATTTGAATTCCATTATACTATCCGGGTTTCCAAGTTACAAGTTAAAACTAAAAACTGGAGCAATTGTGATGTTATTAAGAAATCTGAGTACAACAAGCGGATTATGTAACGGAACTCGATTAAAAATTCGTAAATTATTCAAAAATAACATTGAAGCCGAAATTATAACAGGTGAGCACGGAGGAGATATCGTATATATTCCAAGAATAAAGCTGCAAACCAGTGAACATGATAAACTCCCATTCATCTTACATCGCCGCCAATTTCCGATTACACTATCTTTTGCAATGACTATTAATAAATCGCAAGGACAAACTTTTAATAACATAGGATTATTTATTAACAAACCGTTATTTAGTCATGGACAACTTTATGTGGCATTATCGAGATGTACCTCTCCAGATGGTATTAAAATACAAAACGAACTTAACGATACAAACGAAATTGACAATATTGTATGGAGAGAAATATATAAATAAAAAAAATACGTCCTTAACATGTGAACAAAAAAATACATCAAATATGTGTGTAAAAACAAGCTTTATATTTCTCTCCATATTTTATTTTATTATAATATGTATTATATTGATTTTATGGTAAACATCCTTTAATTCATCCGCCGAGGAATATACTTCCCAAAGACAAATCAAGTGCCACTGTTGCCAAAATGATGTTACTGGATCAAGTCTCATACGAGACTGGAAAGAAGAAAATTTGGTAAATTTACTCAGAACCTTGTATACTGCCAACCGAGAGCTAACAACTTTGATGATATAGATACGATCGCATTGATAATTGCAATTCAATATCGTGTAAAATAACCGACCCAATATCTATTCACAATAGACCATCGACGGTGTAGAACCGAACAAAATTCCGATTCCCCTGCTGCCATGTTGCCCCATTCCCCCATGCCCGTGCTGCCATTCCCAAAGCTCCAATTTCCCCGCTGATCCTGGACACAAGAATGGCGGACCCAGTCATTCCATGACGAACTTCTGAGCGATAAGACCCGAGTCTTCAATAATTGTTGTTAAAGTGCAAAATCATTAAAAAATATTCTTGATTTTTTTATATTCGATCTAACATTTTTTGAATTTCAATTTATTTTTTTAATTCACATGTTCGCGTTTATTGATAAAAAATAACATTAAAGTCTAATTCTTTATAATTCATTTCAATTTGTTCGTCTACATATTGTACTTATGGTCGAGGGGGGGTTGGCGCGCGAAGCGCGCAGGGGGGCGGAGCCCCCCTAGTATATATATATATATATATATATATATATATATATATATATATATATATAAGACAATTTTTATGTGTGGATAATAAAGTATACCGGAATATGTTTCTCTATAAACAAAGTAAGAAACTTTCTTTATTCATTATTTACAAACGTCATTATTTTAATTATTCGCACTATTATAACCTTGCCTGTAAACAAAAAAACAACAATTATAGTTCACTACCAGCCCTTCTCTATTCACATTACTAAAGTTGCTTACATTATTGTTCTTATTATCAATTTTATTCTCCTGTCTTTTTCACATGTGCTCTGTTACGTAATCCTTGTTCTCGATCCTTCTACTCGTCGGCACCCTACATATCGGTGATTAAAGCGCGCGGAGTCTGAGAAGCGCGGCATATTCGATTAAAATTAAAAGAAGTACACTTTACTCTCTTTACATCTCCCCCTCCCAGGATAAAAATTTTTACAATTTTCAGTCTTCGTCGCCGCCTTCTGGTACTGGAAGTAATTTTGTTACGTGAAAGAGTCCACTTTCTTGGTTTCGTTTCCCTGTTTTTATTTTGTATAATGAATCGGATATCCTATCTATTATTTCGAAAGGTCCAATTCTTAATTAATACAATTTCCTTCTGTTTAACCTGTTGCCATTTTCGATATATACTAGATCTCCAGTGTTTAACTAGTGATTGTTTCTGTTTCTGTTAAATATGTTTTTGTTGTATTCGTGCGATTTTCTTGTTCTTTATAGAGCCAGCTCTTTATCTGTTATTCAATTTTCATTATCGTTTCTTTTTCTCATTTCTTCAGGTAAAATGCTGGTATTTGTACCTTCTAATAAGTACTTAGGCGTAAAGCCAGTTACTGTATGCTCTGTTTCGTTGTATCTATCGACACATTTTCTGGCGATCGTGGTCCAAGCTCTTTTTTCTCCCTTCTCATTTATCTTGCATCTTGACTTATTGACTAGAGTCTGAATCAGTCTCTCGTTCAGCCCATTGGAGAAAGGTGCATTGACGGCCGTAAAAATTAGTCTAACGTCATTTTCTGCCAGGAGGTCCTTAAATTCTCTTGAGTTTATTCCCGGATATTGATCTGTAAGTATTGTTCCAATTTTTTCCGTTTCGAGCACCGTATTTACCAACTTGATGGAGTCAGTCGCACTCTGATTTTTCGATGTTGAAATGAACGCGTATCTCGTAAAATGGTCCACAAGCAGATGCAGATATGGGCATATCTCACAAACCTTTAACGTTCGTGTAACTCGACTGCGGAATGCGATAGTAATTTAGACAGAATGAATTACGCGAGTATCAGACTTTTACTGAGATGTGCCAAGCATTATCTATCTGAAAAAAAATAATTTAATTTTATAATGGATCAATCAGACTGTTTTATCCTGGTTCAAATGCGGAAATTAACAACGTTTTCGCTTGTAACTCTGATTTTCGCGTCATTTCGTACGGGTGTAGCATTGATATGCACCTTCAGAAAAATAAGAAAAAAATCATAAAATTCTGGTAAGGTGCAATGAACATAATGTACCTAATTGTAATCGCCAAACATGTTAGATAATTAAGCGATTATCATGTGAACATCTGTCACTCGGTTTCGATGGTAAACCTGACATCTACCGTTGTATGGTGCAGGAATATCAGCACAAGCTAATTGAGTCAAATAAATTGGATACACATAAAGGTAGGATCATCAAGGATTGAATGAAGTGAAATTTATGTCGGAGTCAATTATTTTGCTCGCAACGTTCTGCGACATGAACTCATTTTGCTGCGTGGAGAATAAATGTCAGGTTTTTCGCATCGTTATCCGGCCAAACTAGTCAAGTAAGATAATTAAATTCCATCTGAGTCTGTTATTTTTATCAAGAATCAGATGTGCGCAAATGTGCCCGACCTCAAGACAAGAAACAATTTTTTCTGGGTCTAAATATATTCAATTGTCAGGTTCATGAATATGCATAATAAATTCAAACTATTATCGTTCCGAAATTATCTAAATTATATTTTGAGTTAGTAGAGTCATTATCAGTCATACTTTTCATTTTCTGCATACGAATTGAGTGAAATTGAATTAGAAAAATGACCCATTGGAATGGATAAAACT
This sequence comes from Ephialtes manifestator, assembly GCA_963970395.1. NCBI lineage: Eukaryota > Metazoa > Arthropoda > Insecta > Hymenoptera > Ichneumonidae > Ephialtes > Ephialtes manifestator. The sequence continues at coordinate 8,610,082 of OZ019970.1, forward strand.
GCCTTCAAATGAGTCATTTAAAAAAAAGTTCAATTCAAAGTAAGTTAAACACTTGTAAAACACAATAACACATAGTTCCTACAATGAATTAGCACCAAATAAATAATTTTTAGTTAAAATGATAATATGATTTTTTATGCGAGCACCCTGTAGATGATGTCCATGAACGAATATTACTTTCTAAATGTCTTAAGATGAGGACAAAAAATTGGCGATCCTGTGCTCCATAACGAGATTTTTATTCTCTGAGGCCGTAAAAGTTGAAGGCTCGTGAGATACGCCCATATCTTTTTGTTGATCTTTGTCCTCCGAAGCCTCCAATGGTGTCTATTGACATTAATTCGAATGGCTTTGTTGCTGGCCCCAATTGTGACATCAGCCCATATTTTCCTTGCCCTTTGGATATGTTCTTAATACTGTGACACGATTCTTTATTCCGAGATAATTCTGGAAAATTATCCCGGAGAATCGCCCGACAAATTCGACACCCTGAAATACACAGAAATGAACTAGGACGCCAGGCCCTTCTATTAATGCCTGAAGGGCCAAGAGGTCGATCCAAAACCACTAATTTGCTTGGCTAGGAGCGATAGAACGAGTCATGGGGGGTTAGAGGGGAGGGTCTCGCGAATAACCGCGAATAAAATGTCACAGATATGGAATGATATTAACACTATTTAAAAAAGTAATTTTCACACAAAATTATAATTCCCAGACGGGGAATGCATACTCTTTGGCAACACTGACATGATATAATGAATAATGAAATTAATAAGAATAATTAAGGCTACAAAAAATTAACAAAGATTCTACAAAATCGAATCGAGCCGACTCTAGCATACGAGCTATTAATTGGGTGAGACGTGAAGCGTCTCACCTCGTGGACAAGTTTAACAAACGTTTCCTCGAATAAAAATATAATTTTGGGGTGCCCACAGCCCCTGAACAGTTTTAATAAAGGCACTGACCCACCTCGAATATTCCAAAAACTGATAATTCCAAAATTTCGTCGATTCCTTCGATAGACTACGTCTTATACTTCTCGAAAACTACGGTTTACATTCCGACACGTGTCTCTTCCGCGTCCAGCCAACACGTGGCTATTTTTGGCGCGGGCCGATCACGCGGCGCTAAGCTAGGTCCGGCGCGGCGCGCGGAGCGAAGGAATTCACATCCCTTCGCGTAACGAGAGATGGCGATGGTCATCTGACCGGAGCGAGTAGTTGTCGTCGCGGGAATCCGGGACTCTCGCGCTACAATCCTAGGCCGCGACTTGCTGCTGTCCTGCTGCTGGTGATCGGTGCTCTCTTCCGCCGGTGTTGTAATTTGCCTCGATGCCTCCGGAGGAACGGTGACATGTAAGACTCTAAATAAAAATGGAATAAGTGGATTTTCTTAAATTATGTAGCCCTGGTCGGCTCGATTCAGTCGTCTCTAGACAGACTCGCTCGAATTTTAGCGCCTATAACGACTTCGTCGTTGGAAAGCTTGCTGGCTAGACACTTATCGATGCATTTACCCTAAAGGGAGAGGGTGCTGCAGCAACACCGCCGTAACGCGAAATGCCGCGTTACAACTCCCCCTTCCTTAAACGCGCCCTCCCAGTGCGAGGTGGTGGAGGTGCTGTGCATGCCCCTCCTTTTGTCCATCTAGCCATCTGCAGAGCCCGCTCGATCGACCAGATCAAGGCCAATAATTCTTCAAATAAGCATTTTAATCCGTCACCATATATGATCCAAAAGACAAAAATTCCCTACTATTCCCATTACTTCTCCGGGGGTACGGCTAGGATGTGGGAGGTTAGAGGGGAAATAAACCCAGCAGCCCTTTGAATTTAACGTTCTTTATTCGGGGCGGAGCGAGGCCCCTCGCCCCAACGAAAGGTAGTGTGCTACCTAAGGTGTGGGCTAGTATGGTGGGGAGGCACGGGGACAATTTCTACCCGTCGCCTCGCCCACCCAAGAAAACGAGAACGATAAATCAAAAATGACAGGCTAGAGACGGCCCCGCCGGCGGTGGCGAACGGGGAAAAAAGAAAATAAAGAATGTAAAATATATAATATGAAAATAAAGAATATGAAACTAAAAAATGCGAAAATCGAGAATACCAAACTACAGAATGCCAAGAATAACGAATAAAAAAACTAAAAAAATGCCAAAAATAAAGAATACAAAACTAAAAAATTCAAATGACTTCTATTTCGCCTATTTGTGCTAGTGGGCGACGTGATGTCGCCCAACCGCCTTCCCGGTGAGATCAACCAGTTCGACCATCACAGGTGAAACTACGTGAGTGACGGTGAACGGTCCCGCGTTGCCGCGAGTTTCGCGGCAACGTTCTGCGCAGCTGACGATAAAATCCTATTCTTTTTAAACACAATATCTCCTACTGCATATTGGAGATCTCACCGGCCTTTGTTATAATAGTGGCCCTGACGATGCGAGGCTTTACCGATGTGTTGAGTGACGAGGTCCCGAAGTTCAACAATTCGCTGCATCCGCTCTGCCCATGTCTTTCTGCTATTCTTCGATATCTCTGCTGGGGGGGTCTACTTCCCCTCGCATGAAGCTGGGAGGTCTTGATTCCTTCCCATTATTGAGGAACATGGGGCTAAGGTGGTTGAGGCTGGTATGAGGAGCGGTGTTGTACGCGTACTGCAATTCGTGAAGATGTTTGTCCCATTTGCTGTGATCCTTTCCCAGGTAGGAGGTGATCATGGTGTTAAAGGTGCGATTCACTCTCTATAATGGGTCTGCTTGCGCATGGTAGGGTGGCACAGTGGTCCTATAGATGCCGAACGTATTCGCATACTCTCATAGGGTCTTGTTTACGAACTCGGTTCCATTGTCGGTGTGGAGCACTTCCGGGGTGCCCCATCGATAGACTATCAATTCTTCAAACGCGATCATTATCGACTTCGTATCCGCCTTTTTTAATGGCGCGACTTCGATATACCGCGAGAATAAATCTCCAAAAACTAGAAGATACGCGTATCCAGCCTTGGTCCGAGGGAGAGGTCCTATGATGTCAGCGACAACTACCGCCCACGGTTGGCAACTACCGCCCACGGTCGACATGGAGCGTTTGCCCATGAGGCCGGCAGGCCCTTGTTGATCGACTTTGTGGCGTAGGTACGTTTCGCATCGTCCCACGTACTGTTTTACGTCACGATACATGCCGGGCCAATAATAATGAACGGCTAGCCGGCGGAAGGTCCGGTCCACTCCAGGATGACCGGATGTTGGGTCATCATGGACCTCCTTCAATACTCGTTCCTGATCTTCAGGCGGAACCACGAGCTTCCAAGCATCTAAGTCCGGTATGGCCGCTTCTTTAAAAAGATTTGGCCTATGGTAGTAGAGATGGCTTTCGGAGAGGGCCCACCCGTCGTATCGGCGGGGGATCTTCTGGATGGCCTCTGCTCATTCCTCATACCACGATTTCTCGAGAGTATCCTCCACGGCGCAGAGCTCTGACTGGTACGATGTCGGTTGGTCTTCGTACATCCTTGACAAGGCGTCTGGCACCTTGTGTTCCGTGCCTTTCCGGTGGATTATATCGCACTGCCAGGCCTGCTGTTTCATCCCCCATCTCGCCAGTCTATCCGCGGGATCCTTCAGATTTTGCAGCCAGGTAAGCCTCGCGTGATCGTTGACTACCGTGAAATGATAACCCTCGAGATACTGTCTAAATTGTTGTATAGCCCAGACCACGGCCAGACTCTCCTTTTCGGTGGTGGTGTAGCGGGTCTCTGGGCCGGTCATAGTCCGACTGGCGCACGCTATGATGCGCTCTTCTCCGTCTTGGAGCTGGTGAAGTACCGCCCCAAGTCCTCGGTCACTAGCGTCCGTATGGAGGATGAATGGCCGCGGAGCGGTGACCAAAGTCTTCTTGAGGGCTTCAAATGCTTCTTCCTGGGTGGATCCCCACTCCCAAATAGCCCAGATGTTGGTAAGTTTGTGTAACCTGGAGGCCATCTCCGCAAACTCAGGGATGAACCGTCTATACCAAGAGGTCATTCCTATGAAATGGCGGAGTTGTTTCACTGTCCGCGGTCTCGGGTACTCGAGAATGGGTTTGAGCTTGTCCGAGTCCATTTGGAGTCCATCGCGATTAACTTTAAAGCCCAAATACCGCACTTCGCTCGCGCAGAATTCGCACTTGTCGGGGTTAATCACTAACCCCGCCTCCTTGATGATGTTGAGGACTTTACGGAGCCAATCCAAATGTTCTTCGAATGTTTCGGTTACCACGATAACATCGTCCAGATAGGCGAAGACATTCCGTTCCAATTCCGAGGTTATTAACGAGTCCAATAGGCGTTGGAAAGTGGCGGGGGCGTTGCTCAGTCCATATGGCATTCTCGTGAACTGCAGCAACCCCCGACGCGGTAGCGTAAAGGCCGTTATTTCCTTATTGGCGGGGTTTATCGTGATCTGGTGGTAGGCCTGGCTTGAGTCAATGGTCGAAATGTATCCATCTATGGCAGCGGATACGCATCTTCCTTGGTGACGCTATTGACTTTCCGATAATCCAGGCAGAACCGATAGCCTCCTTCGAATTTCATTATTAAGACCACTGGCGAGGACCACCCGCTAGTAAAGTGGTCGATGATGCCCTCTGCCAACATCCGATCGACTTCCTCCCGCATAGCTTGTTTCCTAATAGGAATGGTAAGATAAAACCGTTGTTTTATTGGCTCATGGCCTTCCACGTCGATTTTATGGACTGCGAGGTTGGTGAGACCGAATTTGGCAGGTACTGGATCGACATGTTCTTCTAGAAACTCCGTTAGTTGCCGTTTTTGGTCGTCGGCCAAGTCGGCGATTTCCAGTAACTCGTCGCCCACCATGGTCAGGGCGGCATGATCGTAAAAGGGGTGGCGTTCCGTGCTACCAACGACGGCCCATGTCTGGCTGTCCCCATCCATTGTAAATCCGAATACCTTGATGAAGTGCATTCCCAAGATGCAAGGATGCGGGAGCATCTCGTATATGCGAATGGGCATCGCTCGGATGGCCCCATCCACTTTCACATCGAGGGAAACTTCCCCCGATATTGGGTCTACCGCTCCGTTTCCCACGGTGACACGCACCCATGGCGTCGTGTTGATCGATTGGTGGAGCTGTGCGACTATTTCCAGGCCGGTTCTATCTAAATAAGTCCGATTTGATCCACAGCCCACCAATGCTCGCAGATTCCGTTTTCCTACTCTGGTCGAGATGAATACTCGACCAGAGTAGGAAAACGGAAAAAAATACAATCTATTTCGTTGACCAACATTTCCAATGTGCTTGACTCTTCGTGGTCCGCACGTCCTATGGCCAGTAGCTCTTCTATTCCCGCTAATTGTGGCTCTGAGTCTGAGTGTCCGATAATTTCCAATTTTTCGGCGGAGGTTGGTGCGTATCGGTCGGGAGGGGCTGACGCCTCTTCGTCCGAGGGTCCATCCCTCAACGCCTATGTTCCAATAATCGAAAGCTTTTCTCTGGCGAGTGCCGAGGCAGAACAATGTTTTCCAATCCCCGAAATTCCCAATTCTGTGGCAGAGGATTTTGCGGATTGCTCGGGAAAGAATGATACCTCCGAGGATCCATCGCTCGAGGCCGGTCCTATTTCCACAGTTTCCTCCATGAATTCGTCCGATGCGGAGGATTCGGGAGTGGCTTTTGCCACCTCGACCGAGTTTTTCTCTCCAAACGCTTGCCCGAACAACGCTACGGAGCCGATCGACGTGTGGCCTGGCTCCTCCAAAATTTTTAACGTGTGCTGGGGGGCCAGGGTGTCTAGTATTATTCCCTGGACCACGTTTGGAGAGGTCTCTCCACCGGGAGACGCGTTTCCCACTGAAAGCGAGTCTTCTTTCTTCGTGGAAGAGTGTTTTCCCAAAACTAATTCTTCACGACGCCCCCCTTCCTTACAGAAGGCCCAGGGGTCTCCGAGACCAAATCTACCTCATGTACCACTGCTGGGGGCGGTATCTCCAATAAAGGTGTCGGAGGGCAGCTTCTGGCGAGCGGCCAGAAGTAGGCGCGGGGGGCTTTGCCCCACGCTCTATCCTTGGGGAGGGGGGATCCTTTCGAATCACTCTCGCTCCCGGTTTTCCAAATACTAGGGGGGGACTCCTGGTTACTTCTCCGAGGAGCCCCCGGCCCGTTTTCCGAACAGGTGGGGCAAGTGGTCACCGTGTAGCCCGGGGTATGGCACTTAAAGCACCTCACTTGTCTAGGGTGAGGGCATGCCAACGCGCCCTGCCCTTTCTGCACGCAGTTCCAGCATTCGAGGTCCGGTCGATTCGTCATGGCCTCTTTGCGTGCTGTGTATGTTTGCGGCGGGGTTGTTGACTTGACCTCCGGCGGCGAGGTGGCTACGGGTGTTTCTGAAATTTTGTCTCCACCCGTGGGGGAAGGGTTTTTCCCCTCCGGTTCGGCTGTAGCTGGGGTTTTAGAGCTCGATGGTTTGCGGTTTCGACTTTTTTTCTTGTCGTCCTTCTTAGGTGGGTCTTTTTCCGGCTCACCGACTGTGCACACCTCGGTGGTTTTGGGGAACAGGTCGCAATGTGATTGCGGCCCTCTATCCTTGGGGGCCCCTTCCGTGGGTTTCCCTCTCGCCCATTTACCTTCCACCTTCAGGAGTGCGGTTGCGAAAGAGTCGTAACATCTGAAATCTTCTCTGTCCAAGAAAAGGAAGTAGTCCTTTCACAATCATTCATTAGTCCTTTCACAATCAGATGGCTTTAGGGAGTTGATCGTATAGATCCCTCAAAGCCACGATATAGTAAACGCCATCTTCGTCGGGTTGCTGGTCCCTGTCTCGGATGCGTTGTTCCAGCTCCTCTACGCTGAGCGTCCTCTACGAACCAAGACCTAAAATGTCGACAGAAGTCTGACCACGAGCGCCATGCGTGCTTATTCTGTCGATGCCTGCTGAAGGCTACGCCCTTCAGAACGTTGGAAAGTGGAGTGCGCCGATCCTCTTTTGCAATCTTCCTCGCATCACATTTATCCTTAAAATGGACGAGGAAATATTCGGTGCTCTCCTGTTTACTGCTTCCGAAGCTGATGTTCGACGCTGGGAAGAGATGTCTCGGACATACTGCTGTGTCCCGAGCGGTACGAGTGGCGTGAGCTCCGCCTGGGGGAGGATCGGTCTCTCCCCCCGTTCCTCGACCTATACCGGTCCCGGGAGGAATCGTCCGTGTCCGGGTGGCTCGGGTATCTCCGTCTATGCCTGGAGTTTCCACTTCGCCGGCTCGTTCTTGCTGAATCTCCTCGTCGAGTCCTATCGCAGTCCGTGGAGCTGGAACGGTGTCGATGGTGGGAGCTTCTTCCTCGCAATGATGTCCGTCGGGGAGGTCTCCGGTGGTTGTCCTCTGACTCCTCTCCCGAGCTTGACCATTGGTGATAAAGGTAGAATCCCCTTCTCAGGTGGCTTATTCATCGGGGATCCTCCTCCCGTTCGGAGCTATCATGGTGTCGTCGCCGCCAACTTGAGGTGCCTCGGTTTCTCCGGCGATGACCTCTCGACGAGTGGCGCGACGAACTTGATTTTGTCGAGGATTCCGATGAGGAGCGTAGGCGGGACTTACCGTGTGGGCTTTCGGCGGCCCCATGGCTAGATCTCGAGTCCACCGGGTGTGGATCTCTCAGCCTGTGTGGGATCCGAGTGCTGGTGGCCCGCGGAATGTCGTAGTCGTCGTCTCCTCCGCGCAGTTCCGTCCCCTTGGATCGACAGCCTCTTTCTCTTTTCCGGTCCCTCTCGGCAGTGGAGCTTCTTGAGCTATCCGCCTTGGACGAGCTTCTTGTCGGTGAACTCGGTGTGGTCGCTCCCAGTCGTCCCGTCGCTGGCAGATGCTGGGGTACTATCTGAGCCAGCTGATGCATGACAAAGCTTAAATGCAATGGTTGAGGTCCGGGTACGCCTGCGGCGGTGGCAGGTGGCCTCTTCTGGGTTAGCCCCTTGGGAGGCGGCCGGAGCCGCACCGTGTAGAGGTTTCGGCATTGGCGGGATGGGCCCTCCCACTCCCGCCGAGAGGTGCCTTTTCGCGGTGTCCGCCTGTAAGGTCGGTGGTTCGGCGAAACTCACCTGATTCCGGCTCTTCTCGGACGTCCTTTTTGCCTGGGGACCGGAGGTGGAGCTTGAGGCCGGCTATCTTGCCTCCCTCAATCCTCTACTTTTAGGTTCATTCGCCGTCCCGATCCGTTTCCGAAGCGAGCTGGATTCCGGAGTTGGTGGCGGATCCAGCCACCACGCATTCCCAAAGAGTCCGGAGGCGTTGAAGAGTACTGCTGCGAGGAAGGCTTGAACCTCCGGCGTGAGTGTGCTGAGCGGGGGAGTCTTTATGGCCCCCTGCGTAGGAGCTTGGCCGACGGGGGTAGATTTCCCGGTCGGCAGGGCTGCCGTTTTCCCGGGGCTTGGGGGTCCCGGCATTATTGAGCATGGACCGGCCGACCACTCACGCCTCCATGACGGCGTTCCAGTTAGCACGAACTCGGTCGCACAATTCCTGTGATGAGCCTTGCCTATCAAGCCCCGCGGCTTGCAGCCAGCTTTCCAACTGAGCACGCGTGTATCCTTCGGCTCCGTTGTCCATGGTCCAATTCGCTCAATTCCAAAAAAACGGCGTACTCGCGCGGTCACTTAACCTAAATCCTATTCCTAAATTGCACACTAAACCGGTTACGCACGTAGGTGGTTTTCCACAATCCAAATTCCGAACGACTTGTTGGCTCAGTACGGAAGGTGGGTGGCCTAATCCACTCGAATACTAATTTAATATACTGTAATGACCAGGCGGAGAGTTTGGGGAAGTGTAGATATTGGCATTGCGGATGGACTGACGAAGTATCGAAGAGAGAAAATATATGGTGATCACCGGGAATCGAACCCAGATTATTCAGGTACTAAGTAAGAGCGCTAACCACTGCGCTAATGTCACCTATATATTTCTCTCATTCGAATCGTCTTCTTATATGCAATGTAGGGCCGTCACAATACAAAATTAACAAAACAAAATAGCCGATTTTTCCTAGTACTCTTGAAAACCGCTCGGTGTAGAGTTAATCGGTCTGACCACGGTGGTATAGACCTCGTACGCGCAGCGATAATTAGTATGGCCACGTGGACTGAAGGTCCCACGGTGATTGAACCTAGTGGGGGCTCCTCGCCCTTCCCCAATCAGACGGTGTTAAATCAAGGGATAGTACCCTAGGGTACGAAGAGGTGCGGGAGTTACGCTTTTGGAGCTCTCAACTGGGTGGCAATCAAGACACCTAACAAGCAAAAAATGAACAAATTCCAAATGGGTACGGACAGTAGGACCTAGGCATGAGGGTATCCTTCCAACACGCTATCGCGGGGGATAGGTAGTCCCTTGCGGCCGGGCTCGGAAAGGTTACACGAGCCGGCGCAGTCATTGAGACGTAAGGCTTACTTCCGGTGGGACTCTATGGGGTACCTATTTCAAAAATCGTTTATGTTTCTCTCAAAAAGGGATTTCTAAAAAGCTAAATAAATCTCCCAAAAGTATCGGTTCTCAAAAAAACGGAAGTTCCCCGAAAACAAATAATCAAATTCAAAGAAGTTAGATTTCCCAAAGGTACCAGGTCCCCCAAAAATTAGATTTTTCCACCGAAAGGTGTCAATACCCAAAAAAAATTAAATTTCCACGAAAATATATTCTCCAAAAAAAATTATATTTCCCCAAAAAAGAAATATCAATTCTAAAAGGTTAAATTTTCCAAAAGGAACACCTCCAACAAAAGTTAATTTTCCCAAAATAAAATAACAATTCCCTCCAAGTTAAATTTCTTCAGCAGCTAAAATCCTAATTCCAAAAAAATTTAAATTTCCCAAAAAGTATTAATTCACAAAGTTAAATGTCCAACAAGTAGCCGTTCCAAAAAGTTAGCTTTCCGAAAAAAATTTCAATCTCCAAACATGGAATGTCGACTATAGTATCGATTCCCAAAAACGAATTGTGGTTTCAAACGGCTAGTAGTGCACGGATACTGTCCCTCGTCCGAAATGAGGAGTATTTCTGAAAATAACTAGTTCTGTCTCAAAATAATGTGAAACATTGTTCAAGAAAGGGTTTAAGCTTCCCAAAGAATTCTAAGTCACCCCAAAACGAGTGGAGATTCTTAAAATAATTCCAATTCCAAAAATAGTTTCAAGTTTCAAAAATAGTCCAAGTTCCAAAAATAGTTTAATAGTAGTAGTAAGTGTATTTATTAACAATACATGAACATCTTTTTTTTTACATGTTTCATTTGTTTATACAGTTTATTAATAATGTCCGTACTGTTAATTATTAATACTGTCCGTAATGTAGGCCATCGACCGTAGTCCTTCAGCCCTGGTTTTTTTCGTTCACACGTGTTTTACAATACTTAGTAATAAAAAAATAATACATAGTTACTATACAGACATAACTTTTGTGTTCTGACTAATGTTTAGTTGTTAACATGGTTTTCCTCTTCTACAGTCATTATTTCTAATTGTTGGTGAATTGTGTGTAGGATATTTGTGTCTGCAGGTTAAGTTTTGGTTGGATCTTATGCATAAATGTTGTATATTATCTAATTGTGAGTTTGCGAAACGTCTGGTAAGTTCATGTATTCTAGTTCTAACGGGTGTGATTCCTGTTGTATCATAGAGAACGGTGTTACGGGGATTGTAGAGAGGATGAGCTGAGTGGCAAATCCGTGTTAAGCGCCTGATGGCACAGGTTTCAGCGGTTCTTGTTTTTTTGAGTGCAGCTTCTTTGCAATTTAGGAATACAGGGTACCCGTATTCGATGATCGGTCGGCATATGGATTTGTATATTTTTTCAGGTGTTTAATGTGTATATTGCGTTGTTTGAATGTTAAATTTCTAAAGTGTGAAGTTCTTTGGGTTATTTTCAATTTGCTTTGTTGTAGATGATAGTTGAAGTTTAGCTTTTAATCAATATTTATACCCAGATATTTTGCAGTTTGGACAGGTGATATTTCGGTATTGAAGAGGTGTATATTTGGTGACTGTGGAGTAATTTTGTGGTTGAAAAACAGAAGTTGCGATTTTCGTGGGTTTGGCTTCAGTCGCCAATTGTTAAACTAGGTTGTTATATTTTCAGCGGCGTTTTCGATCGATTCTACTGAACCTTCTAGGTTTTTTTGTGTGATATTAAGACTGTGTCGTCAGCGAATTGTAACATATATTGGCTTAGATCAACTGATTCTTTGTTAATGCGATTCTGGTTATACATGTCGTTGCAGTATATATTGTAGAGTAATGGTGAGAGTGGGGAACCCTGCGGAACTCCTTGTTCAGGTGTGAATGATGATGCTGTGGCCGTTTCTATTCTGACAAAGAGTGACCGCGATTGAAGGAAATTTTTTACTGCGTATAGTAGGTATTGTAGGCATTGCATTTGATGGAGTTTAAATAGTAATCCTTTGTGCCACACGCTGTCGAAAGCTTTCGTGATATCCAAGAAAAGGGCTGCAGTTTTTTTGTTGTTTAGCTTCATGGCTTCTACGTTGGAGATTAGCACTGTGAGCGGGTTTAGCGTTGATTTGCCGCTTTTAAATCCGAATTGATATTCTGGGATGTTTGCCCCTATTGCTCGTTCAATTCTGGCTTTAATAATCCTTTCATATAACTTGCCGATGGTAGGTAGAAGAGTGATCAGTCTGTAATTTTCGACAGCGTTGTAGTCTTGACTGATAAAAAATAGTTAAAATTATCCCCGAATAATATTTAAGTTTCAAAAATAAGGTGGCTTTTCCAAAAATAGGTAGTGCCTCCCAAGAATATCGTTAATTTCCCAAAAACAAGGTTAAGTTTGGTATGGCAATTTTATAAAACAATTTGTAAGTTTTCCCAAAATAAATTTAATTTTCTTAAAATAATTTCGAATTTTCGGAAATAAAGTCGATATCCGAAAAAATACTTCGCAAAGTTCCAAAATAATTTCCAGTTCCACGCAAAATAATATTTTTTTTCCCAACGTAAAAAGATTTGATTCCCAAAAAAATGGCTTTTCCAAAAATAAGTCGAAGGGTCGAAAACAATATGCATTCTTCAAACCAAATTGAATTGCCCAAAAATAATGGTGATTCGTCCAAACCAATGCTCAATCTCCAACAAGGATGTTAATGGTAAAAGATCAGGTTTAATTTTCGAAGATGAGCTTATTTTTCAAAAGGGGATTTGACGTTCCCAAACGAAATTCTAATTTTCGAAAAATACGTTTCATTGGCCCGATTAACTGTAATTTATCAAAAATAATTCAAAGAGTCAACCATATGTTTTAATTCTCGGAAATAAGGTTAAGTCCCAAAAATTATTTTACGTTTCAAAAATAATTTTTATTGTCCAAAATAATCTTAATCTGTAGAAACGATGTTTAATTCACCAAGATACGGAGAATTTTAAAAACTACTTTTAGTTTTCCAAAAATATCTCTAACTTGTAAAAACAACTCTTACTTCTCAAAACCGCTCTTAAAAACTTAAGAGCGGTTTTTCCCGATTCCATTTTCCATTTTCCAAAAAAACATTGTTAATCTACCAAAATCATGTCAATTTTCCAACTATTTTTAATTTTCGAAGATGATTTTCATTTATGCAATTAATTTCAGTTCTCAAAAAAAAGTGTAATTTCCCAAAAAAATTTCAATGTTAACAAAGAAGTTTTGTTTGTAAAATTTTAATTTTCAAAAATAACTGTAATTGTCCAACGTAGCTCTTAATTCTGAAAAATACCTGTAATTTGTTAAAAAATAATTGCTAATTCTCGAAAAATGATTTCAGTTCTAGAACCTAATTTGACTATTCACAAACAATGGTAGTTTTCCCAAGTAACGTTTAATTCTGAAAACGACTTTTAAATTTCAGGTCCAATTTCTAATTCTCAAAAACAATTTTATTTTTATTTTTATTTTTTTAATATTTTAAGCCTCCCAAATAATGCTAAATTTCGAAAATAAGTTTAATTTGAATACTTTCCCATTTTAAAAAAATACATTTTAATTTTCAAAAATACGTTTGAACTTAAAAAATACGTTTAATTTTCAAAAATAATTTGAATTTTCGAAAATAAGTTCTGATTTCAAAAATAATTCTAATTTCCAACAATGATTTGAATTTTCAAAACTAATTTTTAACTTTCAAAAATAATTTGAATTTTCACAAAAAATAGTTTTCAATTTTCCAAAATAATTTTAATTTTTTTAAATAATTCTTATTTCTCAAAAACAAGTTTTTATTTTCAAAAATAATTATAATTTTCAAAAATAATTTTTAATTTCCAAAAATAATTATATGTTGGAGAATCCCCCTCCAAACACGCGAATTGCTTGAGTGACCGCTGCTCGGCAGCACCTCGCGGCGACTTAATATCTACTGCCGACGCATGCGCTTCGCGCACCGCGCGCGCGACATGCTGCCACGTGGCAATGGCCGATTTCCTGCTTCCGTTTCCGGATCGCGCAACGCTCACTTCGCTCCGTGTTACTAACTTACTTTTACAGTCTTCTCACCTCGAAATTCTCATTTATCGTGTGTCTCATCGAGTCGACAGCTCAATAACAACTGTTCGATTCATTTCGGGACATTCTCAACGCTCAAATAATCGCGAATCTATTAATACAATCGGTTCGGTATCTCTCACGCTCAACGGTCAACTCATCGCCACCTTGCGTTCTCAAGTGTTTTTGTTTGAAGAATATACGAGATTACTGTTATGAAAACCTGTGTAGAGGAAACTTTATTTTTATCACCCGTTCCACCATCCGAGAAACCGCTCAAACGATTTCTCAAACATTTGGTCCTTCGAGCCGGATAGTGGAACATCCCGGCTACAGTGTTTCTGTGACAGTGTACAGTGACTCTCGAGGCAGCTCAACAGTGCGCGCTGTGCAGTGTGTTCGTGGCTCGCTCGCACGCACAGTCTCACTCAGACTTCTCATCGTCTTCTCTCTCTCGCACCCGCGTGTGCCGAGAATCGTGTTCGCGTCTCACATCGACGCGTGTGCTGGGATCGCGCAACGCTACGCTCGCGCGCGAATTATCCTTCGTGTGTGTCGATCGCGCTTCGCTGCCTCGCACGAGCGTCGGTGTCTAGGTTGAGCTCAACGGACTTCTCAGCATTGTGTAGTGTGTTCGAGCATCGTCTCTGTCGTGCACACAGTGACAATTGACTTCTCATCTCATACATTTTGTGCTCATCCGCGATAGAGATTTTCGCGCGTTTACTACCGCGTCGTTCGGTTCTCGTTCGTGTGGAAAAAACTTAGTGACTGTTCATCGGTGTCGCGCGTTACATTGCTCATCGTGCAAGAGCCACGTGTTCCTGCGCGACAGAGAATTATTTTTCGCGTGTTCTTCGAGCGTGTTTCTCGTTCGTTCGCCGAAAATTAATTGACTTCTCATCTCATACATTTTGTGCTCATCCGCGATAGAGATTTTCGCGCGTTTACTACCGCGTCGTTCGGTTCTCGTTCGTGTGGAAAAAACTCAGTGACTGTTCATCGGTGTCGCGCGTTACATTGCTCATCGTGCAAGAGCCACGTGTTCCTGCGCGACAGAGAATTATTTTTCGTGTGTTCTTCGAGCGTGTTTCTCGTTCGTTCGCCGAAAATTAATTGACTTCTCATCTCATACATTTTGTGCTCATCCGCGATAGAGATTTTCGCGCGTTTACTACCGCGTCGTTCGGTTCTCGTTCGTGTGGAAAAAACTCAGTGACTGTTCATCGGTGTCGCGCGTTACATTGCTCATCGTGCAAGAGCCACGTGTTCCTGCGCGACAGAGAATTATTTTTCGCGTGTTCTTCGAGCGTGTTTCTCGTTCGTTCGCCGAAAATTAATTGACTTCTCATCTCATACGTGTTGTGCTCATCCGCGATAGAGATTTTGGCGCGTTTGCTAACGCGTCGTTCGGTTCTCGTTAGGAAAAAAAACCTCTGTGACTGCTCATCGGTTTCGCGCGTCGCATTGAGAACGGATTTCTCGCAGATTTTTGCGTTTTTCCTCAAAACATGAAGGACGAGCTCACCGATTCGGAGGATAAGGCGACGGCGACGGCTCAGCCTGATCCGCCACCCACGCGTTCGACCGCGCCAACTCCAACTCTGAACGTACCAGGCGGGGAGGAGGGAGGTAATTCAAGGTCACCGCGCAGCTCATCACCATCGAAGCTGAACGCCGAGATCCAGCTCAAAATGCTCACGCAGCTTGGACGCACAAAGCTGCTCATCGAGTTGGCGGGAACTCTTCCCGAGTCATCTCAGAACTGCTCACTCACACAGCTGTCCGCATTGTCCGAGCAGATGGACTCGGTACACGCGGAGTTCATTGTGGAACACAGACATCTCGAGGCCTCGTGTTCGACGGTTCATCTCAAACATGAATATTTCACGAACTCAATCCATATGCAGACGTGCCGCACATATTCCAGCTTCAAGTGTGCAGCGGCGAAGCTACAAGCCGAGCTCATGAAGGACGCTGAGATCTCAACGTCCGGTCATCAACAGGAGACTCCATCTCAGGCACGCTTGCCGAACATCAAGCTCCCAAAATTCGGGGGTGAGTACGCCGAATGGCCGGCTTTTTCCGAGCTCTTTAAGAGTATGATTTTGGACCGCCCCTCGCTCTCGGATGTCGAGCGTCTCCACTATCTTCGGGGATGTCTCGAGGGAACTCCTGCGCATCTCATTGCGAGTTTTGCACTCACTCCTGCGTCTCTGGAGCCGTCCTGGAAGGTACTCACCTCCAGGTATGAAAACAAGAGACTTCATGTACAATCTCATCTGGACTCCATGTTCAGTGTAACTCCCTTGGCTAACAAGAGCGCCTCGGGGTTGAACAAGCTACTCACCACGGTGACGGAGGCGAACACCGCGCTGCGCTCACTCGGCGTAGACGAGAATATGTGGGAATGCATTTTGGTGCATTGGACCGCTCAACTAGGGAGGCGTGGGAGACTTCACTCGGATCGTCGCAGGATTATCCGAAATTCGAACAACTCGAGGTCTTCCTGACGTCGCGCATCCGCGCGCTAGAACGTGTCGAAACGGCTTGCCCTCCGACAGCTCACGCAAACAAGGCGCCTCTCAAGAAAAGGACTGCTCATCAGGCCTCCGCCGCTGCTCACCCGACGTCCGCTCAATCAGGCAGCTCAACGAATACATCATCTGGTCGATACCCTTGCGATCTGTGCGGAGCAGAGCATTTTGTGGTGATGTGCCCTAAGTTTCGCGGACTTGGGATCGCAGACAGGAAGAAGGTAGCCGTGGACAAGAGACTTTGTTATAATTGTCTCGGCAGACACAACGTGAGGATGTGCCGCTCCAAGCAAGGTTGCAAGGAGTGCAACTTACGACATCATTCGATGCTGCATGAAGGCGCACCTGCATCAGCAAGGCCGAACGATCCCTCGGCTGACTCAACTCGAAACACGGAGACGTCTCAGCCCGCGACGAATCCTCAATAGGAACTCGGTGCGGTCGTCAACTCAGCCGTGCCTACAGGCACATCTCACTCTACGCTGCTCGCCACAGCACTCGCTCACGTCGACTCATCACTGACTACGCAACGAATTCGATTGTTGGTTCATCCAGGATCTGAATTAACTTTCGTCTCAGAACAACTCATCGCTCAACTCAAGGTTCCACGACAGCAGTCGACAATCCCGATCCTCGGTATCGGAGGCCTGCAGTCAACTCAAACACGAGGTATTACTCAACTTGTTTTACGCTCAGCTCACAAGGCACTCTCAGTCCCGGTCCAGGCTCACGTTTTGAGGACTGTCACGTCTATCTTGCCGTCCTGCGAGATTCCAGCTCAACGCTGGCCGCACTTAGAACATCTCACACTCGCGGACCCGGACTTTCTCACACCGAGGCCAATTGACGTAATACTCGGAGCCGATTATTACAGCCAAATTATCAAGCCAAATATCAAAGGATCGGATTCGATGCCGATTGCCCAACTCTCTATTTTCGGTTGGCTTGTCCTTGGACCCGTGTCTGTTCCTCAGTCACACGTGTACCACTCACTCACTGCGTCGGCTCAGCGGGAAGATACTACTCTTCAAGAATTGCTCACCCAATTCTGGGTACAGGAAGAGATCCCGTCCGATAACTCAAGCCAGCTCACTTCAGACGAAGAGGAATGTGAGACTCATTTTCGCACAACTCACTCAAGAGACTCAACTGGACGATACACTGTCCGTATTCCCATGAAGATGGCACTCACTCATCTGGGTGAGTCTTATGGCGCAGCTCACCGCTGTTTGCGGCAGATGCTCAGAAGACACGAGCGGGATGCTGACTATCGCATCCTCTATCACCAATTCATGGAGGAGTACAGGCAACTCGGCCACATGGTCGAGGCGTCGACGAGTTCAGCTCAATGCGGCACTCATTATTATTTGCCGCATCATGGAGTTCTCAAGCCGGACAGCACAACAACGAAGCTGCGGGTGGTTTTCAACGGCTCATGTGCCACCACCTCAGGCTACTCCGTGAACGATCTCATGCACACGGGAGCCAAGCTTCAACTCAACATTCCTGACGTTCTCATCTGGATCAGGCTCCATCGACATCTCTTTGCCACCGACATCACGAAGATGTTTCGGCAAATAAGAGTACATCGGTACGACTGGGATCTGCAACGAATTTTGTGGATAGACGACCACGGCAACCCGGTGCCGTACCAGCTCACTACGGTGACGTACGGGACGAAAGCCGCGCCGTTCTTACCAGTTCGGACGTTGCTACAATTGGCAGAGGACGAAGGTCATCAGTTTCCGCTGGCCTTGCCACCACTCACACAGGGAAGATACGTGGACGATATATTCGGAGGAGCCGACTCATCCGCTCAACTCATTGAAATCAGTCACCAGCTGAAGAACTTGTGCGACGCGGGGTGTTTCCCGTTGGCCAAGTGGCACTCAACCGATCCAGAGTTGCTCAAGGAATTCTCACCGGCGAGCACAGCAAGTACATCAATCTCACTGGACGATTGCGCGACCAAGATACTCGGAATCAACTGGACGTCTCACGGGGATAAGTTTGTGTTTTCCTCAAACATCTCAGCTCAACCCGGTAAGCTCACGAAGCGACTCATACTCTCAGAGGTGGCTCAAATCTTTGACCCTCTGGGGTTCATCTCACCGGTCACGATTCGAGCAAAAATGCTTTTGCAAGAATTGTGGCTGCACAAGGTCAATTGGGACGACGCCTTGCCGACGGACGTGTCGGGAAGGTGGCTCAAGCTCAGGGAAGATCTCTCAAACCTGGCCAGGATCTCACTCCCTCGTTGGCTCAACAGATGGAGCAATTCGAAAATTGTTATTCATGGCTTCTCTGACGCATCTCAATTTGCGATGTCCGCGGTTATTTATATTACCGTGTTCTCACGGTCCACAGGCACTCAGGCTTCCCTGGTGTGCGCCAAAACCAAGGTCGCACCGCTCAAAAGGCTCACTATCCCGAGGTTGGAACTCACCGCAGCGCTGCTACTGGCAAAACTTGCCAACTACGTCCAAGCTACACTCAAGCTGGACACGGAAGAAACTCATCTGTGGACGGACTCGCTCATAACGCTCAGATGGATACGCTCTCACGCTTCTCACTGGTAGGATTTCGTGCGAAACAGAGTCACGCAAATCCAGGAACTCAAGCCAGATGCTCAGTGGCGCCATGTTCCTGGCACAAGCAATCCTGCGGATTGCGCATCTAGAGGCGTATCGACTGCTCAGCTCAGAGACCACTCACTATGGTGGACGGGACCACCATGGATGACGCAATCGCAAAGCTCGTGGCCTGCTCAACCTCAGCTGCCGGAGAGTCTCAGCGCACATGAGGCTCGTCCCGGTATCTCACTTCTCGTGGCTGCTCCGAAAGTCGATTATCATTGGGACCTTATTTATCAGGTCTCGTCTGCTCACAAACTGTTTCGACTCACTGCCTTGTGTTTCAGACTCGCTCGGAAATTGCGCAAGGAGCTAGAGCAGCCGATTGTTCTCGTGCCGTCTGACGACATGGAGCAGGCCAGGTTGTTCTGGATCAAGGCCACTCAATCGGCATTTTTCTCATCGGAATTGAAAACGCTCACGTCGGGATCGACGTTGCCCAGCAGCCACCCGTTCGCTCGACTTACAGCCTTTCTCGACGGGCAAGGTGTTATTCGAGTTGGAGGAAGACTCACCCATTCTGCACTCACCACGGAAGGAAAGCATCCTGCGATCCTTCCACGACACGCAAGGCTCTCACTTCTACTCATCGAACAAGCTCACCAGAGAACCTTGCACGGAGGAACTCAGCTCACCCTGGCGCACGTCCGGCAAACATGCTGGATCATCGGAGGTCGAGCGCCAGTCAAATCGCACGTGTTAAGGTGTGTTGTGTGTGCTCGTCAGAGGGGGATCCGTGCCCAGCAACTGATGGGCCAACTACCTCTCTCGCGAGTTACTCCTTCACGTCCGTTTCTACACACGGGCGTTGACTACGCTGGACCGCTTACAGTCAAGAACATCAAAGGTCGAGGCTCTAAAACATACAAGGGCTGGATCGGCGTATTCGTGTGCTTCTCAACATCGGCTGTCCACCTGGAGGTGGTCGGCGACTACTCAACGGATGGGTTCATCGCTGCCTATCGGCGCTTCACTGCCCGAAGGGGAAGTCCTCAGACCATGTATTCGGACTGCGGCACGAACTTTGTTGGTGCAGACGCAGCTCTACGTCGGCTGTTCAATCAGAGTTCGGAAGAACACCGAGTAATCACAGCGATCATCTCAAAGGATCACAGTCAGTGGAGGTTCAATCCCCCGGCTGCTCCACACATGGGCGGAAAGTGGGAAGCCGTCGTAAAATCCACCAAGTTCCATCTCCGGCGAACCGTGGGAGACACGTTGCTCACTTATGAGGAACTCACCACGATGCTCTCTCAGATCGAGGCGATTCTCAACTCTCGACCGCTCGAACCGCTCACCGACGACCCATCTGACGTCTCAGCTCTCACTCCGGGGCACTTCCTCATTGGGAGTGCGCTCACCACTTTGCCAGAGCCTTCGTTGCTGGATCTCAACACTGCTCGTCTTGCTCATTGGCAGCTCATTCAACAAAGAGTGCAATCTTTCTGGGCGCAGTGGTCTGCTCATTATCTGCAGAGACAACAATCGATCTCAAAATGGCATCATGCCTCTAACACCGTTAAGGTCGGCTCTCTTGTCTTACTTACAGATGAGCGTCTACCGCCATGCAAATGGCCACTCGCCAGAGTCATGGAACTCCACCAGGGCAAGGACGGACTCTCCAGGGTGGCGACCATTAAAACGGCTACCACCACTCTCACTCAGCCACTCAGCAAGCTCTCACCACTACCGACTTCTCAACCGGACCATGGCGACGACTCATCAGCAAACCATTGCTGATGGCGGGGAGAATGTTGGAGAATCCCCCTCCAAACACGCGAATTGCTTGAGTGACCGCTGCTCGGCAGCACCTCGCGGCGACTTAATATCTACTGCCGACGCATGCGCTTCGCGCACCGCGCGCGCGACATGCTGCCACGTGGCAATGGCCGATTTCCTGCTTCCGTTTCCGGATCGCGCAACGCTCACTTCGCTCCGTGTTACTAACTTACTTTTACAGTCTTCTCACCTCGAAATTCTCATTTATCGTGTGTCTCATCGAGTCGACAGCTCAATAACAACTGTTCGATTCATTTCGGGACATTCTCAACGCTCAAATAATCGCGAATCTATTAATACAATCGGTTCGGTATCTCTCACGCTCAACGGTCAACTCATCGCCACCTTGCGTTCTCAAGTGTTTTTGTTTGAAGAATATACGAGATTACTGTTATGAAAACCTGTGTAGAGGAAACTTTATTTTTATCACCCGTTCCACCATCCGAGAAACCGCTCAAACGATTTCTCAAACATTATAATTCTCAAAAATAATTTTTAATTTTGAAAAATAATTTTAATTCCCAAAAATAATCTTTAATTTTCAAAAATAATTATAATTCTGAAAAACAATTTTTAGTTTTCAAAAAGCCTAGGGAGTTGTCAAAAACTAATTTCCATTTACCGAACCCGTTTCAATGTGCCTAAACGAGATTCACTATCGTTTGGTTGCGGGAGGGAGATATAATGTCTCCTTCTGTATAGCGAGCCTCGTAGCCCGCGTACTCTCGTACTTGGGTCGGTGCACATGCACCCAACAGTTAGCTTCTGAAATAAAATTTTATTTCGAAGAATATTTTATTCCCCATGATAACCAAAATGCGATCTAAATCGTCGCCCGAGTACACGTTGTTTGTTATTGTTCGCGTGGCCAGGCGCTCTGAGTCGCGGCAGCGGTCAGCGGCTCACGCTTGCCTCTACTTGCGCGAGCGGCCTATGCTGTAACCGCGTCCTCGTCGCTCTCGTTACGAGCCATACGAATCCTAACTACTCCGCTCGCACCTATTAATTACGATACACTCTACTATCTTTCCGCGGCTATTCTCCCCATGAGACTCTCCTCTCGGGCCCCACGTTGGGCGCTAAATTGTGACACGATTCTTTATTCCGAGATAATTCGGGAAAATTATCTCGGAGAATCGCTCGACAAATTCGACACCCTGAAACACAGAAATGCACTAGGGTGCCAGGCCCTTCTATTAATGCCTGAAGGGCCAACACGTCGATCCAAAACCACTAATTTGCTCGGCTAGGAGCGATAGAACGAGTCATGCAGGGTTAGGGGGGAGGGTCTCGCGAATAACCGCGAATAAAATGTCACAGATATGGAATGATATTAACACAATTTAATAAAGTAATCTTCACACAAAATTATAATTCCCAGACGGGGAATGCATACTCTTTGGCAACACTGACATGATATAATGAATAATGAAATTAATAAGAATAATTAAGGCTACAAAAAATTAACAAAGATTCTACAAAATCGAATGAAGGCGACTCTAACATACGAGCTATTAATTGGGTGAGACGTGAAGCGTCTCACCTCGTGGACAAGTTTAACGAACATTTTCTCGAATAAAAATACAATTTTGGGGAGCCCACAGCCCCTCAACAGTTTCAATAAATGCACGGACCCATCTCGAATATTCCAAAAATTGATAATTCCAAAATTTCGTCGGTTCCTTCGATAGACTACGTCTTATACTTCGTGAAAACTACGGTTTACTATTCCGAGACGTGTCTCTTCCGCATCCAGAGAACAAGTGACGATTTTTGGCGTGTGCCGATCACGCGGCGCTAAGCTAGGGCCGGCGCGGCTCGCGGAACGGAGGGATTCGCATCCCTTCGCGTAACGAGAGATGGCGGTGGTCATCTCTCCGGAGCGAGTAGTTGTCGTGGCGGGAGTTCGGGACTCGCGCACTGCAATCCTAGGCCGCGACTTGTTGCTGTCCTGCTGCTGGTGATCGATGCTCTCTTCCACCGGTGTTGTAATTTGCCTCGATGACTCCTGAGGAACGATGACATGTAAGACTCAAAATAAAAACGGAATAAGCGGATTTTCTTAAATTATGTGGCCCTGGTCGGCACGATTCGGTCGTCTCTAGACAGAATCGCTCGAATTTTAGCACCTATGACGACTTCGTCGTCGAAAGGCTTGCTGGCAATACATACTAATCATATAATATTGTATCTTATCTACTCAAACGCTTTGCATGTTCTCTGCTTTTAGCTTAATAAAGTATTATTCTTTCCGTAGTGCGCCTTTACTTTTTTATAACCTCGAACTCCTGCACTATCCTCGCACGCATTGATCCCTGACTAATTCGTCACACATTCACCAAAATCCAAGATCAATCACTTGACAATCACTCCGGATTGTTCCGGCCGGTATGTTCGCCAAAAGCGTCCTACTAGTGCGACGGTTCTAGTTGAAGCGAGCGATCGTTGCTGGCCCTGCCGTGCCAACGGCCGCTCCACGCCTCCCCACTCCTCTATTCTGGTTTCGCTGGCTTTCACGCATCTCTGGCCTCCGTGCCGATCGACACGTAGACCCTGCTTATGAGCGCTTGGTTACGTAACCCTTGATCTTACCAACAGTCGCTGCTGACTCATGTCAAGCGGTGACCGTCGGCGTTCATCTTATTGAATTGAATCTACCTGGGAATCACTCGATCTAGAGGGTGCGGCGGTCGCTCCGTGGCATAATACACAATCTTGATCGTTTTTTTTTCCTCTCTTTTAAATGCTAGGGTTACTGCTGCTACAAGCGGACTGTAAGATTCTTCAATTAACTTATTTTCTAGTAATTTTGCCACTTGATTTTCTATTTCTTTTTTATCCTCTATAGTGCATCTATATGGCCTCTTACTACAATATTTATCAACCAGTAAGTCTATTCGAGCTTCGTAGTCTGTAACAGTGCCTACATCATATTTATTTTTTGAAAATACTGTGTTATACTTTTCTATAAGTGTTTCAATCTGTATTTTTTTATACCGACCAGGTGATCTAAATTTATTCTGAACTCGTCTTCATTCACGTGTTCGTTAAAATTTACTTTAACTTATTCTATTTCTTCATGCTTATTCAATGTATTCATCTTTTCCCCTATCTGTGCCTCTGTTCTCTCTATCTGTATTTCTTTCTTTTGAGATATTTGAAAATGTTCGTCCTGAATTAGTCTGAATTTCCCTATTATGTCTGAGCCAATAGGGAAGTCTTCTAAATCGATTCTTTCTACAATGAATACCCGCGTAGAAAAAAGTAGTATATTTGAGATTCTCAGAGAGATTCTCGGAAAATCGTATAGAATTTACCCTTAATTATTTTCCAAATTCTTTCAACGGTCTAGAAAAAGCGAAAAGAACCTATCGTTGATTCATTTCCAGATTTTCGCAAAGGTCTAGAGAAATCGAATAGAATCTATCCCAGATCTTTTCCGAGATTCTCGTTTAGTTATCATATGATGAATGAAAAAATAAAAATAAAAATGATCAACTCTAAGGAAAAAATTGAAAAAGAAGAAATGTGACAGAAATAAATTTTCTGGGCCAGATGTATGTTCAGTGGGTAAAGTTAGACCCCATAGTAAAGTTTAGGCGAGTTTCGTTGGGTTCTATATAGAATATATCCTAAGTTATCTATATAATCTTTCCTAGATTCTATAAGTCTAAGTAGAATCTATAGAATCTATCCTAGACGTATAGAATCTATCCGAGATTCTGTACGTCTATTTAGAACCCAACGAAACTCGCGTTAAAATTACTATGGCGTTTAACTTGACCCACTGAACATGAATCTGGTACAGAAAATTTATTTCTGGCACATTTCTTATTTTTTAATTTTTTCCTTGGAATTGATCATTTTTATTTTTCTTTTTTTTAATTCATTATATGATAATTAAACGAGACTCTCGGAAAAGATCTGGGATGGATTCTCTGGAATCTCGTGAAGAATCTAGGATAGGTTCTCCGGAATCTCGTAAAGAATCTAGGATAGATTGTACCAATGTAAAAAAAAGTTTTTCCAAAGAATCTCGGTAAGAAGGTAGGATAGATTCTCTGGAATCTCGGTAAGAAGGCAGAATAGATTCTCTGGAATCTCGGTAAGAAGGTAGGATAGATTCTCTGGAATCTCGGTAAGAAGGTAGGATAGATTCTCTGGAATCTCGTGCAGTATCTGCGATAAATTCTCTGGAATCTCTTAAAGAATATAGGACTCCCCAAAAAACACAATGTGTAAAAAAATTGAGACAAGAACATTTACGTGAGTGGTATCAATACCCCGATAAAAACAGTGTGTATAAAACTAGAGCCATAAAAAATTTATCAGTACAAAAAGTTGTGAAATAAACTAAAAATAATTGTAGTAAGTCAATTTCATGTTGTACAACATATATACATATATATATGTACTAGGATTTTATTGTGGCTCGCGCGCTGCGCGCGCTCGCAATCGCCCCCCACCCAAGGGTGCCCTCCCCCGAAGGGTGCCCCCCCTCCAAAGGTGCCCGCAGCCTTGGGGGACCCATGTTTTTGGAAAAAGACTTAGAATAATTCGGGCTCGGGGCTTGGCGGAAAGGGGTGGGGCTAGCCCCAAGCATTTAGCCCCACCCCTTTCCGCCAAGCCCTGAGCCCGAATTATTCTAACTCCCTCGATTCTTGAAACGGCGGCGGCGGCGGTGGCGGCGAGATCTTTTTATAATATAGAGAGATATAGACAGTATTTTTTAAATAACCTAAAGAACCTTAAATATATAACTTAAAGAACCAAAAGAATCTAAGTCAATTAAAAAGAAATTCTCGCATTTAAACGTGAAAAAATCAGTAACAAAACAATCTTGCATTTTGAAGAAACAAATGCAGATGACAAAAATCGAGAAAAAAAATTCGTTCAAAATAAATTTCAACATCTCAAAAAATTAAACGACAGTACTTGGCGAGTTTGCCAAGTATCCTATATAGTTTATCATTATTGAATGTTCATATTAACCGAAGAAACTCGCCAAGTACTGGATTTAATTGTTTGGGATGTTGAAATTTATTTTTCACCAATTTCTTTGCTCGATTTTTGTCATCTGCATTTTTTTCTTCAAAATGCAAGATTTTTTTTTTTACTGTTTTTTTCACGTTTAAATGCGAGAATTTCTTTTTAGTTGACTTAGGTTTTTTTGGTTCTTTAAGTTATTTATTTAAGGATCTTTAGGTTATTTAAAAAGTACTGTCTATATACATATGTATATACTGTAACAAAGTAGATTGTTTACAAGCTTCACCCTGTAGGCCGGCTCGAAGGCTATCACACGTCGCCCATATTTGGTTTTTTTGGTATTTTGTAATTATATTCTAGATTTAGTAGAGATTAATATTTTTTGTAGAGATCACGCTTTCCCTCTCCCCTCCCCATTGATATCCCTGGTATGAGTGCGTAGTTTTAAGGAACGAAGTGCAACGAGGCCCTCAAGGACGAGATAGAGAGACTACGACAGCTTAGGCGGAGTGATGTGGGGAGAGTGTGGGCTGGAGAGGGCACCATCTGACCCCGGACAGCATCTATAGCCAGCTGATGAGTACACTCGGCACCACACGAGTAGCCTCCACGCCCGTATGTACATATGTTGGAGTTAGCCGCCCATCTGCGTGAGTGTATTCGCACTACAAGGTTCGTCAGCGGCAGTCAAACAGCCCGCGGCGATCACACCGTCCAGCTGTGCTACACTGCTCCGCCACAGCACTGCTCGAGCGCCACTGACCAGCCACACCCGATCCGCTGATCGAGGCCGACGCGCCGTAGTGCTCTCGAGCTGACAAACTCCCGAGGATCTCCGAAGGCCACCGAAAACATCGAAGAAGACGGAGAGGATATTTTTCCTCACTTCGAGCCTTGCCGTCAGCGCCGTTATCCGTTAAATTTATATTATATTTCGAGAGTGACCGGTGGGTAGTCCCTGGTGCTATTTTTGTGTGTGTTTGAGTGATAATTGAGTGAGTAATTTTTGTGATATTCTGAGTCCCCTTATTTACCCCTTTAGCCCCGTATGTTTCGAGTTTCGATTTTATAGTATGTATCGAGTTAACCGGCTGCCACCACGTGGAGACCGGCCTTTTTTCGAGAGAGTTAATTAGTGTTTACTTCGAGTGTTTTCTGCGTGCGAGGTAGTGTGGTGGTGATCGCGAATACCTCGGCGATATTTCTTTTAGTCCGTCATTAATTTTCCCAATATTTTCCCCATTATTATTTTCGGCCGTTATTATCTTTCCCATTATTAATTTCGCCAGTTATTATTCTCCCATTATTATTTTCGCCAGTATTATCCTCCCATTGTCAGTTTTGCCCATTATTATTATCCCATTATCAGTTTTGCCCATTATTATTTTCCATTATTATTTTCCCGTTATTTTTGCCCTGTTAGTGAATATTCCACCCCCCCCCCCCCTTTCAGCTACACCGAGGTAATATTTAAGTAGCAGTCGAGTTCGGGAATTCACGTCCTTGAGACCCGTCTCCTCTCTCAGCTAGCCGTGCCCGTGTATTATTAGTATTATTATTTTTGAGTTCTATTTTCTTTTGTTTGGGATCATTAAATTACCGTGAAACGTAACCGGTAAAGTGACGTTGCTACACGATACGTAGCTGGCGCCCATTCTCCCCGTAGATTCTTCTTGATTATTTCTATTTTCCCCCCGTTAGCGAAAATCCGTCCCTTCCCCCTTGCCGTGATATTCATTTAATTCGAGTGATTACATTTAGTTTATTTAGAGTTATTTTATCGAGTTTTTCTTTTGTTTGTTATTGAGATTTTTGTTATTAAATAGACCTTTGGTTTTTTTCTTATAACTATTTTCTTGTTTATTCTTTATTCTTCACTAACCCCTTCCCCCTCCTAATAAAAAGGGAAGCCGGTTATAATACATATATGTTGAACAAAGTGTACTTGACTTACTACAGATATTTTTAGTTTATTTCACAACGTTTTGTGCCGATAAATTTTTTATGGCTCTAGTTTTTGACACACCGTTTTTTATCGGGGTATTGATACCACTCACGTAAATGTTCTAGTCTCAATTTTTTTATACATTGTGTTTTTTGGGGGGATTTCAACACTTTTTGCAAAGTCTACATCGAATCATCAATCCTTGGTTCATCCAAAGAGAATAAAAGGCGATAACATTTTATAAAAGGTATGTGTTTTTCAAATAATTAATAATAATAAAGCATTGATTTAGTTTAAGTTTTCTACTATAAACTACAACGATCTTTCCAAATTAGAACATTTATAGAATTGAGACTATAAGTCTCCTCAAAATCCTCGTAAAATCTTCAAAATCAGAGTCAGAATCCTAAAAATACTGCCACATTAAAAAATGGTATAAATATCAAGATAAAAATTGTAGTTTTTTTTCATGGCAAATCGAAAATTATCAATACAGATCATTTTGATTAATGTCATGTGATGTTTGTTATCGTTATTATTTCAGGACCTGCATATAATTAAGATCGACAGCTGTTATGTATTTCCTAGGTGACTTTATTGCTCTATTTAAATTTAGAAAAAAATGTATATTAAAAAAGTCACACCACCTCTGTTTGTTCCAATAATTTATCTTAATAAAAATTGACTTTTTCCTGGAAAATGTTAAGAAGGTGCAGGTTGCGAAAAACATTAATCCACAAATCCAAGTTAAACCCGAATAGACACGAACTTTACCAAATTTATTAAAAAATGAAGCTTGTTACACATCAAGAGACGCGGCAGCGTCTTGAGACAAGTACATTTACCTCTCATTTTTACCGACCGACAAGACGCTGCCGCAGTATCTCGTACTCGAAGCAACTCATTTTAGCCACTTTTTTTCGAGGTTAATATGTTATATTAGCGAAATGATAGCGTTTTCAAGCTTTTTTTTCAGGTTTATTCAAGTACTACACGAAAAAATATTTCGTTTGAGACCAAAACGACCTTCGCACCTTTTCTCAGTGCACTGATATCGTGATTTGTATCTCAAAACAATTCTGAAATATTTCAAAAAATTCAGTCGTTTTCGCAGGACCGTGATTCTAATATCTTTCGCAGGACCGTGATCCTAATTTTTCGCAGGACCGGAATCCCAACCAACCAGTATCCGAACCGGAATATATATATCCCAGTTTATTTAAATTGGTTAATTAGTATTTATTTTGTTTCGAAACATTGATTACAGAACTAAACTGTTTTATATTCTTGACAAGTGCCGTGGTTATATATTCCCTCAGGTTCAGAGGTTGTATCTGACTTTCGACTTATCGGCGTTCCACTCCAGTGATCTTTGAATGTGAAAAGTGATCGAAAAAAGTGATTATATAGTGTGAAGGTATTTATGTTTTAATAAATTCAATCGTTCTTTTTTACTTGTAGCGTTCATGATTAGTCACACATCCTATATTCCTATCCTAACCTCGTAGTATGTCTTTTAGCAAAACACCCGTTATTTAATAAGACTATTTCACTATTTTATACTGAATTATTAATTAATTTAAAAAAGGGTTTTGTTAGACTTGTTAATTTTGAAAGTGTAATAAGGCTTATAGTGTTTTATTTTGTGTTCCTTTGCGAGTGACTTTCAAGCTCCCAATGTCATGCGGTGAAATACTGTGCTTCTTAGTGATATTAAATATCAGACCTAAAACAGAAATAATAATAAAGAGTTCTCCATGAATTTGTGTAACAAATTTCATTTTTTAATAAGTTCAATAAAATCAGAGGTTATTTAATGAGTAACTGAAATTTGCATAGGCAATTTATATACAAAATTCAGTGAATTTCTATGTTCGTTACTGGATTATTCACTTCCAAGCTTCTAAAAAAGTTATCTGGTAAAAAAATTTAGTGGTTTTTATTTGATTAAGCATAATTCAATCATATGCAATCTCCCAAATTCGTTTAGTATGAATCTGAGTCGCTTGATGTGACAAATTATCATCACAAATTATAAACAGGAATATAAAGTTTTTCCATCTTGTATATATACCATGTTTCATTTTTAAATAAATCACAACTTATACAGGAATAATAAATAATAACAAGGTTCCTTTGCGAGTGACTTCCAAGCTCCCAATGTCATGCGGTGAAATACTGTGCTTCTTAGTAAAATAAAATATCCCAAAAAAACCCGCACAGGTAGAAAATTGAGAGAAATACATTTACGTGAGTGGTATCTAATACCCCACAAAAACACAGTGTGTCAAAAACTTGAGCCGTCAACTATGTATAGGTACATAAAGTTGTGAAATAAACTAAAAATATAGACAGCATGTCAAGTACATGTTGTACAACATATATATATATACTGTAAAGGTAAACACCCTATCCCGTATATGCGCGCTTGGCTTGGAACTGCTCCAACACTCGCCCGCGTCTCGCAATAACGTATCGCAATCCGAGTCTCTGGCTTCGGTCGAGCTCGATCTCTAACGCACGTCTTATCAATTCGAGGCAATCGATCGTAACGGCAATCGAAGCCATCGTCCGTTTCTGCCGCGTCAAGCTCGGGGTAATGAGGGTCAATTCGACTCAAGTTTGTCTGTATCCGCACTGCAGGAATTACGCGCTTTACGTCTTGCGGACAATGAAGCAGTGAACAAACGCTTGGATAATATGAATCGCTCTCTTAACCGCCGAGTGGACGGTATACAAGCTCACTTAGAAAATTCAATTTCCTTAGTTCACCAAGAGCTACAAAATATTTCACAAATTATGTTGAATCACAGTCAGAGTGGTGCTCCACCGACTCAAAATATTGGGACGATTCCGAGAACAACTGTCAACCCGACGATATCGGCCACGTCCCTTAACAATGTGCATATCCACAGCATAGTCCCAGTAAACTCTAATAATCGCTCCAGTAATACGAGAGATGCTTATTATTCAGAGCAGGGACAAGAACTTCACCACTCGACATCATATCACCCCGTTGGTACTTCTTTGGGTTTTCAAAATCGTGAAAATCCTACTCCGCGAGTCAATTCGTCTTGCGTGCGAGATAACTTTCCTTCAAATAATCCCGACTTAGTACTATCCTAATTCCCTGCTATACTAGTTATCCTATCTAACTAACTATCCTAATTTCCTGCAGGATAATAATCCTGCTATACTAATTAGCACTATCCAAACTATGGGGAGCACCTAAGCTTTCACCTGCAATCTTTCGAGGTAACATTTCGGAACGGCCCATGCGCTTTCTAAGTGAACTTATCAAGTATCGTATGGCGTTAGGCCCTCGTTGTCATTTCGCAACTGTCATTGAGCAGAGTCTCACCCATTTGGCGAAGGATTGGTGGACGGTGGAGGAGCAATCTATCGAATCGTGGGAAGATTTTGAAGTGTATTTCCGCAGGCGATTTTGGAGTGAAGAAGTACAATATAGCGTTCATGAAAGTCTCGATTTTGGCCATTTCGACCGTGAAAAGAATCAAAAACGCCTATCTTACGCACTCAATTTGATCGGGATTGCCCGCGAACTTCGACCGATTCCTTCCGACGAACAAATAATAGCAAAACTGTCACGTCACTTCACCGAAGAAGTCCGCAGTGCTGTAATTGCTCGTGGCATTCATACTATTTCTTCTTTCCTCGATCTTCTCCAGAAATTTGACCAAGCCGGACCGCTAAATTTTTATCGCAAGCGTTTCGAGAATTCCAACAGCAGAAGTTTTAACAGACCCTCGGGGGATAGAAAATTCACCACAGAAAATACTTCGGGAACAACGCAAAATAACAATCGTCCATTTAGTCGCGAAGAGAACAATTTTCGTAAACCTACTAACGCCAATCCTCAAGTTAGAGCTTTTTCAGCAAGTTCTATGGAAGAGATGATGCCACAAGACACACATATTGTCGAAATCGAAGAGCCGGGAAACGGGAAAGTGTCATCTCTCAATCAATCGCAATAAGGGAGGTGACGCTCGGTTATGGAGAAAATATATGCGATTATTTACTAGACACAGAGGATCTTACTCCTATTAAAACTGCTAAATGTCCTATACTCGAAATTTCGGTACAAGGACAGAAAATACGGGCCGTTATTGATACAGGAAGTGAAGTGAGCACGGTGTCGGAAAAATTTTATGAAAACTTTAAAGATTGCTTCTCCAAATGTAGGATAACCTTACCGCTCACGGGTGTAACGGTCAGTGGTGCTACTGCCGGAAAGGCAACACGTGTTAAAAAACATTTTTTTGCCAGTATAAATCTAGGTCCGGCAGATGAGTGTGCAACTCTACTTATCGTTCCTACTCTTACGGTGGAATGTATTCTAGGCATCGACTTTCTTCATAAAATCCGTATACATGGTGAAAATCAACCATCTTATAAAATCGAATTTGCAAATCCGCTTCTACTCGAAAATTCCAACAACCCGATACTTTGCTCGATTAAAAATACCGATTATATCATTACGGATGAGGAAATCAGCACTAAAATTAACGAAACAACGTGGACCACACCGGAACACGCCGAAAAATTTGTAGTCCTACTACGCAAATACCGCCGCCTATTTGATAAAAAACCATGTTTGCTAAACTCTTACCAGCACGAGCTGAGAGTAATACCTCATAAACCTTTTTAAGCCAAGGTATATCCTGTACCTGTGGCTTATCGTGAAAGCGTAGATATAGAATTAGAAAAAATGTTGGATCTTGGGATTATTCAACGTTCTCGAAGCCCGTATCGAAGTCCACTGGTCGTTGTTCCGAAAAAAGACGGATCGGTGAGACTCTGATTAGACGCTAGGAAGATCAATGAGATTATGGTCCCCGATCACGAACAAATGGAAACACCCGAAGCATTATTCCAACAATGCATAGGCGTCAAGTACATGTCATCTCTCGACTTACGTTCTAGCTTCTGGCAAATACCTCTAAAAACAACTTCATGCAAATATACTGCATTTTCACATAGAGGTAGATGCTATGAAGCACTGCTATGAAGATGCCAGCACTGACAGTCTGGTGCGTGGACTCAGTCCTATCCTCAAAGGATTAGACAATACAATAAATTTCGTGGACGATCTCCTTTGTATGTCGGAAAATTTCGAACAACACCTCGAAAATCTGGAGGAATTATTTGAGCGATTCCTGCAGCGCGGATTGACCTTGAGTCTTGAGAAATCTCGATTTCTTAAATCCGCGGTCACGTTTCTTGGCCATGTGCTTACACCGAACGGTATACAGCCTGACCCTGAGAAAGTTAGGGCTATCAAAGAATTCCCAACTCCACGAAAAATTAAGCAGCTACGAGGTTTTCTCGGTCTGATTAATTTTTACAGCAAGTTTACAAAAGAACATGCTGGGGCCACTGTTCCTCTACTGCATTTCACCCGAAAAAGTGTGAAGTGGAAGTGGGGAACAGAGGAAAGTGCAGCTTTCACAAATATTAAAGAAAAATTCTGTAACAATGTCATATTACACTACCCTGACCTCAGAAAACCTTTCTATTTACAAACAGACGCGAGTGACTATGCACTCGGGGCTGTCCTATATCAAATTAACGACGAAAATGAACACGAAGTCCTACAATTCGCGAGTAGAACATTGAAAGGAGCAGAGTATGGTCCCTGCAAAAATTTAGATCATATTTGCTGGGATCAAGAATTCATGTCATTACCGATCATGCAGCATTGACTTTTTTACGCGAATGTCGATTAACACACGCACGTTTAACAAAGTGGTCACTCGCGTTCGGTTCCTTTTTTTTTCTATTAGAAAAAAACTCCGATGGAATCACCCAGCGGTATCACCTGAAGTGGATTCCATCGGAATTCGCGCCAAACTCACGGCCAATCCTGGGCCTTGCTCCCCGTGCTAACCGTCCTATAATCCTGGGAAAGAGATCGGCAGCATCGCAGGAAGATCTCCAGGAAAAACGCGCCAAGAAAGCGAGAAAATCGAGGCTGCAATCACCAGGAAAGATAGCAAGACACCCGTCTATGCTGGCACAAATCAGTGGGAAAAACCTACGCCAGGGATACTACGCCCAATCTCACCACTACCATTGTTGACTGCGAATACATCGTCAATATTAGACGAACTTGACTTGTACATCGCCGAATAAAGAAGTGGTGTTATACAAGATCCAATACGTTGAATCTTTATTTGTATCAACCTCCTCTTCTTTAGGGGGACAGTTGTAACGGTACGGTATATGCCCAACGAGAAAGTCGTTGTTGACAAGACGCGCTACCGTAGAGCATCGACCTAGGCACCACGTCGAGCCCGTCTAACGGTTCTGTGGCTCACACCCACTCATTCGACTCGCGGTCCTCGCGAGTAACCGAAATCTGGAAAGCTGGCAGTGGGGACGATCATATATAACCCGGCCTCCTTTTGACTAAGTATCTCATTTCTAATCAATCTCTCCAACTTGGAAGAACCATCCTATCATTAATAATTCCGATTCTTGCTTGGCTCGAAACTGCTTCGACACTTGCAAGAATTCGTGAGCACAGCCCAGCTCGCCCGTTTGGCTCAATACTGCATTGACACAAACGGTTCCTTCCTTGAGCCCAGCCCAGCTCCGTTAGGCCTCAAAAACCTCTCATACCTACTACCTTTTTCTATCTCTTAATTTTAAGAATTACCTAGAATACCTGTATGGCCTGATACTGCATCAGCACGTACACTCCAAAAACTCCCTTATAAAAACTACTTGGCCCGATACTGCATCGGCACATGTAGATCCATCGATTCCTCATACATTTATGTTTCAGAATATTTTCAATCACTCTAAATTCCTAAATTATCTGTACGGCTTGGTACTGCATCAACACGTACATTCCAAAATACCTCTATTTAAACTACTTGGCCCGATACTGCATCGGCACATGTAGATCCTTCTATTCCTCATACTTATATTTTTCATAAAATTTACAATTACTTTGAATTCCTAAATTACTTGTACGGCTTGAAACTGCATCAACACGTACATTCCAAAATACCTCTATTTAAACTACTTGGCCCGATACTGCATCGGCACATGTAGATCCGTCTCTTCCTGTGCATTTCTCATCGAACTAACAACAAAATATATCCTTAAATTACATGTACGGCTTGGTACTGCACCAACACGTACGCTCCAAAATACCTTACAAAAACTACTTGGCTTGAAACTGCATCAACACTTGTAGATCCATCTATCCTAGAATTGCATTTCATTCATTACTCCCGATATCCCTGTGCGGCCTGATACTGCATCAGCACGCATACTCAAAACCACCCGCAATAAACTACTAGGCTCGATACTGCATCAACACTCGTAGATCCATCTTATTTCCTGGTCCATTTAAGCTTTGATTGTAACGGCGTATTATTTCATATAATACGTTATTATAATCATCGAACTCACCGATTCTCGTCTAGCCCGGACTACGCTCCGAGCTAGAGGAAAAAAAGAAAACAGGTATATATACTGTAACATATATATATACTGTAAAGGTAAACACCCTATCCCATATATGCGCGCTTAGCTTGGAACTGCTCCAACACTCGCCCGCGTCTCGCAATCACGTCTTATCAATTCTTATATTGACTAATTAACGTTTTTACTTGTACCCGGAAAAATTGAACTTTCGCGGAACCCTTTAAACTCAGAGGGATACCTTTTATCGAGAATACTCAATTACTTCAATCCAATCCTGTCGCGTATCAATCCTTTCAAACACTAACGGGATTACAACGGATTAAGTGTTTTTGTGTGTCTGCGACCCGGCGTCGAGATAATCCCTTCCGAGAATAATTTAAAGGGAAATATAATATCTGAAATTCGGAATATAAAATTAAAAGTCTTATTCCGAGTTGCGAGTCTAGTATCAACTTGCATGTAGTTGCATTATTTAAGTATCCTTCGCTTTACACTCGGCGATATTTGTCTTGACTACTTCCTATCGCAATACTTCGCGTCTGATTTAGTTTCAAACGAATATGCTATCTTCCTATGATGAGATAAACTGCTCCCTTGAGTTTTTCTCTGAGGGAACGTTTTCTCTTATTCTAATTTCCCCTTGGTGGCGTATCCAAAAGTGACAACACGCATTGTAAATTCCTTGCATATGAGCATTGTGCTCCTCGTAGTGTCGTCAGCTCAAAAAGTGTTGAAATCCCCCCAAAAAAACACTATGTGTAAAAAAACTTGAGACAAGTACATTTACGTTAGTGGAATCCAATACCTCCCCGAAAACTGTGTATCAAAAAATTGAGCCATAAACTATGTATAGGTACAAAAAGTAGTGAAATAAATGAACTAAAACTGTGTGCAGCATGTCAAGTACATGTTGTTCAACATAATAATTATATACAGACAGTATTTTTAATATAAACTAAGAAGGAATCCTCGCATCTAAAGGTAAAAAAATCAGTATGTATGTATGTATGTATGTATGTATGTATGTATGATTTATTGCTTATCAGGGGTACAAAGTTACTCCTATAGCAAGGGGAGGTAGCGCTGTTCGATGGCATTACAAAATTAATATATATGATTACGGCTATTATACGCATGATCTTAACGTTAGGTTTTTTTTTTTTTTTTACAGATTCAGAGCAAAAGCTCTTAGCATTAGACTGTTGATAACATAGTTGTACAGTTTCCATAGTATTTTGTGTTCCTGAGAGTTCGTCAGAGAAATCAGTACGCTGCTTGGGTCGCTCGCATGTATTATTTCGTTAATGTGGTGCCTTCTATGGGGTTCGTAGATGGGGCATCTCAGTATAAAATGCTCGACCGTTTCGTTTTCGCGCATGTTGCACACTTGACATATTTGCCGTGGATCTAGAAACGCCGTACACTGTTTGTAGCTTATTTTAGAATAATACTGGTTAGACAGCCTGATTTGAGAAATTGTTCGCTTTACAATTATGGGCAAGTGAAGCGTGAGGTGTTTCGCTGTAGTGTCATCGATTGACCTCGGGATTGCGATCTGTGAGGAAGACGACCTCGCCCACGCATTGAGGTCTTCCATTTTTAGCGCTGTTTTAAACTTATCAAATACGTCTACCGTTTTTCTACTCCAGGCGTCGGGCTCAAGGTTCCCCCAGAGATCCATTGAATCGGTTTCGCTCAGAAAGGTTTTGAATTGCGAGGCCCAGTTAAATTTGCTCTCGTCTTCAAAGGTTGCGGCTAGGGTGATTAATCGAAGCATACATATCTTTGGCAGTTCTCCGTCGTGCATTTTGAGGATACGGATGAACCACTCCTTTTCCTTTTCCTTTCCAGTTTTTTGACACCGTATTGGAGGTCGAAGGTCGGCCCTCAGGTGGTTCCGTGATCGGAGCTCGGCGTTTCGGAGTCTTCAGCTTCTCTTCTTTCTCGTCCCAGAAGTGCCAGGTACCGTCGATTTCGAGTTTGTTGTAGGCAATCTTGACTTGGTGGCCTTCTTCTCGGAGCTGCTTGGCTAAATCCCTTAGCTGTTTGCTTGTTTGTCTTTCTTTGAATGTGAGAACTCACATTCAAAAAAATCAGTAAAAAAATCTTGCAATTAAAAAAAATGACAAAAATGGAGAAAAAACTTGGTGAATTAATAAAAAAAATTGCAACTTCTCAAAAAATTGAACGGAAGTACTTGGCGAGTTTCTTTGCTAATATGAATATTGAATAATGATGTACCATATAGGATACTTAGCAAACTCGCCAAGTACTACAGTTCAATTTTTTGAGAAGTTGCAATTTTTTTTTATTAATTCACCAAGTTTTTTCTCCATTTTCGTCATTGCCATTTTTTTAATTGTAAGGTTTTTTTACTGATTTTTTTACCTTTAGATGCGAGGATTTAATTTCACCAAGAGGCACATTATTCCACTGCATGTCATTGGGAGCTTGAGAGTCAATTGCTAAGTAGAAAAAAATTTTAAAAATTCAATAAACCTTATTACACTATAAAAGTTATCACGGATAGGAATAACAAAATCCTTCTTTTATTCATGAACGATAAAGTAGACTCATTAAAAAAACGTGTATTTTGCTACATGACATTATGAGGTTAGGATGGGATAGAATAATTTATTAATGGCTAATCATGAACGTATAAATAAAAGAGAATAACTGAATTTATTAAAATATAAAAACGATCACATAATACAATCACTTTTCTATCACTTTTTACATCAAATCAAAACATTCACTGGTGTGTAAGCGTGAAGTGAACCCTCTGAACTGAGCGAATATATCCAGTGAATTACCAAAAAATATTAAACCCATTATTACTTCTGTTTCTAATTCAATGTTTCGAAATAAACCAACTAATATGAATTAAAATGGGAATATATAGCCGTTCGGATACCGGTTGGTTGGAACCCCTGTCCTGCGACAGATAGGATCCCGTCTTGCGAAAATTAGGATCACGGTCCTGCGAAAGCTAGGTTTACGGTCCTGCGAAAAACGACTGAATTTTTTAGAATATTTCAGAGAAGTTTCGAGATACAAATCACGATATCACTGCACTGAGGGAAGGTACGAAGGTCGTTTTGGTCTCAAACGAAGTATTTCTAGCTGCAGTATCTGATTATACCTAAAAAAAGCTTCAAGACACTATCATTTTCTCAATTTAACATGTTAACCTCGAAAAAAAGTGACTGAAACGAGTTGCTTCGTGTAAAAGATACTGCGGCAGTGTCTTGTCGGTCGGTAAGTAGAGAGGTAAATGTACACTGAGAAAAAAGTATGGTTAATTGTACTATACACATGTTTCCCTGAGAGGACGGTAATGTTTTTATGGTTACTGCAACAATAAATAATGTACCCAACGCCTAAATTATGAGACGAATAACTATTTGTATAGTAGAACTCACTATACTTGATATGTTTGTCCCATGCATTTTTCTCAGTGTACTTGTCTCAAGACGCTGCAGCGTCTCTTGATAGATTGTACCAATTAAAAATAGAGTTTTTCCAAAGAATCTCGGTAAAAAGCAAGCATAGCTTCTCGAGAATCTCGGTAAGAAGCAAGCATAGATTCTCGAGAATCTCGGTAAGAAGCAAGCATAGATTCTCGAGAATCTCGCATAGAATCTGCGATAGATTCTTCGAAATCTCAGGAATGAGAGAAGCATGCTGCGGGAATCATCGTTGACTTTCACAGAGATTTTCTGTGAGATTTTCGAGATTCTCGGCTAGATTCTCACCGGGATTCTGCCAAGAATCTCTCCGAGAATCTCAAATATACTATTTTTTTCTACGCGGAATACATCAATGTATTTCTCTTTCTCAAAAATGTTTACTTTTGTAGTGACTAAACTTTTTGTCTGTGACACGTCATTGACTGGTTTTAGAGATATTTTATTCACATCCTCCGTCTTTTTCTTTATCTCAACTAATTTTGAATTTATTAGAGAGACTTGGGAACCTGGATCATATTTTCCGTTTACCTCTAACTTTCCTTCTAATAATATTTTTACTTTAATCAATGGTGTGATTATTTTTTTGTTCTGTATTTCAATCTACTTCTATCACTGAGTTGCTTCCAATCACCCTGGATTCATTTTGATTTTTCTTTTTAAACCAGCATGAATCCTCTGGATGATATCTGCTACCTTTGTTAAATTTTTCGCAATTCCTGCACGGCTGCTTCTCCTCAAATTTCTTCCTATTGTTTTGACTTTCCTCTTTCATTTTTGTAAACCTATTTTTACTCACTAAATTCTCGCACTTTCTTATTTTGTAGTCCGGTTGAATCTTCAAAATTTTCTCTGTCTACTTTGCTTCTAACGAATTCGGGTAATCCTGCTGCTATAAGCATCACTAGAGTCCTTGTACGAATGCCATTGTCCATATCCAGCAACAGTTTTTCTTTCGTCATTGCGTATTCCATCAGCGAGCTGTCTCTGTACCTGTAGGATATAGTGTATATTCCTGTGCTCCATCCTTTGTCTGCACATGACCCCAAGAATTGTCCCTTCCATTTCGACCAACCAGCTTCCATTGTCAACGTTGTTAGCGTTGCTGAGTGCCAATCTAAACATGACTTGTCCACGAATAGTCTTAGTATCTCGATCTTCGTATCATCTTCGCTGATTTCAAATCTTCTACATTTCTTCTCAAATGTATCCAGCCATTGTTTCGCGTTTGCGTATTTGCAAACAAATTTTTCAATCATAAATATTTCTGCTACGTTTTTCAAATTCAGTTGATTTTCTTTCTTCTGTGTGAATTCTGCTTCCCTCACTTCTACTATCTGTTCGAGATACAGATCATTGAATATTATGTTGCCATCTTCATCGAAATAAATTCGCTCCATCTCCTCTGTGCATGTAATCCATATCATTCTTTCTTGGCCCCTTTGATTAAAGCTTCTTTTCACTCTTGTATAATTCACTGTTTTCGTCAGCTCATTATGGATACTCACAAACTTTTCGGCTTCTGGCAACACATAGTTCTTGTTGGCCTCTGTTGTAATAGAGGTTATGGTAACCACACTCGTCTTTCTGTCGCTCGGTAATGCCTCATATTTAAATGCGAAACCCAGTTTTCTTGCCATTGTAAACAAGAATTGTCGTTTTATAAGACAATTTTTATGCGTGGATAATAAAGTAAACCAGAATATGTTTCTCTGTAAATAAAGTAAGAAACTTTCTTTATTCATTATTTACAAACGTCATTATTTTAATTATTGACACTATTTATAACCTTACGTGTAGACAAAGAAACGACGATTAAAATTCACTAGCATCCCTTCTCTATTCACATTACTAAAGTTGCTTACATTGTTTTTCTTATTATCAATTTTATTCTCCTGTCTTTTTCAGACGTGCTCTGTTACGTAACCCCTGTTCTCGATCCTTCTACTCGTCGTCACTCTACCTATCCGTGATTAAAGTAAAGGCGCGCGGAGCCTGAGAAACGCGGCATATTCAATTCAAATTAAAGAAAGTTCACTTTACTCTCTTTACATATATATATTTATTTTCTCTTATATCAGGAAATTTATTGTAGGGAGGGTATCACTCTCTCCCCGCTTACACCGAAAAATACATTTTAGTTATTATTTAAAAATTGGTGCCCCCGCAATGGGGGCAGAAGGATGGACGGCCCACGCCAAAAAGTCGCCAGAGTCCCAGAAAGTCGGTGGCGTCCTCGTTTAGAGCATCGCCAGCGGCCCAAATATATTCGGCCATGCGTCGCGATGAATTGCGGCGGTGCCCGAACGCCGCCGCCTCCCGGATAAACGTCCGGAGACATTCCGGAGTCTTGGGGGTGGCCGCTGATCCCGGGACATAGTTCACCCCGGCCTGGAAACCGGAAAAAGAATAAGCGTTAAAATAATGCTAAATGGAAAAACACATGTTAAAAAAAGGGAGAAAAAAACGGTTAGGGTACTTATCACCCACTCGAGGTGACGGCGGTCTAAGATGGAATCGTCCAGCACCACATGATCGAATTCGTCCCTGGCAAAAGACATCCTTTTAGATTTTTTAGCGAAGTGGTTTCGTTCAAAGTCAGAATGCGAGTGACTTGGTGGCTGCCAATGCACAGCGACCACCACCCAACGACGGGGATAAAATCCGCTAATTCAGCAGTCCCACTGTCGAGGAATCTTCCTAACTCATGTATTCGTGTTGCAGGGTTGCGTTGCTCCTCTTCTGTCTCGCTCGAACACACGAGGCACTGGAGGACTATACGTTGACGCCGTTCACCAGCAATACCGGCATATATTATGAGGAAATTGGAAGCCTCACACAGACGAAAGTTACGTGGAGACTGGCCATACAAATGGACGTCTCCAACATCAAAAGGAGAGAGAAGATTATTAAATGGAATATACAGCGAGTGCGGGATGCGTGCGAAATCGCGGGTAAAACGGGTCAAGCAGACGAACTGTGTGTCGCGCTTTTGGAAACCGTCGACCGTATGTCAACGAAAATTGAAGACAACATGGGCACCGTATACGACCTAATTGAGCCGGAATCAATGCGTAAACGCCTAAATAAAATCGATCACCGGAAACGTGGATGCTGCCGATGCGGAACACATACATCGGGAAATAATGGCCCTACAATCAAATGGAGATACCCTAAAAGAAGGCATCAAGGGACAGCTACAGGTTGTTTTATCTGCGCTGCAAGTCTTTAATGAGACAGCAGAAAGGATGAAGGCAAATGAGAACACCCTCCTGGACCTCATGAGACATCAACGAGACATTAAGACCTCGACGAGAGCCTTACTGCCGTGAGTGTGGTTGTGGAAGAGCTGCTCACGGACGTGAGGGAGTTAGTATAGCTCCTCGCCGAGATATCAATGGGCAAGGTAAGTGCGGCGGTACTATCACCGCGCAAGCTCGTGGCGTACCTCACCGATGCACTACCACACTTGCCGGCCGGCACTGGATTTTCCGTACCGATAGTACGCGGCGACGCGAGCACACTTATGAAGCTCATCGACACGCGAACCTACAACGACGGGACAGCGGCCATGCTGTTACTTGATATCCCGCTGATAG
This sequence comes from Ephialtes manifestator, assembly GCA_963970395.1. Lineage (NCBI taxonomy): Eukaryota > Metazoa > Arthropoda > Insecta > Hymenoptera > Ichneumonidae > Ephialtes > Ephialtes manifestator. The sequence goes on from OZ019970.1 coordinate 8,652,003, forward strand.
GGTCACAGCAGTATGCAGTCAGCCGCGCATATCCCGTGCTTACGAGAGACACCAACAACAACACATACTATTACATCAATACTACCGAGGATCTCGTAGTAGTCGACCAGGCCAACAGGAATTACTTGCGTATGTCAACGATGGATTCGAAGAATTGTAAAAAATTGGCGAAGAAATATATTGACCTACGTGAAAATCGACACGCCCGATGGGAGGGAGGAAAGATGGCGGTGTAGCGGAAAGTCGGGTTGGAACGAGCTCCGGTGGTTTTTGGCTCTTGCGGGTGGACTAGTGGAAATTGAAGGTTGAAAAGTGGTGGAAAGAGTGAGGAAGTGTTGCTGATGCAATGGAACTGTTAGCAGCGTATGGGGCATCGAACTTTTTGTGTTTTCATCGTTTTGACGGAACCGGCTGGTGGTGGAGGTTAGTAGAGGAAGCGCGGGACAAGATAACCGCCGAAGAAGAAAAAGTCGTTAGGAGGGAAGGAATGAAGGCAGCAAAGGCGCCCGAAGCGATTGAGTGTGAGCCGCGAGTGACAAATGGCGCGGTGGTTGAAGGCCCGGTATTGTTTTCGAACTTTATATCGAGGCATTTATTCACTCAGTTTCTGTATATATTTCACGTGGGAGGAGGAAAGATGGTGTTGTAACGACAGGTCGGTTTGAGACAAGTTTTGGTGGTTTTATATTTTTTGCGGTCGTTCAAGTGCAAATGAAAAGTGGAATTAAGGTGGAAAAATACTGATGGGAAGGAACTGTTGGTAAGGTGGGAAGCATTGTGCATTTTTTAAAGTCACATCGTGTGGCGAAATCAACTTGTAGTGGAAGTAACAAAAGTCAAGATGGTCGCGGGCAATGAATAAGTAGCTGGAAAAGAAGGAGCTGAGGCAGTAAGATGATCGAAGAAAGTGGGTATTTCGAATTTTTATAAATTCCGGAATCTGATTTTGGTAGGCTCATGCGCGGTAATCGCCCATGATTTCAAAATTCAGACCCTAAAACAGGTCACTGACGTGAGAAACGAGAATAATTTGCCCCCGTTCAATCTCACCCTTTCAAAAATCGACGAACCATATCGTGCGCGAGTTAAAAATTATAGTGACCAGGTAAAACTGGTTAGTGTCTTGCGAAATCCCGAGGAGTTAAAAACCCTCGGAACACGTGTGAAAGAAATTTAAAAAGACATCGATAGGCTATAACGAGAATCGCCCATTGTATCATAATGTGGGATTCTATTCCTTGGGTGCAATAGCCCCTGTAGCCTTGGTCTACTACGCGGTTTATATGCTAGATTAGCTGAGGAAAAAACGTAACGCGACACCGTCAAGGCCAGTGGAGCCAGTGACCGACTCGGAGTCACCGATTAGCTTTCACAGACTCCCTGTACCTTCGCGTGCCGATAGCTTGCATGCGGAACTACAGAATGCTTGCTCAACACGAGGAAATAATCCTCTACGACTGGCCTACCAGACCAAGGCTTGGTGGATAAATTAGAATAAAATGGGGAAATGTTATTGTCCTCAGTGCCGTTATTTCATGTCGGAAAATTAAAGTGTTTGATTTGATATAATATAAGGAACTTAAAAAATTTGTAAGACCGAGTTCAACCAAGAAAAATAGAAAGCCAATTTTTCTTTTTAAGGTGGGAGGGATGTTGTGCCCCGAATTTTAAAAGGAATTTCATGAACAAATTGTTCGAAAATAATTCTAATGGTAATTATTTTCGGACAAAGTTATTGGAGGCAATACCCTGGTTCTACAGAACCCATCTCAATACATACCGATCTGTACACGAGCATCTGTACACGGTTTTTTTTATATGCATAGAATTGAGCACGACAAAGTTGTACACAACATGAACTCGACAGAGCGAAATTGAAAACAGATTACCTTCCACATGTCGACCACCTGGGCGAGTTTAATTTAACACCGAAAATTTGATCACGACAGTAATCGTTGCGACGAAACTTTGCACAACATAACTTGGATACTACAAATCTGTCCACGGCATTAGATCGACATAATAAATTTCTTCGCGGCACTAGATCGAAACGGTAAATCTCGACGCAGCACCAGTTTGCAACGACAAATCTGTACACAGCGCTAGTATGACGCTGTATAGTTCGACACGACATAAGTTGTACACGACAAAGTTCTACACCGCCCGAGTTCGACACAGCCCCATCTCTACACAGACCCATCTCTACACAGACCCATCTCTACACGGACGATGTTCACTCGATGGTAAATCGGAGAACATGTTTACCGACTGAGCATTTTGCGTTGAATCGGCTAAAATAGATATGCGAATGAGTTTACATCGTATAATTAATAATAATAATTAGTATTTTCGTACTAATATGAAAATAAATGAGTTTTAAATGAATATTTTAGCCATCTCAACGCAAAATTGTCAGTCGGTAAACATGTTCTCCGATTTACCATCGAACGAATATCGTCCGTGTAAAGATGGGTCTGCGTATAGATGGGGCTGTGTCGAACTTGGGCGGTGTAGAACTTTGTCGTGTACAACTTATGTCATGTCGAACATACGTTGTGTCGAACTGTACAGAGTCGTACTAGCGCTGTGTACAGATTTGTCGTTGCAAACTGCTGCTGCGTCGAGATTTACCGTTTCGATCTAGTGCCGCAAAGAAATTGGTTGTGTCGAAATAATGCCGTGAACAGATTTATAGTATCCATGTTATGCTGTGCAAAGTTTCGTCGCAACGATTACTGTCGCGATCAATGTTTCTATGTTGAATTAAATTTGCGCAAGCGGTCGGCATGTAGAAGGTAATCTGTTTTCAATTTCGCTCTGTCGAGTTCATGCTGTGTACAATTTCGTCGTGCTCAATTAAACGCATATAAAAAAACGGTGTACAGTTGATCGTGTACAGATGGGTCTGTGTAGAGATAGGTTCTGTAGAAACAGGGTATTGCCTTATTGGAGCAATTGGGCAATCGAACGATTTCGAATAAGCTCGCGCGTTGACTCAGCGGGGAGTCGATATCGTTCGATGAAGCAATGGACGCGGAAGCGTTAAATGCATACGCACCAATTTTAGGCAAATTGCTGGGAGTCAATCGGGATTAAATTCAGTCTTAATTACACGTTCGAATTGAATGGTTGAGCTCGAGTTAGACTCGCGAACTTGTAAAGAACACGTATTTTTTATTAGAATAATTTGTACAACAAATTATTGTTTTAAAGTTAATTTCAATAAATATCTATTTTAATTGGGACCGCATGGATTTTAATCCTTTATCGGGAAGATACCAACAATCTTTTATCCCGCCACTATCGCGACGACCTGATCAATCGTCGGCTTTTCGGGCACAACACGGCGGTCGATCTTTACATAAGGAGTGACGCATGCATTCTGACAAGACAGACAAGACAGACAAGACAGACAAGACAGACAAGACAGACAAGACAGACAAGACAGACAAGACAGACAAGACAGACAAGACAGACAAGACAGACAAGACAGACAAGACAGACAAGACAGACAAGACAGACAAGACAGACAAGACAGACAAGACAGACAAGACAGACAAGACAGACAAGACAGACAAGACAGACAAGACAGACAAGACAGACAAGACAGACAAGACAGACAAGACAGACAAGACAGACAAGACAGACAAGACAGACAAGACAGGCAAGACAGACAAGACAGACAAGACAGACAAGACAGACAAGACAGACAAGACAGACAAGACAGACAAGACAGACAAGACAGACAAGACAGACAAGACAGACAAGACAGACAAGACAGACAAGACAGACAAGACAGACAAGACAGACAAGACAGACAAGACAGACAAGACAGACAAGACAGACAAGACAGACAAGACAGACAAGACAGACAAGACAGACAAGACAGACAAGACAGACAAGACAGACAAGACAGACAAGACAGACAAGACAGACAAGACAGACAAGACAGACAAGACAGACAAGACAGACAAGACAGACAAGACAGACAAGACAGACAAGACAGACAAGACAGACAAGACAGACAAGACAGACAAGACAGACAAGACAGACAAGACAGACAAGACAGACAAGACAGACAAGACAGACAAGACAGACAAGACAGACAAGACAGACATTTTTGGAATCTAGGACACTCATAACATGTATTTCCGTCAAAATCTGGGTCGGCTTTGGATTGCAATACTTTGTCTCTTACACACTTCGTATGTGATGATAAAGTCAAAATGGTTATTCATATATAGTATAGCAGAGTGTTGATTTTTGGATTATTGTACTTTATTGCTAATATCTTTAATTTATTTTTTGCACTTGTACTGTTTATGTTGCACAACAGCTGACGGAAGAAATTCCGCTACCACCGAAGTGACACTTACGACATATGAGAGAAACGATTTGCAAGACTCCACTTAACTGCATTTTTTTTTTTCTAGAAGCTTATCCCTTGCAACGCTCACCTTGATTCTGACGCTAACAAAGGGAACGGATGATGAAGCAGAATTCAATATCAAGTTTTATCGTGGACTTAGCGGTCAATATCGACAAATAGAGAACATTCGACGGCCTATTGTCACTAGGATTGGATACCATAATAAATTAAAGGAATACAGTAACGGACAGTTACTACACCACACAAAAGTAAGAAATTTAACGTGTCTTACATGTTAGATCCTAGTATACTCGCGTCCAGTAGAAGAGCGCTATGAGGACGTAATTTGTTAACGCTCTCGAAATGTAGCATTGTTTTGCTTAATTTCAAGTAATAAAACGCACCTCCCGGGCTTGTTTAGTATTCACCAAACATTTGAACACCAACGACGAGGCCACCAAGAAATTTCTTGAAATATAAGTTGCAAAATTGGTGATAATCAGCATAACCTGCGAGTCTTAATTTTGAGGCTAACGTACGGCGTGGGGTAACGTCGAGGTAAATGTGTGGATAAAAGGGATTGCCGGCTAACTCAAATAAGGAAAATAATCGAAAAATCGCCGAAATTATGAAGCATCTCACAAGAAACAGTAAAAATTTGAGCCAGGGAAATACCAAAGAAAACGTTGGCTCGGGCAGCACCCTCATTACATGTCAGATGCCAGAAGGTACTGCTCAAGCTTGAAGCCCTCACAAAAATGGTCAACATATTGAAACAAGAAAGTATTAGCACGAGGGAAGTCCTTAAAGAAATAAACTCCATGCAAGAAGAATTTAAATCCAAAACTGCTCAACATAATGACGATATTGCAGAACACCAAGATTTTCGTGCATACCTAGAGAAGAAATACGATGCAAGAGACAAGAAATCTCGACAAAATAATACAGTGGTACGTGGTTTTACACCCAACTCGAATAAACCAAATACCGAGGTAATTTTCTTCTTAGAAAATGACTTGGGAGTCAAAATTCCAAGCTGCGTCACATCAATAATCAAGAATGATGGTCAAAATGCAATTGCGTTGGTCGAGCTGCTTAACCGGGAAGTAAAAAAAGCCATAAGGATAAACAAAGGAAAGATAATTGACTCGAAAATTTCGATCAAACATGATAGGACGGTCAGTTAGCGTGAAATTCAACGTAAAATAGCAAAGATTGCAAGAGACGAAGTACTGAAAGGGAATCAAGATGTCTGTGAACTTGGCATCTCAAATGTTAGCATCTCAATAAAAACCTTTATATTTACTTGCATCCAGCATAGTTTTATAGTTCCTGACAAGTTTTGACAATAGTTCTATTGATTTAACCTTAAAAACGCGATTTAAAGATTTGAGATGCCAACTTCACAAACGAAATCTCAGCATCTCATCAAATTTTGAATGTTTCAGTATCAATAAGTTGTATCCTGCATAGTTCTCTAGTCCCCGATGGGTTTTAACAATAGTTCTGGTGAATTTTACTTAAAACAGCTATTTAATGATATGCGATACTAACTTCACGAAATACATCTTAGCATCTCATCGAATTTAGAACATTTATCTACAGAAAAGTTTAAATCAGCATAGTTCTATATCCCCCGATAGTGTTTAATAATAGTTCTATTGATATTTAATTAAAATTGCAGTCGAACGTATAACGTGACAGCTTCGCACATGGAATACGTTCTTATTTCACTTACAATAACTACTGACGCCTCACGTCATCGGACGTCACCTCAAAAGGCGTTCTAACCTCTAAGCATTTCCAAAAAAATTCTGAGGTGTCTAGACATTTGCAAAAAAATGTAAATTGTTCATCGCCGAACCAGTTGAACAACAGTGAGATGCTGATACTAAAAGACGAGTTCTCATCTTTTTTGTCGCTTCAAATGATAGTTCTAGTCTTTCTACATATCCTTGGAAAGAGTTCTGGTGTCTAGGCATTTCCAAAAAAATAATAAAAATTTTTAATCATCATCCCAATTGAACAACAGTGAGATGCTGATATTAAAAGACGAATTCTCATATTTTTTGTCGCTTCAAATGATAGTTCTAGTCTTTCTGCATATACATGGAAAGAGTTCCAGCCTCTACATATTTATAAAAAAATAATAAAAATTGTTAATCATCATCCCAGTTGAACAATAGTGAGATGCTGATACTAAAAGACAAGTTCTCATCTTTTTGTCGCTTCAAATGATAGTTCTAGTCTTTCTACATATACTTGGAAAGAGTTCCGGCATCTACATATTTATAAAAAAATAATAAAAATTGTTAATCATCCCAGTTGAACAACAGTGAGATGCTAATACTAAAAGACGAGTTCTCATCTTTTTTGTCCCTTCAAATGATAGTTCTAGTCTTTCTGCATATACTTGGAAAGAGTTCTGGCCTCTAGGCATTTCCAAAAAAATAATAAAAATTGTTAAGCGTCATCTCAGTTGAACAATAGTGAGATGCTGATACTAAGAAACAAGTTCTCGTCTTTTTTGTCGCTTCAAATGATAGTTCTAGTCTTTCTGCATATACTTGGAAAGAGTTCTGGTCTCTACATATTTATAAAAAAATAATAAAAGTTGTTAATCATCATCCCAGTTGAACAACAGTGAGATGCTGATACTAAAAGACGAGTCCTCATCTCTTTTGTCGCTTCAAATGATAATTCCAGTCTTTCTGCATATACTTGGAAAGAGTTCAGGCCTCTAAATATTTGTAAAAAAATAATAAAAATTGTTAATCATCATACTGGTTGAACAATAGTGAGATGCTGATACTAAAAGACGAGTTCTCATCTTTATTGTCGCTTCAAATGATAGTTCTAGTCTTTCTGCATATACTTTTAAAGAGTTCTGGCCTCTACATATTTATAAAAAAATAATAAAAGTTGTTAATCATCATCCCAGTTGAACAACAGTGAGATGCTGATACTAAAAGACGAGTCCTCATCTTTATTGTCGCTTCAAATGATAGTTCTAGTCTTTCTGCATATACTTGGAAAGAGTTCTGGCCTCTACATACCCGCGTAGAAAAAATCAGTACAGAAGAGATTTTCGGCGAGATTTTCGGCGGAATCTCGGTGAGAATCTTGCCGAGGATCTCGAGAATCTCGCCGAGAATCTTGCCGAGAATATGGATAGAGTCAAGCATGGGACCCGGACCATGACTCTTTCCTAGATTCTCAACAAGATTCGAGAGAATCTAACAGAGATTCTCACCGAGATTCGAGAGAAACTAACAGAGAATCTGAACGAGATTCCAAAGTATCTATGGAAGATTCTTTACGAGATTCTAGAGAATCTATCCTAGCTTTTTCCCGAGATTCTTTAGAGCATCGCTGAAAATGAAAAGAATCTGTATCAGAATCGCGCCGAGATTCTAGAGAATCTATCCTAGCTTCTTACCGAGATTTTTTAGAGCATCGCTGAAAATGAAAAGAATCTGTATCAGAATCTTGCCGAGATTCTACAGAATCTATCCTAGATTCTTACCGAGATTTTTTAAAGCATCACTGACAATGGAAAGAATCTGTATCAGAATCTCGCCGAGATTCTAGAGAATCTATCGTAGCTTCTTACCGAGATTCTTTAGAGCATCGCTGAGAATGAAAAGAATCTGTATCAGAATCTCGCCGAGATTCTAGAGAATCTATCCTAGCTTCTTACCAAAATTCTTTAAGGAATCGCTGAAAATAAAAAGAATCTATATCATAATCTCGGCGAGATTCTACAGAATCTATCCTAGCTTCTTACCGAGATTCTTTAAAGCATCGTTGAAAATGAAAGGAATCGGTGTCAGAATCTCGCCGTGATTCTACAGAATCTATCCTAGCTTATTATCGAGATTCTAGAGAATCTATCCTAGCTTATTATCGAGATTCTAGAGAATCTATCCTAGCTTATTATCAAGATTCTAGAGAATCTATCCTAGCTTATTATCGAGATTCTAGAGAATCTATCCTAGCTTCTTATCGAGATTCTAGAGAATCTATCCTAGCTTATTATCGAGATTCTTTAGAACATCGCTGAAAATGAATAGAATCTATATCAGAATTTATTGTAGCTTCTTACCGAGATTCTTTAGTGGATATCTGAAAATGAAAAGAATCTATATCAAAATCTCGCCGCGATTCTAGAAAATCTATCCTTGCTTCTTACCGAAATTCTTTATCTACAAGCGTGCGTTTCTATCAACGGTATTGACCGCTGATGAGTAAACATTCCTAAACCGTTTTTTCCCAAACTATTTCAGATGTCGTTACCAGATTTTTATCTCGGTGTGTTTCAATGGAACATCAATCAAATAAGAGTCGACTGTATTGTAGAGAGAAAATAATTGTGAAAGTAAACTATGCGATACTTGACCATATCGGCAAAAAGTTTAAGTTTGCAGATAAATATAGTTTGCGAGAATTTCATAAGAGACTGTACAGTATGCTCAAGTTAAGATATGATCGACCAAATAGTTAAGATTTCTTTCCAGTTCGTAGGCACTATTGAAGTATGGTGTTCGATAAAGATGGGAAAAGAATGCAAATAAATAAATTGTACTAATGGATTAGTTGCTTAATTAGACAATAATTTTTTTTGTCAGTAGTCGTTCACCAAGTAAATCTTATTACATCTAAACAAATACTGGAAGAAGGGAATAGGAAGTGTTCCATCAAGCTGTTGCGTCATCGTCTTTATCATCATTCTTGTTTTCTTCTTTCGGATTGCGGAGTGTCCCACATTTCAAGTTGACGATGCGTATAAATTCGAGCCAGGAGAGGGCAGAACCTTTATGGTCGACACAATCTAAATCAGAGGATATATTATATTATTATATGTATATTTAATATTACTAGGATGTTATTGTGGCTGCGCGCGCTAGCACAGGTGTCGCCCCCCCCCTCCACCCCCCGCCGAATCAGGTACCGACAGAGACCGAGGAGACTTTTCGGACTTTTGACGGCCCGAATTTTTTTAAGTCCCTCAATTCTTGACACGGCGGCGACGACGATGACGAGATCTTTTCATAATATAGAGAAACATATCTTGAAATTAATATGTAATAGAATTGTTAATTGGTAGAAAATCATACGAATCATTAAAAATTTTCAACCACATATGCTGTGTCCTCCTATCGATAACAATATGGGAGAATCTGGGAATAATAGTGACTAAAGAATACATGTATTTTTTTAAAGAAATATCATCTTTTGTGTCAAAAGTAGACTGGAAATTTGAACTTTACTAACTCATCTTTGAAAATTACAACATGAACGTCAATATCGTTAATGAATAATTTATTTTTTCATTGTATATAGAAAATGCTTCATTGACCGCTATTGACCCATGATTCGATAATAACGGTCACCAGTGGGGTCACACCAGTCTTTGTAGTATAACCAACTATTACCGAGCAAGCTTTCAATTTCCGGCAAAAAATACTGTTTTCCTGTCAGGCTTGCCATAGTCAAAAAGATGTTTATTAATCTTGAAAATGTGTATGTAATCCTAATAAAAAGTATCAACACTCTAACCTACAACAGCGGTCAATATTAAGGAAATAAACATTATTTTAAATACGGATGACGTATTATATTTATTCTTTTAATTCTCAAATTCTATATCGAAACAGAAGTAATTGTCAATTTTTATCCTAAATTGCTAGAATTTTCCGAGTTGTATACTGTAGTGAATAGCTTGGAATACTCGACAAAAATGTTTAGAGAATAATAATAAATCAGTATTTATTTTATCCTTTAAATGAATGTCAATCGTATGCTTATGAAGTAACAAAGGCATAAATAATAGTTGGACGTCATTTGAGCAATCCTGCTTAAAGTATTCCACTGATCCCTGCTGAAACCAATAGATACCGATTGAACTTTAATCGGAACGAATGTGGTCAATCAAATAGGAGCAACGGGCTTTAATAGGAAGCTCATTTCAATGGGATCCTATTAGTATTATCTATTTAGAAATCCATTTTAATTGGTAGTCACAGTGTTTAGTGATAATAAGTTTAAGTCGGATTTCTGTCCAGGGATTTTTCTATTGAACAGCCGCTATTTTGTATAGATAAAAAATTGTTTTTTATCGACATTTTCCCCAATTCGGATTTCTATAGGATTGTATTGGTAAATTCTACTTACACAGTACGCAAGTAAAGACAATAAAGTTGAATAGGAATATACATTTCGATGCAGGTCGGTTTGAATCTGCCTAGGGACAAGAAAGTTCGCAACTAAAGTGCAATAGAATTAAAAGGTACGGAACTTATCGTTGATCTACTTTTTTCATTATTATTAATTTTTCATCAATCTAATTGGATTTGGTTGGCGCTCCATAGTTATAAGTGTCCAGATCAATCGCTCCATAGTTTTCAGTGTTCAGATTGGTCGCTCTATAGTTTTCAGTGTCCAAGTCGATCTCTCCATAGCTTTTACTGTCCAGGTCGACCTCTCCATGGTTTTCAGTGTTCAGGTCGATCGCTCCATAGTTTTCAGTGTCCGGGTCTATCTCTTCATAGTTTTTCGTGTTCAGATCGACTGCTTCATAGTTTTCAGTGTCCAGATCGATTCGATTACTGCATACTTTTTAGAATTCGGTGAGACCGAATGCTATCGAGCGATCGACCTGGCCACTGAAAACTCTGCCGCAATTTCAATTTCTGCCGCAGAATGGCATTTTTAGAATTAACGTCCCGAGTGTAGAATTAATCTATGTCGAAAAAAATGAGTACAGTAATCACGAAAAAGAATTGGAATCGCGTTTTGCGCTGGCAAAAACCATCAATGGCACTCACAAAAATCACTCCTTCATACCGTTGGACAACAAAGAGATTGAAATGCGAGTTTTCATTTTCAGTCCGTTGTTACGATAATGCAATAAAGTATGATTGCATGCTACTGTTATTGTATCATTCGTATCAATAAAATAAATATTTTGGATTATAAAACTGTTCTATTGATTTACAATACCTGGACATTCCTCCTAAAAAATTACACTATTACAAAAATTACAAGTCTTTGGAAATATCAAAATAATGCTTTGGTATATTCTTTTACACATTAATAATTTTTAATATTTTTTACTTCTAAAATATAATGACAATGGTTTGAATAATATTTATTCAATAAATAAAAAAATTACATTTTTCTCTAGAAGGAAGTGAAAAAAGTGCATTCTTTAGTTAAATAAAAACGGAACAAAGTATCAAATATCTTTGTCATAGAACATTAGTCGATAAAGATTATTATTTCATCTCAATCTGTGAAGCTCATTTCCCAAAATATGTTTTTCTTCGGGTATCGTAACTTTCAGATCAAACCCGTCAATGAATATTGGATTGGAGAGAATATAGGATTTCAGAATGCAATGGGTATTGAATTAACTGTAGCCGAGTTCCGTGCGGACAGTCGAAGAAGACGGACGTGTTTACGTTCCGCTCCGGTCAAGACGGGTAGCTTACAATCGTATAACTATAGCTGAATTTCTCGAATGTATAAGGCGTAACAAAGAGGGTTCGGCAAGTGATAACCCATGACCAAGAGTACTGTGTAAAATAATCCTGAAGAATAAAGTAATCATCTACCAGTCATGGGGACGCAAGAGGAAATACTCAAAATACTGAAAGACATTAAAAGTGACCTAAGTGAACTAAAGGTTTCAAACTCCCAAATGCAAACGGACATTCAGTGCATCAAAACAGCGCAGGCATCGCATACAGCCAAACAAGAAGCCCTCGAAAACGAAATCGCAATTTTGAGACGTAAAGTGGACCGTATAGATCGCTCAGCTACTGCCTGTAACTTAATGCTATTCAAGGTACCCGACAACGAAGAGACAAACAAGGACCTTATAGAGACTGTGCTAACCACTATCAGGAAGGCAGAGGTAAACATCTCGGAGTTGTGCATAGAAACAGCATACAGAGTTGGCAAGTCTGAGGACGCACGCCCGATACTAATTAAACTTATAGCTCCGAGATGGAAGAAAAGCTTCTTCGAAAAGGTTGCCAATTTTGCCAAACTAAAATTAGCAATCTCAAATGACACACCCAGGGAAGAAAGAGAGCATAGGAAAAATCTCCTCAAGGCGAGACACGTACTACGAGACAGCGGAAAACGAGTAATTCTTAAGCGGGACAAGATCCTGGTAAACGACCAACCGGTGTCGCAGGAGGAACTTGATAACTTACTAAGGGAACACAGCATACGGGACACCCCAGTCGGGGTAATCCCGAATTTCCTTGGTGCGACTAACACCGCAAAAACCAAAAAACAAGTCAACCGACCGCGGAAGGACTCCGCGAGCTCGCTGTCGGACTCCACAATGGACAAGTTTATCAACACTACTCCCATCTCCACCCGGACCCGAGCCTACACAAAGCAATAGCAATCCACAACAAACAAGCCAACAGACACTCCGAAGCCGAAACCACGCACACAAGAAGCCACAACACCAGCGGTCGAGACGGTGAATATCAAGGTCGACAAATCGCCGCTTCGCATAATCTTTTGGAACGTACACGGACTCCACAAAAATGCGAGCGATATATTACAGGTAGCCTCGGATCACGATATTCTATGTTTCACAGAAACGTGGCTGACGGCCGAATCGAAAAAAATGCCAGCCTGTCTATCGGAGTATCGTTTAATCTCAGTATACGCAACCAAAGAGCACGTAAAAGGTAGGGCGAAGGGCGGAATTACAATAGCGCTCAGAAAATGTAATTTTACGCACACGATTCTAGAAAACTCCCACGAGATACTGATGCTAAAAATAAAAATAACAAATTTTGAGTTTATAGTAGCTACGACGTATTTAAACCCGAATTCAGAAATTAACAGCGGCATAAACAAAATAGAGAAATCACTCTCCGAGGCACACCGAAGGTACTCGCATTTGGCATTTATAATAGGGGGTGACTTCAATTGCAGGATAGAGGAGTTAAACCAACTTAAGGCAGAAATATTGTCCGAAAGTAATACCGCTATATATACACGAAAATCGCAGGACCTTACAGTCAATACCCGAGGCAAAAAACTGGTCGAAAGCTTTGAAAACAATAGCCTAATAATAGCGAACGGCAGATTTCCCGGGGACTATCCCGGGCAATATACATATCACGGATCACGTGGCTATAGTGTCATTGACTTAGCAGCTCTCGATTGGCACCACATAGATCTACTGGCCGACTTTAAAGTACTAAATATCCCAACAGAATCGGATCATATGCCAGTTGCCTTAGAAACACACTTTTTTCCTCACGACGTAAATACAGCAGGTAAACAACCGACACACACAAACCGACTCAAATGGGATGCGAGAGCGCGTAGCGACTACACGTTTAATATGAGACTGTTCCCATCAGCGTCCTGGTCTGGCGGCAGCTTACACGACATTAATAACAAATTAGTAAATACTATCACGAAGGAGGCGGAAAAACTGGGTATGAAACAAAAAGTTGGTACAAAGATAAAAAAGTATAGAAAACCCTGGTATGATGCTGAATGCGAAAAAGAGAAAAAAAAAGGTGAAGAGATCTCTGAAAAAAACAGTCAAATCGAAATTTAAAAATAAAAATGATCTTAAAAACTATAAGAAAGCGAAAACAAAGTGGAAAAAAACACTAGCTCGGAAGAAAATAGAGCACGACCATTGGATAACAGAATGCATTGCTAATTGTAGTAACGGGAAACAATTCTGGTCTACCATAAATAGATTCAGACAACAAAACAAAAAGAGTAACGATATCAACACAGAAAAATGGTATGATTTTTTCAAAGGTCTCTACACCGATCGTGAGCCACCGTTCGTTGCACCGGAATCAGCGGGAAGCTCAATACTAGACACACCAATTACTCACGACGAGATCAAACGTAGCTTCGAAAGATGTAAAAATGGCAAGTCCCCGGGCCCGGATGGCATAAGCAATGAATTTTACAAGAATCTCCCAAATAACTGGATACTTTACCTGGAATGCTTTTTCAATAAAATAATGGACGACGAAGTAGTGCCACTCTCGTGGTCCGAGCTATACGCATCTATGATTTATAAAAAAGGCGACCCAAACGTGCCTGCAAACTATCGGTGTATATCCCTAGTAAACTGTATAGCAAAAATATTTACGCAAATTCTAAACGAGCGTCTGACCAAATGGGTGGAGGCGGAGGGATTAATTCCGGAATTCCAATCAGGATTCCGAAGAGAGAGGGGGTGCACCGATAATATTTTTACGCTAAATGCCATTGCCCAAATTCACTTGTGTCGCCCAAAGCGAAAGGTTTACACCTTTTTTATAGACTTTGTAAGAGCCTTTGACTCCGTGAAACATAGTTTACTATGGGAGAAACTACACGGCCTCGGAGTGAGCACTAAGTTTACAAATATATGCCAAAGCTTATACTCTAAAGCCACTATCTCGGTACGCAACCAAAAAGGCCTCTCGAACCCCGTCGACGTAACAGAGGGAGTCCTGCAAGGAGAAATCCTGAGCCCTCTTCTATTCGCGCTGTACATAAGCGACTTCGAAACATTCCTTGCATCAAAGGGAGCCAGGGGAATTGCCATTAACCACAAACAAGAAATAATGTGCTTAGCGTATGCGGACGACTTAGTCTTATTCGCGGACTCGGAACAAAATCTCAGAAATAAACTAAAAACAGAAGAACAATACTGCGAAGCCAAACGCCTTGAAGTTAACAGGAAAAAATCGAAAATCTTAGTGTTCCACAAGGGGAAATTAAGGAATAATTGCTATCAGTACGCAGGCGAGCAAATCGAGGTGGTTAAAGAATTTTGCTACTTAGGAATAGTATTCTCGAGCTCTGGATTGTTCAATGCAAATTTAAATAAATCAACAAGCTCAACCCAAACCGCGATAGGATCCGTTCTTCACATTCTACACGCAGCCAAATCGGATACCTGGAGAACTAAAGAGACCCTTTTTAATGCACTAGCAGCGAGCGTTCTACTCTACGGAACAGAAGTATGGGGCCTGCGTTATCTGGATGAAATCGATAAAATCCAAACTTCGTACTATAAAAAAACACTAATGCTGCCACGCTACTGCCCAAATTACGCGCTTAGAATAGAATTAGGAATCACGAGTTTGTCAAATAAAGTAATAAAGAGGGCAATGAATTGGCTTATTAAAATAAACGAAATGGGAGAAGAAAGGTATCCGAGAATGTGCTATAAACAGCTTATAGTTCTTGCGGGAAAAAAAGAAGTAATAGGTAAATACAACTGGGCAGTCCAAATCAACGAAATAACATCTAAATACGGCGTTGATGTTATCAGAAACCCCCAAACGCGCAACGAGTTGATACAAAAACGAGAAATCATCTTAGACAGGCACATCCAAAACTCGAGGGAAATAAATTGGAGAAGGCTAGGGGAAGCAAGCACGCTCCAAGTGTACGCGCAGCTCAGACCGGATAAGAGAGAATGCCAATCGTACTTGAAGGAAAAACAGCCGCTAGCTGTCACACGAATAATAGCGCAGTGCAGATTAATGGGATCTAATTATGCCAGAATCATTCACAACGAAATTAAAACAAATCTGGATCCGATAAATACGTGCGGTATATGTTTTGGACAAGAGCCCGAGAGTCTTATCCATATCCTAGCGGAATGTCCCGCATACGCCAACCTGAGAGCATCCGCCCTCGGTTTCACAGACGAGACACATAATAAGAATGAAAAATGTATAGAGCTGTTAAGAGTGAAATCGAAGGAAAGCGCGTTAAGGCTCAACCAATTCATAACGAAGGCGTTAAGAATACGCGCCCGCGTGTTAAGCGGAGAACACCACACGAATATCATATCGTAATAATAAGTATATCGTAAGAAGTGTTTAATGTAAGCAATTTAAAATGAAACTGTTCCCACGAAGCTCATATGTACTGGCCACAAAGGCTAAAACAAATTAATAAAATATATATATATTACATTGAATTAACTGTAGCCCACTATTCAGGAAGGTTTTAACAGATGGACATTTTTTATACATTAAAATTAATAACTTTGACTTGATTGACATCAGTGAACGCGCGGTCAGTGTGTGGCTTCGGCGGTCCTCAGAGTTAAGCAACATTTCTTGCGGCCGTAACTTTGAAGAGTGACGGCTTACCCATGCGCCAACTGCTGAGTGGGAGTTTTTGTGAGTATCTAATGTATTCTCATACAGTGGATAATTAGTAAAAATAAAGCCGCCTGTACCGGTCAGGTTTTATGCAGTTTTCCTGTGACATCTTACAATGCGAGAAGTGACTTCGGGCAATACTCTAGGAGGGTCTCTACTAAGGAATTGGGAATGGGGGGAATGATAATGTATGTGAAGGACGACGTTACGGCCGCTGAGCTCAGTATACAAACTACCCTTCCGGAAAAAAACGATTGAGCACTTAATAGTTACTATTCGGATTCAAAAGTAACTATTCAATAGTCAATAGTACTGACTATTGAAAATGAATAGTAACTATTCGACTAGTTATTATTTAAAATAGTTACTGTTGACTGACAATAGTACTAACTATTGGCACTCAATAGTAGCTATTCAAATAGTTATTATTAAAAATAGTTACTATTGACTACCAATAGTATCGACTATTCGAAATGAATAGTAACCATTAGGGTAGTTACTTTTTGGAAATTTAATGTATATATTTAATAGTAGGTACTATTAAAGTAATCATTTGTGTAGTAATTTTTCGACATAGGTACTATTTAAGTTCAATAGTAGATATTATTCCTCCTGAACAATAATTATTTGAGCAGTAACTCAGTTATTATTGAGTGATATAATTTCTGAACTTTAATAGTTCTATAATTAGCAAACGTACGATATTTATTCCGCAATCAATTATATCTAAACTGCAAGGTGTACAAGATACCGGTTGCTAATAAAAATAGGATTCATATATAGATAAAAAGTTATTATGAATATAATTTGAGTACTGTTGAGAGCTACTGAATTTCATCATTCTTAGTATAAAGTAATTTAAAAATCATATTACCTATGTACTTTTCGCGTTATGAAAATAATGTAAAGAAATTACCTTCTGTTAATATAAATATGTATATTTGTATGAATTGATTGTTCACGTATTGTAAATAAAAACATCGGCTATCTGTTGGGTATCTACAGGACTACAAGATTTTATAGTATAAATTAAGGTACTATAGAACTGTACAGCTGTAGAACTACAGAATTACAATTATTATTATTACATTAACTATAGCGCTAGAACTATATAACTATTCAATAGCTCTTCAATAGTAAACTATTGTGTAGTTCTAGACGCAATAGTAGACGTGCAGTTCTAGATGCAATACTTTTTTGGAAAAAAAAGTTATGAAAACGGACGCCAAGTACTTTGAAAAAAAAAATCGCTTCTCGTAAAATTATTTTTATAAAAATGTACTTTTATATATTATATTATATTATTAATTACAATATATAAATAAAGTATAATAAAATGAGAAATAAAATGCCAGAAAAAGTGAAGCATTTTCATAAGTGAAACATGGTTTTTGTTGTTAAATTCAGCAGTGCTAATATTTAGTCTACTTGCACTTTTTGTAGATCCTGCTTGCTTCAGAGTATAGAAATTTTAAATTCAAGTTCTTTTGCAGAAGCTCCAAAGATATTTGATTTAATAGCTATTATATTAAAATCGGCAGGTCGTAGATTTCATTATAATGTCCTGATACCCCAGCAATTTAATCCATTGTTACGGCACAGATCCGTTTTTCCCGAAAAACGCACTCTAGGCAAAGGAGAGTGAGGCTCTCCCTGTTACGCTAGATTACAGGTGAATTGAAAGGGCGGATGGGTGTTATGGGCCTTGTTTAGAGGACAGGGTATGATTCATGCACATAAGAATTGTACACGGTGAGGTTTGTGCACATTTGGAAAAATCCAATAAAACGTGCACATGAAAGATTCAAATGTACACATCGATATTAAAATGAATACTCAGTGAAAAAGTTTCATGCACAATGGATAATTTGTGTATGAAACGTTGTACACATTGGAAAAAAAAATTTGTTTATCACAAATATTTTTTACATGAAATAATTTTTTCAATACAGATGTACACAGTTTTTTCTTGCACATCACAAATGAATTCTCGTTTTACACATCTTTGGCATCTTCTCAATAATAAACGGCCCAAACATCGTACACAAAATATCGTGCACACAATATCGTGCACAAAATATCGTGCACACAAATTCATTTTTATTTATTAGTTATAAAGTTATAAATTTATTCAACATTTATTACAAGAAACACCTATAGGGGAAAATACCATCATTACTCTGATTTAGGACAATTTTTACCCAGACTTCCGGATATAATATCTGTAACTTCGAAATTCCAATATTTTCGATCAACGATATATTCAAGTCGTACGTCAGCGAACATCAGCAATTGCCCGTCAGCTGGTTGCCTGTCATTCCTTGTCATTCATTTCGGGTGAAGCGGTAATTTTCGAAAATATTGAAGATTGAAGAAAGAATCGTTGTTGGACAGACGCAACGCCTTGCTGAGCTGAGCTGAGCTGAAGAATTCTCGGTGAAGAACTCTCGGTGAAGAACTCTCGGCGAAGAACTCTCGGTGATCAGGTACAAGCTAGCTGTTTGCCTCTTCTTCAAGCTCTGTGAAAGCCAGAAATTAATTAATAATTAATTCAAGTAAAAAATCCTAAACTATTTTTCACATCTCTCCATATTTTTTCATGTTTTGTATGAAAATATTAATTTTTTTTACCTATTAATTAAATCAGTAAAAAAAATGTCCATTTGTAGTTATGACTGGTGAAGAAGTATCCCAGTATTCTTTAGAAATTTTAATTTCTCAATTTACTCAGATATAATTTTGATTTTTTCGATTTTTCGGCTGATCCTTTGGGTTTTCTAAATTTTCTTTTTTCCTAAATCACTTCCGTATTGAGGCGAAGAAAACAAAAAATAATTATTCAAATCGCCCGTCATTTTCGAGTTTTTGCGACAATTCTCATACAAAATTAGCAATTTTGATTTTTTTCGATTTTTCGGCTGATCCTTTGGGTTTTTCCAATTTTTTTTTTCCTAAAACACCCCCGTATTGAGGCAAAAAAAAACAAAAAGAAAACTATTCAAATCGGCCGAGTCATTTTCGATTTCTTGTGAGACTAACGCACGGCAATTGATTTATGAGGCATTCCACAGTACTTTCCTAATAAAAAAATAAAAAAAATCCGACATTTTTCAAAAATTGCAAAGTTACATCAAATTTGAATATATTTTTGGATTTTTTTTTAATTATCAGAAGCAATAGCGTATACCAGCCGCGCAAGTGTGCCAAATTTTCACACACACACCGCGTGTGGAAATTCCAACTCCGAGTGCTATATGTAATTTCTCACTGTCTAGTCGTTGTACAGAAAAACTGTCTAAAATCTGTTTAAGATTCTATTAATTCGCCCAGTAAACTTAGCTAGTTATACTTCAGGATATATGTATTATATATGGAAAGAAAAAAAAACCAACAATTATATATTATAAATTATAATTATTAAATTTGTATTAATTATAATTATAATTATAATTTATTTAAATTATTATTATAAATTCCGCTAATTGAATACGGTTTACTTTGGACTTCCAATTGAACATTCGGAGTTATTTTGTTAATTAGTACATGTTAATCGCTGAAATTTTTTTTGCCGTGAATGGGAATCGAACCTGGATCGTCTGCGTGGTAGTTGGGTGCCTTCGCCCACTCGGCCATTGACATTTTGAAAGTCTTATATTCTCATTGTATATTTGAAGTATGTTTACGGTAAAAAGACGTCAAGACTACATTCATTTTTATAATTGAGACCGAAATATTCAAAATGCAAACGCCGTGCACAGTTGTCAAAATTTTCAAAATTCTCAAAATTTAAAAAAAATTTTAAATTCTCAAAATTTTCAAAATTTCAAATTTGATTTGATTGGATTTTTTTTTCAAAATTTAAAAAATTTCAAAACATAAAAAAAAATTAATTTTCATGGCCAGATTATTGTAAGTCCCCCAGCCCTTATGGCAACAAATGGCCCACCTGGCTCAGATAATTGCAATGGGAGCGCGCGACCCACTATGTCTCTAGTATTTAATAATAATAAATTTATTTAATAACCATGCCATGCATAGTGGGTCTCAATTTTTTTGCACGCTCTTGTTTTCGCACGTATGACTTTTCGTAGCTGCCAAGACAAAATTAAATTTTTGGTATTTGGTAAAATTTAACAACAGCTAAATTTGGTTTTGTTGTTTGGTAGAAAATTAACAATACCGAATTCGAGGACTTGGTAGTTGGTAACTAGCTAACGATACCAAAATCGGAGTACTTGGTAGTTTTTAGCTAGTTATCAATACCAAATTCGTGTACTTGTTAATTGCTAACTATTTAACAAAAATAAATTGGGCTCATGTTATGTCTAGCCTCTGGTCAGGTAAGCTGTGTCATGAAAGCTAGATAGATCCTAGATGGTCTGGGAATCTATACGTGTATGCAAGATATATTCTGTCTAGCCTCTGGCCAGGTAAGCTGTGCCATGAAAGCTAGATAGATCCTAGATAGCTGTGCTATCTATTAGTGCATTCTGGCTAGATTATGTCTAGTCCCACTACAGAAAAACTTCATAGAAAAAACTAGCTAGACGCTAGGTTCAAAGCAGTTTATCCCCAACAGATTTCCACACGGGACACACACACAATTTTTCCCACGAAAACAAAGCTTCCTCTACGAGAAAGCAAAAATGACAGCCAGTTTTTAACGATGATCAAAAAAAAAAACTTTAAAAAGAGCCTGAAGATAATAGCAAAACGCAAAAGTCAGCCTTTGGATTTTTTTTACCTCCGGGTTACATTATTTAATTACAACCGGTCAAAGTATGAAATTTGCAGATGCAAAAATCTTCTGAGTCATGGTTTATAAGAAATAACCATGACTCCAACCTTTATAAGAAATCATTTATGAGTTATCAATAATTTACCTGGTAATCGAACTGATGCGATACAATGGGTATTCTTCTTCTTAGACATTGGAGCTGGAGAGCCTTGTATCGATCTTGATAACCATATTTAATGACCTTAAGCTCATCTTCGTGCTTCTTGTTGATTTTATGGATTGCTTGCTGGGTTGCCTCTGAATTCATTTTATTTTTTGTAGAAAAAATACCATCAAATTGTTTAAAAGTGATTAAGGAGTCAATTTAATAACGATTTAAGACTTACCTTAGCTCAAGAAAGATCATAACAAAATACGTGGTCCATGAACTATTATTTCACGATAAGATTTTTTTTTCCAAATGGATATTAATTTTTACTTCCAATTGAACATATGAATAAATCTGATGAATGTAAGAAATGAGATACAACTCACCATCGATTATTTCAACTCAACGGTCGCACCGTGCTGAGAAACATTTTCTCAGAAATGCTTAATATTACAGTACAGAATGCAACGGTTACTCGGGAAACAGAACGATACCATCAGATATTTTTATCAAGGGTATGTGTATCATCACGATAAAAGAGGCAGTGGAACCATTTTTCGCTGTCAACTACGAAACAAAGAAGAATGTGGGGCGGTGATTTACGTGAATTCGCTAGATGATCTTGCAAATCAGCCCATCGCACTTAGTGGTCGTCACGACCATCCTGCAGATCATCATTTACCATTGCGCGAAAACTTCAAGGCCGAAGTACTGCGATTAGCATTGACATGGGAGGACCCAAAAGCCATTTTCGATCTTGTCAAAGCTAAAGAAGAGTAAGTCATGTTTTCCAGTCTCACCGTCTCGCAGTCGTAGCGGCTATCAGTCTTTTATGAGTCTCTCAAAATTTCTCAATCTTTGTTCGATTATTCTTATGATCATACAACTATAATAGTATATGTCCTTATTTATTATTATGAAATTTTTTTCAATACCTTCTTTCAAAGGTATCGACCGATTGCTGACAATTTGTCGTATTATACCGATTACAAACAAAAAATGGAGAAGGTCAGAAAAGAAAATGTTCCACCTACCCCGGCCAACTTAGTGGAATTCGGAGATATGCTCCAAGAGTACCCTCCTTTGAGGCATTTGTACAAGGGGACATTACGCGCCACTGACGGTTCCAGTGGAGTAATAATGATGCACGAAGACATGCGTCAACCGTTGTCATCATGCAAACAGCTACTTGCGGATGGAACCTTTAAAGTACGGATTAATAAATATCGAAAATTCATTCAGGCCGGTCCATGTCGAATCTTATGGATGTATCAAAGGCCAATTATGTTCTCGCTTTTCGATCATCATTTGCCTTTACATCGAGGCCTACGGTAGCGCAGTCGGTAAGGCGATGGGCTCATAATCCAGTGGTTCTGGATTCAAGACCAGATCCCGTCCGACTGATGCTCGCACCACTGTAAAAATAAATTGCATGTGCGTTGTTTTCCAACACATCGTACCCCTCAGTCGCTGATTAGTCTCTCATTAGAGTTCATAAACATAGCGACGTTTTATAAAACGAAAAAAAAATCGCCTTCACCTTAAGACGCTATCATTTGACGCGAGTCGATAATCCCGTGGAAACTGTTACACAATATACACTTCTCGGGCATTCACTTGGTCTTTTTTTATCAAACTAGATCAAATCACGGATTCCCGGGTTTCAACAAGTGTACACCATTCACTTTAGGAAACTGGATGCTGTAGGTTTCATTATAGTATATTTTTGTATACGAAGTTTCCCATTCATGAAGGATATACTCAAGGTACTCGTATCACAATATACTAAGAAAATATTCTATTAGGGATTTCCAGCCATTGTTGTTTTTGCATCTTCGCAAACTACCGCGATGTACAATGCCATCTGGGAGAAAGTATTAGAAATTATACCTTCATTAACCGAAAATGTCACAACGATCATCGGTGACTTTGAAGCAGCCCAAATTAAGAGCTTCAAGGCTAACTTTCCCAACGCAAGAGTTTGTGGATGCTTATTTCATTATAAGGCTGTAAGACGCTTCTACCTATCTGCTCGAAATATGCTGCGATGATTGTATGCATGTTATATTTTCATAGGCAATCGTGAAAAAATGGGAGAGTCTCAGAATTCAAAACTGCGAATACATTTTAGAGAAATGCTATGCTCTTGCTCACTTACCAGCCGAACACATACAAGAGAGAGCCCAGCACATCACGACCCTCATTGATAGAGAAAATCAAGTGAATTTGCAGACATTTGGTGCCTATTTGAGGACGTACTGGGTTCCATTGAGAGACGTCTTGTCTGTCTATAAGAACCCAGTACGGACAAATAATACTTGTGAGAATTTTCACCTGCATGCAGCCAAACGTGTTGGGGTTCATCAAGGAATTTGGAAGATGATGAGTCAGTATACAAATGATTCTTCCTTACAACTTTGACATTGAATTCGTTTAGAATTTGGGGGTCACTCTGTGAGTGATCCGCTTGCGCCAATGTCATATATGGGTAGATATACGAAATATTATGGGTTACTTATAAAATCTTAACCAATTCACTGATCATCGTCTCAAATCGTCACACTTTGAGAAGAATAGGCTCGAACGATCGCTCGCATAACCGCAGAGTGGGGGGAAAGTGTAGATCAGTGAATGGTTAAAGTATCATCTAGTAATTTCGAGTCACTTGGGGTATTTTTCAGCATCTTTGCATACATACCACAGATCGGTTTACGCATGATGTTGACAGAATAGTGCACATTCCGTCCAGGCTATAACTTATGTAAATCGCAAGTTATGCCGGGGACAATGTACAGGCAACGATCGATTTTTGTATTATACTTCTGAAACCATCTGAAATTTCCAGCCAAACTCTCTAATGTCATTGAGACAGCCGTAGCCGAGTATCGCGGCTTATCAACTGGAGGTCGTCATAGGAATTGGAGGCCTCTAGATCTCCAATTGACAGATGCGGCTATCCACAGATATGAACTTGAATTCGCAATAAATCGGTAAAATTGATGTGTCATTTACCACCGCGATTTACTAAATAGAATTATCGCGTGCTGCTGTAAGTCAACAGCACGCTTCTCTTCATTCATATTTGCGTTACCCGTTTTTAGATTGGACGTTGAGGAGTTCCTCACATTGATTGCCAATATGAGGAGGCTGCACTTATCAAGAGGTTTATTAAAGACGAAAAATTCATGTTTATTCAATTGCTTTTCAGGTCGAATTCTAATTATAATTGAATATAATACTTGTAGTGTTCCTATTTGACGAACAACAGCGCATACCGATGGATGATAATCCGATAAATGTGGAAGAACAAGAGTTCTTGATGACGAATTTAAACGCAGCTCCTGGTGCTGGTATATATACCACCTTATATATATATATATGGTTCCGCATTGTTTAAGATTACCCATAGAGCATTGCTCGACGGAGTACATTGGTTTGTGTTTGGCTTTCTCATAAAGAAAGCTTTGTAAATTATGAATATCAACAAAATTACAAATTCTACTCGATAGCTTGAAATTTGCGGGAGCTATAACGCAAACATGTTTTTTTTTTATTTGAAAGTGTCGTATAAACTGGATTGTTCAACCAATCCTCACCAAATTCTAAGTCATATATTTTTTTTATGCTAGTCTACCACTGGAGAAAATTTTAGCTCGATGACTCAAAATTTGCGGAAGCTAGAGAGCAAACACTTTTTTTAGCTAAATAAAAAAAAAATCTTGCCAAATCTTCATTTGTTGACCAATTCTCACCAAATTTGGTACCGAAAGTTTTTCGACGTTAATTCACTTGTATGAAAAATTTCAACCCGATATCTTGAAATTTGCGGCAGCAATAACGCAGACACATTATTTGCAAAAAAAAAAGTTTACCAGAATTTTTTCAGATTTTGAAATTATGTATTTTTTAATTCGTTTGAACGAATTGTAAATAATCTAAAATGTAAAAAAAAATGAGTGCTTTTTAGAGTTATCTCAATCGTATAAAAAAATCGCGGACCCAATCTGAAGGGTCAAGGGTTAGACCCAGGTCGAAACCAGGTGGAATACCTCATATACAATTATCTACACATCATTTTTGACACATCCATTCGCAGGTGGATTTCTGGAAAATGAATTGCAGATTAGAAGGAGGAGAAGTGTACATGAAAGTAATAATTTAATCTTAAGCCAGCGTGGATATTAGAGACAAATGTACTACTTGAGCCATTATACTCGTAGTTGTTGATCGCCAACTCATGCCTGAGGAACCCCAACCCCCAGTGCACCAAAGACAGAGACCTGCCGCAGTACGTAGGCTTCAACCGCAACGCAATGGTGCTGGAGAGCCACCGGTTCCAGAAAGAAGGCCTCGAGGGCGTCCACCTCGACGAGCACTGGAAGCTCCAGGCCAGAATGCGGAACCTGCTGATAATGCAGTTCCTGAGGTGCTGGCGCCAGGTATAATACCGGTACCAGAGCCAGGTCCACTTGGGCAGGTGCCACAGGTTCCTGGAAGGAGGCCTCGAGGGCGTCCACGTCGCCGAGCACTGGAAGCTCCGACACAGAATGTCGAACCTGCTGCATTTGATCAGCTTCCGGAGGTGCTTGAGCCAGTTGCACTCGAGGAGATTGCGCCGCAACACCATGCGGAACCCCGTGATGGACCCGTTCCTGAACCTCCGGTTCCTGTTCAGATCGCTGTACCTGCAGCTCCCGAGGTTGCAGAACCAAATGCACCGGAGGTACCGGATGTAGTAGTTTTGCCAGCGAGGCATCGAGATCCTTCACCTCAACCTCATGCTCCTCCCAGAATTGAGGTCGTACAACTTCTGGATCCTGATCTAGAGGTGCCAGATTTTTTTGTACCTGAGGTGCTGGCGCCAGGTATAATACCGGTTCCAGAGCCAGGTCCACTTGGGCAGGTGCCACAGGTTCCTGGAAGGAGGCCTCGAGGGCGTCCACGTCGCCGAGCACGGGAAGCTCCGACACAGAATGTCGAACCTGCTGCATTTGATCAGCTTCCGGAGGTGCTTGAGCCAGTTGCAGTCGAGGAGATTGCGCCGCAACACCATGCGGCACCCCGTGATGCACCCGTTCCTGAACCTCCGGTTCCTGATCAGATCGCTGAACCTGCAGCTCCCGAGGTTGCAGAACCAAATGCACCGGAGGTACCGCATGTAGTAGTTTTGTCAGCGAGGCATCGAGATCCTTCACCTCAAGCTCAAGCTCCTCCTAGAATTGAGGTCGTACAACTTCTGGATGCTGATCTAGAGGTGCCAGATTTTTTTGTACCTTTTGTACCTGATTTACTCGCAGAGCCGCCTATTCACGTCGATGATCCCGTTGTACCGCAGGTATTAGAACATGGAGAACCACCCAGGAAGAAGAAAAGAACCCGACGAGGCGGAACGCACAAAAGTAAGAAAATTATAAACAAATTATTAAATGATATTCATACAAACATTGAGAACTCTGAATATTGAATTAGATTTCATTCAAGTAAATCGACTTCAGTATTTGTACTAAATGTATGTACGTATTCAACTAATGATTGTTGATAATTTTGTTACTAGTATAATGATACTATGTGCAAAACGTGCTTCGTATTCGGATAGTGATTGTTGCATTCCGCTCAATCTATAGATTTACTTTTCCTCGCCTCACTTTCAACAACGAAAAACTAGTACACACAGTTGTATTACTAAACATGACTTAAGATATGACTGTACACTAAACTTTTAGCACTCGTAGACTTTAACGGAGACGCCGTCATGTACCGATATAATCCGAAAAAAACAATAGAAAATGAAACAATTTACTTAAAACAAAGAAAGGGATTTCGTACTCATGCTTACGATAATCGGTGAAGTATGAGTGCGCGAATGTGCACCGACTTCCACAGGTATTCATAAGTATGAGGGAAACTTACAATTACGTTCATCCGTGGAAGATTAGTGCGCGACAGTGCACTCTTCCATTGGTGTCCGCAATCTGCGAGGAAAATTTCATCAACTTTGCACTCACTTTCAACAACGAAAAACTAGTATACACAGTTGTATTACTGAACATGACTTAAGTTCTGACTGTACACTAAACTTTTAGCACTCGTAGACTTTAACGGAGACGCCGTCATGTACCGATATAATCCGAAAAAAACAATAGAAAATGAAACAATTTACTTAAAACAAAGAAAGGGATTTCGTACTCATGCTTACGATAATCGGTGAAGTATGAGTGCGCGAATGTGCACCGACTTCCACAGGTATTCATAAGTATGAGGGAAACTTACAATTACGTTCATCCGTGGAAGATTAGTGCGCGACAGTGCACTCTTCCATTGGTGTCCGCAATCTGCGAGGAAAATTTCATCAACTTTACACTCACTTTCAACAACGAAAAACTAGTACACACAGTTGTATTACTAAACATCACTTAAGTTCTGACTGTACACTAAACTTTTAGCACTCGTAGACTTTAACGGAGACGCCGTCGTGTACCGATATAATCCGAAAAAAAAACAATAGAAAATGAAACAATTTACTTAAAACAAAGAAAGGGATTTTATACTCATGCTTACGATAATCGGTGAAGTATGAGTGCGCGAATGTGCACCGACTTCCACAGGTATTCATAAGTATGAGGGAAACTTACAATTACGTTCATCCGTGGAAGATTAGTGCGCGACAGTGCACTCTTCCATTGGTGTCCGCAATCTGTGAGGAAAATTTCATCAACTTTACACTCACTTTCAACAACAAAAAACTAGTACACACAGTTGTATTACTAAACATGACTTAAGATATGACTTGTGACGTGATTTTTTGTAAATCGCGTTCACAAGAGTATTTTGTTGGCGATATTGTCGCTGTTCCGTCGCTGCCCTCCTCGAGATCTGGATCTCGTTACGGATAACCACGAGCTCTAGAGTAGAGCTTCCGTTCTTGAGTTTCCGTTCTTTTTTTTTTGGTAAGGACAAAATGCTCGGCATATTCGAACTTGTCGCGAGGATGAGAGCTCATCGAAACGAGCAGCCCGACAAGTAAGAATTGCCGGCCAAGGTCTTGCAGTTAGTTTTAGACCGGTGCAAACCCGGCGCCCGATAGCGAGAGTGCATTGCGCTGGAGAACGGGTGGCGAGTTGTTAGTTTTTGGCATAGGATGGGGCATCCTAGTGTCGAGTAGGTGTGAAGTATAGGCCCGTTCTCGCGAGAAGCACCAAGGGAGGCAGCTGTTTAGATTTTCAAAGTTACCGGCATTAATTGCGCTCCCGTAATAGTTGAGAAATTATTCGAGTGAAAGAGGGCAGTAGCTCCCGGGCAAGGGATTTTGGAAGGATCGAAATAATAATCATGATGAGCTCCCGATGATTACTCGAATTAATCAGTCTTGCTCGGGACACCGCCGAGGTGCCTCGAGTAGTCAATACGCTCCCGTGTTGACAAGTTTTTCGGTAGCTCGCGCGCGCGGTTCCGCGTAGTTCTCGGTACTCGATAGTACATCGTGTGTCAGCGTTAAGCTGAGTTCTCGTGCTTCGTCATGTGCTATGTGGGCCATGCCTACTCGTGCAGTGACAGGGTTGATTTTATTAAAATAAAATTAACCGTTCTCGTGCCTGGTGCAGTGTAGTAGTGCCGTGCTGTTCCCGTGTCCCTCCTGGGAGGATGGTTTTCGCTCCTCAGGTTCTTTGGAATATCATTGGGTGAGTCGTTCCCGTTATTTATTTAATTCACCGATTTCGCGAAGATTTTCGGAAAAGTTCTCGTGCGGCCGAGTACGGCCAGCTAGTGACGGCTCCGCAATACCCGCGCATGGCTATGCCACGTGTGATTGCCGTTCGCTCTCGACGCGTTGTGCCGGTTCTCGCGCATTATTTAATGCACAACGATTTGTTGTATGGCTTCCGAAATTTTTAATGAATATTATCAGTTCCCGGGATTCGTTATAACGAAAAATAAGCTATTTATTGGGCCAACCTCGACCCTCTCTACCACGACCAAGCAGCCTGAGCGGCCGTGCATTTCCGCAACCGTTCGCTCCCGCAAGTACATCCCGTTGCGTTTGCTGCTTTCACGCGTCCCTAAAAAGTAGCAATGTTCTCGTTTTTTTTTGTGTGTTGCGTTCTCGATCGGCAGTTATGCTCCGACTGCCGATTTTATTGGAATCGAACTTGCTCCACTCGATTCCGCGGGCAAACCGGTTCGTCAATACCGGTGGAACAAAAATTGACTGGCGCCTACCGGGTTTACGGATGCGCGAGCGAGGGTGGGCGGCCGAAGGTGACAGTTCCCGTCTATTTTATTCTTTTCTATTTAACTTATCGCTACGCTCACGAAAAATACGTCACAAATGGCGCCCAACGTGGGGCCACGCCAATAAATAGCTGATACCGTGCGTATTGTGCAATTAGTGTGCATACTTTTTTTTATTATTATTTTTTTTAAATTTTTTTATTT
The DNA here is from genome assembly GCA_963970395.1 of Ephialtes manifestator. Classification (NCBI taxonomy): domain Eukaryota; kingdom Metazoa; phylum Arthropoda; class Insecta; order Hymenoptera; family Ichneumonidae; genus Ephialtes; species Ephialtes manifestator. Next base: position 8,681,864 of record OZ019970.1, read on the forward strand.
TTTTTATTTTTTTTATACATTTTTTTTCTTGGAAAAATTTTTTTTTTATTTTTTTTCTTTTCGAAATTTGCTTCCTTTCTCTCTTCGCGTTCTCGTTACGTTGAGTTTAATTAACCCGACAGTTCTCGAATTTCGCTCTCGAATAAATTGGTGAATTTCGGAATATTTTATTTTTCGGAGATTCTCGTTCTCGACCTTAGTGAATTTCCGAATATTTTATTTTTCGGAAATTCTTGTTCTCGAAATAATTTGTGAATTTCCGAATATTTTATTTTTCGGAAATTCTCGTTCTCGACATTAGTGAATTTCCGAATATTTTATTTTTCGGAAATTCTCGTTCCCGAAATAATTTGCGAATTTCCGAATATTTTATTTTTCGGAAATTCTCGTTCTCGACATTAGTGAATTTCCGAATATTTTACTTTTCGGAAATTCTCGTTCCCGAAATAATTTGTGAATTTCCGAATATTTTATTTTTCGGAAATTCTCGTTCTCGAAATAATTTGTGAATTTCCGAATATTTTATTTTTCGGAAATTCTCGTTCCCGAAATAATTTGTGAATTTCCGAATGTTTTATTTTTCGGAAATTCTCGTTCCCGAAATAATTTGTGAATTTCCGAATGTTTTATTTTTCGGAAATTCTCGTTCCCGAAATAATTTGTGAATTTCCGAATGTTTTATTTTTCGGAAATTCTCGTTCCCGAAATAATTTGTGAATTTCCGAATGTTTTATTTTTCGGAAATTCTCGTTCCCGAAATAATTTGTGAATTTCCGAATATTTTATTTTTCGGAAATTCTCGTTCTCGAAATAATTTGGGAATTTCCGAATATTTTATTTTTTCGGAAATTCTCGTTCTCGACATTAGTGAATTTCCGAATATTTTATTTTTCGGAAATCCTCGTTCCCGAAATACTTTGTGAATTTCCGAATATTTTATTTTTCGGAAATCCTCGTTCCCGAAATACTTTGTGAATTTCCGAATATTTTATTTTTCGGAAATTCTCGTTCTCGACATTAGGGAGTTTCCGAATATTTTATTTTTCGGAAATCCTCGTTCCCGTAATACTTTGTGAATTTCCGAATATTTTATTTTTCGGAAATTCTCGTTCTCGACATTAGTGAATTTCCGAATATTTTATTTTTCGGATATTCTCGCTCTCGACATTAGTGAATTTCCGAATATTTTATTTTTCGGAAATTCTCGTTCCCGAAATAAGGTGTGAATTTCCGAATATTCTATTTTTCTTTTCGGAAATTCTCGTTCTCGACATTAGTGAATTTCCGAATATTTTATTTTTCGGAAATTCTCGTTCCCGAAATAATTTGTGAATTTCCGAATATTTTATTTTTCGGAAATTCTCGTTCCCGAAATAATTTGTGAATTTCCGAATATTTTATTTTTCGGAAATTCTCGTTCCCGAAATAATTTGTGAATTTCCGAATATTTTATTTTTCGGAAATTCTTGTTCTCGTAATTATTTCGTGAATTCCCGAATTTTTTTTTTTTTTTTCGGAGATTCTTGTTCTCGCATGAATCTTGTGAATTTCCGAATATTTTGCGTTCGGAAATTCTTGTTCCCGATACTTGAGCCTTGTCGAGGATTTTATTATTCGAAATCTTCTGTTCTCGATAAAAAAAAAAAAAAAAAATTTCCGAGTGTTTTAGTAGTAGAAAATTTTCTGTTCTCGATTAATTTTGGGAATTTTCAAATGTTTTATTTTTCGAAAATTCCTTGCTCTCGAAATAATTTTTAGAATTCTCGAATATTTTATTTTTCGAAAATTTCGAGCTCCCGACTTCCCCCCGCCGCGACGCTCATGAAGCGGTCACGGGTGAGCGACGGTACCGTTAATCCCTCTATTGTTTCGGCTTCGGCCGTTACGATGAACAATGTCGATTTTCGACAAACAATTTTTTTTGGGTTTACGGAAAGCTCCTACCTAAGGACTTTCGCTCTCGATAACCGACATTTGCCGATTTCAAGATCACTTTGTCTTGAATTATCGCCGTGTACGGTTCGTCCCGATATTTTTCAAAACGTTCTCGCACAGTGCGACTCTCAAGTGCTACGGCAAGAATCCTGTTACCGACGTTACGTGAGTACTGCACTGTTCTCGTTTCATTTCCTGATTATTATTTCTTTTTTATTATTACAATTTTTTTAAAATCTTTTCTCCTTTTCTTTTTTTTTTCTCTCTCTTCTTCTTCTCGTTTACTCCGTTTTTTTTTTGAGAATTGTTTTTTTTGTGATCGCCCATCGAGTTAAAAATGGATCCCGAATTCGGATTACCCTCTGTGAGAGTGCGTATCCGAAATCACGGCGTACGCTCCCGTAGTATATCTTTCGGAATCAAGTATACTAACCGAACTTTGAGACGCTCGTACGGATACCGCGTGAAATACATTGTTCTCGGTACACGCGAATACGCAGTGCTTTCGTTTTGGTGGTCCTTTCGAACTCACGACGAGTACACGCGCGTGAGTATTTCGGAAAGGACTCGCTTGTGATCTCGGGGCGTGAAAATGTGTGTTACCGGGGCAGATAGCGCATTACACATTAAAATACTATTTTATTTTGGTGATCTTTCCCTTTTTTTTTTCTTTTCTCTTTTTTTTTCTTTTTTTTTCCTTTTTTTTTCCTCTTTTTCTTTTTTTTCTTGTTTTCTTTCTTTTTTTTTCCCTTTTGAATGCGCTATCCCGCTATCGATTCCCGTGTGTTCGGTTTCGGAGGACTTGGGGCTCGGCGATCTTGCAGGGATACGTCGGATTCCCTGCTCGCCGAGAATATCAGCTCCGAACCGAAGTGTTACCGAATAGAGACGCCGTTTCGTTGGTCTCGACGCGCCTCGACGTGACGGTTCCCGAGCAGAAAACCTCTCCGTTTTTTTTATGACATTTTTTTTTATTACTATTATTTTCCGTTGATTTTTTTTTTGGTTTTTGTTTGTTTTGGTTTTGGATCTCGGCCCTCATGGTTCGAGGTGTTTCGGTCCGGCGGTCTTGCAGGGATACGACGGATTCCCTGCCCGTCGATAGTTACCGATTCACACCGATTACGGCTCTCGACGCGCTACATGGAAAGTTCCTTAAGTTACTAATTTTATTATTTCTTTTTATTAATCTTGGTTTCTTGGTTCTTCTCTTCCAACGGTGATCCCGAAAGAAGGTATCTTTCTTTAATTATCCCTTTGTTACCGAGGCTGTAACGCCTAGCGGATCCTCATGATTCGAATTTTGGGCCGTTACGACCCCCCCTACCGACTCCGAGACTGACCAATGGCAGTCTTGGATCCCGGAGACCCCCACCATGGCTCTCACTCGGCTCCCGACATCGGTGCGTTGTGAGGTCTCGATCACTTCGCCGCGAACCTTCGTCGAACACGGCTGCTTTTCGAGACCACTCGTGGCGTATCCCGATTTATTCGTTGAAATTTAATTTCTCGCTACCGCATTTCGCCTACGGGTACGACAGTTACCGGGTACTATCCGTTCCCGGATATTACGAATCTGTTCGTTTTGATTCACGAGTTCCCGAATTTAAAGTCACTTGAATCAGTGCTTGGCTCCCGATTACGGACGCCTATTATTATTATAATACGGCTAGTCCCTTTTTTTTTCTTTTTTTTATATTCTTTTTTTTTTGGATTGAACACTCGGGTTCCGCGTTCTCGAAATCGATTGAACGAGTTCTCGTGGCTTGCGGGGAATAACCGGAACCTACCTCCCGGGTGACGGACGCATTACTGCGATGTCAGATCCCGGTAAGAAGACCGAGCCATCGAGTCACGCTCTTGCGGATGAGGGGTCATCCGATTCCCAAGGGCCACCCTCCGAGCTACCGATGGATCGCTTAGCGATCCACCCTCCAGGTGAGGTTAGGGTTCCGGGTGACCGGAACCAAGATCACGCCCCGAGAGTCGAGGGGCCCAGTCACACTCGTGGTGGCGCCCGGTTCCCGTCACGACAACGTCGTCGGGCCCAGCTTTGGGACCCCAGACCCGATCCCGTTGCCGCACGGCCGGCCGCCAACCGAATGGCGGCCATACCGCTCGATCCCCCTAACCGTCGACGCGTGACGTTAGACCGGGAAGACTTCTCGACGTCCGATGAGGACAGGTTCCCGCAACGCCGAAGGAGATTTTTATCTCCCCATCGGGTGCTCCAGGAGGTCCGCCGTTGGGACCTCTCGTTCTCGGGCCGACGAGAGGAGGATGTCGAAGACTTCATCTCTCTCGTCGAGGAAGGCCGCTCCCTAATCCCGATTCATGACGAAGATTTGCTACGCACGATCTCGTTTTGTTTACGAGGCGCCGCTCGGACTTGGTACCGAGAGGCTCGCGTTCTGTTACCGGACTGGCCGGCAGCGAAGGCCGCATTCCGGGAACGCTTCTCCGATCCCGATTATCAAATCGCTCTTCGCGAAGAGATCTCGAGAAGGACTCAGGGAGAACATGAGTCAGCTCTCGTTTATTTAGGCTGCATGAACGGCTTATTTTCCCGATTAAATCCAGCATGGACAGAATGGGAGCGAGTTCGATACGCTCATCGAAATATGCTCCCAGCCTACCGCCTGGTGATCCCGATACACGATCGGTTAACGATGCGAGATCTCGAACGCTCGGCAGCCCGACAGGAGCAGATCCTACGTAGCGTGGGTACCCGACGCCCTCCACCGAAGCCCGAGGCATCCCTCTGCCCGGGGTTTGCGTGCTGGGACCCACCCGAGCGAAAAACGCCTTCTCGGCGCCTTGAACTGCGTGCGGTTCAAGCTCACGACGCCGCCAGTGACGACCAACTCTCGGCCAGTGATGGCGAGCTAGCTCCCGAATTGCTCGACGCGGTATTGCCCAGTCGAACACGGCGCTCTGCCGGTACCGGAGGTCGACCTCAAGGTCCCTCAGCATCACGCTCAGCTCCCCGGGCCGGGCCAGTTCCGAGTTCTTCTCGAGCTAAGGCTGCGCCGACGGGTGCGGTTACCGAAGCCCTGCCGTTACCGGTACAGGCCACGGGAAATACTTCCCGTACTGCTTCCGCTGAGAGACGCGTCCCCGACTGCTGGAATTGTCACAAGTCGGGGCATCGCCACAGAGAGTGCCAAGAGCCTCGGCGTCTCTTTTGTTACCGTTGTGGACTGTCGGGGGTGACCACGGCCCGTTGCAACTTTTGCAATCAGGGAAACGCCGAAAGAGGCGCGTGAGTGAACCCCCCGCGCCTCACAGTGATGATGACGATGCCATCACAGTCCCGCTCTCGAAACGCTCTCGTTTACCGGTCTCCTGTCAGTCTGTTGTCGGCCGGAGGAGAAAACGGAGGCAACGGAAAAGGACAGTTAGAGCTCTCGACACACCGTCACAGGCTCTTAAGTCGTTACGGGATGAAGTTCTCGTGAACGCCGCCTCTGAGGAGGACGTGGTGGCATTCCGAGTGGAATTGCTGATCTATGGTCGTTCCGTAAGAGCTCTCGTGGACTCTGGAGCTACCCGGACCTTCATTGGACCGGACCTCATTGAGTTCCTGTCAGATCTCGGCATGATTACCGTGCAGATACCGCCCCGACCCGTAGTGGTCGCGAACAGCCAAGTCGAAATGGTGAAAACGGCCTCGGAGTTACCAGCACTCCTGAATAACCGTCTTACCATTGCGTTCGCGCACCATCTACCAGTGCTCTCGGAAGATCTGATTCTTGGGTTGGACTTTCTACGTCAGGCAAGGATGGTCGTTGACTTCTATGCCGAAACGTGGTATTTCCGTGACAAACCTGAAGTAAAGTTCTCATTTGTTCCCGAGAGAGGGGTAGCCAGCATCTCCATGTGCTGTGGACTTCACACCCCCGATACCGACGAGGCAAAACGCCTAGGCGAATTCCTCGGGGCTCACTTGCCTCTGGAAACCGAGGAAACGGCTGTTACCTCCCTCGTTACCTATAGTATCGAGGTAGGAGATAGCCCCCCGGTCAAACAGAGACCATATTCCGTTACGCCGGTCATCCGAGACATCATGTGGTCGGAGGTTGACCGGATGATCGCGACCGATGTTATCGAGCCTTCCCGGAGTGACTATGCTAGCCCCGTAGTCATGATCAAAAAACCGACAGGCAAATACCGTTTCTGTATCGATTACCGAAAAGTTAACGCTGTCACGAAGAAGGATGCTTACCCCATCCCGAACATGACGGCTATTCTCGACGAACTACGACAAGCCCACTACATCTCGACTCTTGATCTGAGTCAGGCGTATTGGCAAGTTCCGATGGATCCCGCATCTCGAGAAATCACCGCTTTCGTCGTACCAGGCAGAGGCTTGTATCAATTCAAGCGAATGCCGTACGGACTCACGAATGCTCCCGCAACGTTCCAGCGAATGCTGGACCGGCTTATCGGCGAGGAAATGTACCCGCATGTTTTCGTGTATTTGGACGATATAATTATCGTTACAAGTACCTTTGAGGAGCATTTAACCTGGCTCGGCAAAGTTCTCAAAAAGATCACGGAAGCCGGGTTGGCCATTAATCGCGAGAAAAGCGAGTTTTGCCGCTCCCAGGTTCGCTATCTCGGATTCCTCGTAGACAGCGAAGGCTTGCGAGTGGATCCTGAGAAAACAGCTCCCGTACGCGAGTTCCCGACGCCGCGCAACCTCCGGCAACTGCGACGTTTCCTCGGCATGGCGTCGTGGTATCGTCGCTTCATACCGGAGTTCGCGACCATTGCCGCGCCGTTGACTCAGCTCACGAAAAAAGGCCAGAGTTGGGCCTGGGATACCGGACAACAGGAAGCTCTCGATGAGTTGAAGCGGAGGTTGACCAGCGCACCCACGCTCGCCTGCCCCGACTTCTCGCTCCCGTTTACACTGCAGACCGACGCCAGCGGAGTTGGTCTCGGTGCAGTGCTCACGCAAGTTATCGACGGTCACGAACGAGTTATCGCTTACGCGAGTCGCTCCTTGACTGATCCGGAGAAGAAATACTCCGTGACGGAACAGGAATGTCTCGCGGTGCTCTGGTCTATACGGAAATTCCGTTGTTATCTCGAGGGTTACTCATTCACAGTGATCACGGATCACAGTAGTCTGAGGTGGTTGCATAACCTAAAAAACCCTACTGGTCGGTTAGCTCGATGGGCACTGGAGTTACTAGAATACAGTTTCACCATTGTCCACCGCAAAGGCGCCTTGCACCATGTTCCCGACGCGTTATCGAGAATTCCTGAGGGTCAGCCGGTCGTTCTGACATGTGTTCGGGAGACCCAGGATGTCTGGTACCGGCGAAGGTTACGGGACGTTTCTTTAGCTCCCGACAAGTTCCCTGATTGGAAGATTGTCGACAATCGACTCTACTTCCATCGACCTTCCACTCTCGGTGACCTAGAGTTCCAGGATCTCGACGCGTGGAAGCTAGTCCTCCCCCGCGAGTCTCGACCGGTGGCACTAACTGAGTGTCATGCGCTCCCGCAAGCTGGTCATCTAGGTGTCGATAAGACTTATCGACGCCTGGCGATCAGTTATTATTGGCCGGGTCTGTTCAAAGACGTGGTAGCTCACGTTAAGCAGTGCGACGCTTGCCAGCGCTGCAAAGTCGAACAGCAGGCTCCCGCAGGTCTTATGGGTCATCGAGTAGTCGAACAACCCTGGACAGTTATCGCAGCGGACATCATGGGGCCCGTCACCCGCGGCACCTCAGGAAGTTCGTACGTTCTCGTTATTCAAGATCTCTACACCAAATGGGTGGAGATCTGCTCCCTTCGTAAGGCTACGGGGGCTACGATTACGAAAGCTCTCGACGAACTCGTGGTGAGCCGCTGGGGCGCACCTCGGGTCTTGCTCACGGACAATGGCACGGAGTTCGTTAACCGAACGATCCGCCAGTTTACTGAGCGGGTGGGTATACGGCACAGCACGACACCGCCGTACCACCCACAGGCTAACCCTACCGAGCGGGTGAACCGGGTGATCAAAACAATGATCCGCGCGTTCCTTGACGGGAACCACCAGGAGTGGGACCGTCACCTGCACGAGTTCCGATTTGCGTACAATACAGCGCATCATAGTTCCCTTCAGGCTACGCCTGCGTTCGCGAACTTTGGCCGCGAGCCACCTTCAGCTTCGTCGTTACGACGAGAAACGGAAGGGGATCTCGAGATCATTCCACGTCCTCCAGACGAGTGGATGAGGCGCATGGCTCGCCTGGATACCTTGCGTACAGCGTTTACGCACGCTCTCGATGAGGCGTTCCGGAGGCAATCCGGACCCTACAACCTCCGTCACCGAGACAGGACGTTTGAGGTTGGGGATCTCGTCTTGCGCCGGTCGCATGTGCTGTCGTCCGCCGCAAGGCATATCTCGGCGGCATTGGCGCCTCCTTTCGAGGGGCCATACATGATCTCGAAACAGATTTCGCGGGTAGTGTACGAACTGTCCGATCTCGATGGGCGATCGATAGGGAAAATTTCTGTACAGGATATTAAACCATATCGACCACCGGCGGTACCGGTCTAACCCTCACTTGGTTACAGATTCCCAAAGATGTCAGCTTCCGACGACGAAGTCATGGAGGTGACCCCGGAGGAAGGCTGGTTCGACGAGATGCTGCGGGCAACCACAGCTCTCGCACCACCAGCAGCTACCGTTCCGATCGCACCGAATGCGATGATCCAGGCGTGCGCAGCCACCCTGGGGAGCCTCGGTGCGGAGGATCCCGACTCCGTCGATGCGCTGGTCAGGACGATTGGGGATCTCGCCCAGGACGCCCTGGACCAGAGCCCAGCCTCGCCTGAACCGGCATCGTCGACGGAGGCGGAGGCTCCCGACTCGGGTGCCCCGACGCCAATACCCGCCGAAACGGTGGCCAGTGGACCCCGCCCGACGGATCCACGGCCGCTGTGGAGGCTGGTTAGGTACGTGGGCCCCGAGAGGCCTGGCCCGGTGAGGCGCCCCCAGCGCCCCACTGAACCACGGTCCTACGCTACCGCGACGGCGGGGGCGTCGGGGGGTGCGATCCCTCGCACTCCCAGGCGGCCACTACCTGCCGCGGTTACCGTGGTCCCGACACGGCCAAGCACCGCTGCTCCCCGACCACCGCAGGGAGCAACCCCAGCTCGTAGGAAGGTCCTCGAGAGGACCTGCTACAGCTGCGGGGAAGCGGGGCATTGCTACTCGCAATGCCCGCTTGGCCCGCCGACAACCATTTTCTGTCGCCGGTGCGGTCGTAAGGGGAAAACCCTTCGCACGTGCCCGGCGTGCAGTGGTGGCTGGAAGCGCGAGGGGCCCTACATCCCGCAGGTGGGGCGTAACGTTCCCCGCGAGGAGCTGAGGGCCTTACGAGCGGAGAGACCTCGGTCTCGAAGGCCGCGAGGCCCAAGGAAAGCTGCTCGCGGAGACCGGAACCCCCCAGCAGGTCCCGCTGCGACCCCTGAGGTAAATCCCCACTGAGGGATACCGAAGGGTAAGCTCCCGGAAAGAGGCCTCGAGCCTTAGTTACCGTAATGAGGTCGCAAGACCCAGCTCCCGCAACGAGGCTTCGAGCCTTAGTTACCGTAATGAGGTCGCAAGACCCAGCTCCCGCAAAGAGGCCTCGGGCCTTAGTTACCGTAATGAGGTCGCAAGACCCAGCTCCCGCACAGAGGCTTCGAGCCTTAGTTACCGTCATGAGATCGTGAGATCTAGCTCCCGTACCGAGGCTTCGAGCCTTAGTTACCGTAATGGGTCGCAGGACCCAGCTCTCGCCACTTGGGACCCCAGGTCCCAGTTCCCGACAGGATGGGCCCTAGGCCCCGGCTCTCGAAGCACGGGCCAACCGAACCGGCTCCCGAGCAAGGACGGACAAAACCTCAGCTCCCGTACCCCAGGAACATCTGCCGGGATGGCGGACCTCGGAAGAATCGCTCCCGACATGGACGACCCTCGGAAGGACCCTCACGTCTACGTTGGTATCGTTACGCTCCCGTTACACATTCTGTTTATTGTCCGTCCCTATCAATAAGTATCACAAGAAATGAATTGAATTATCTTCTCGTGTTGCCTGAGTACGCTCTCGCATGGATCTCGATTTTACCCACGACCACTACTAGCTACCGACCGTAAACAGTGGGTAAACAGACTAATAAGCTACCGCCACACGTTTTTTTCTCTCGTTGATGTTGATCCCGAAAAAAAAAAATGGCATCGATTGCGATACTAGCTCCCTAATCCGTGAGGTTTCGACGGAAACCGAAACCCATTTACCGACTCAAAGCTGTGGTTCCGTCCGGTTTTGAGTAGCTACCGTTTCTCCAAAATTCCTATGCCGTAACCACCCTTAAGGGGTGGGGAGTTGTGACGTGATTTTTTGTAAATCGCGTTCACAAGAGTATTTTGTTGGCGATATTGTCGCTGTTCCGTCGCTGCCCTCCTCGAGATCTGGATCTCGTTACGGATAACCACGAGCTCTAGAGTAGAGCTTCCGTTCTTGAGTTTCCGTTCTTTTTTTTTTGGTAAGGACAAAATGCTCGGCATATTCGAACTTGTCGCGAGGATGAGAGCTCATCGAAACGAGCAGCCCGACAAGTAAGAATTGCCGGCCAAGGTCTTGCAGTTAGTTTTAGACCGGTGCAAACCCGGCGCCCGATAGCGAGAGTGCATTGCGCTGGAGAACGGGTGGCGAGTTGTTAGTTTTTGGCATAGGATGGGGCATCCTAGTGTCGAGTAGGTGTGAAGTATAGGCCCGTTCTCGCGAGAAGCACCAAGGGAGGCAGCTGTTTAGATTTTCAAAGTTACCGGCATTAATTGCGCTCCCGTAATAGTTGAGAAATTATTCGAGTGAAAGAGGGCAGTAGCTCACGGGCAAGGGATTTTGGAAGGATCGAAATAATAATCATGATGAGCTCCCGATGATTACTCGAATTAATCAGTCTTGCTCGGGACACCGCCGAGGTGCCTCGTGTAGTCAATACGCTCCCGTGTTGACAAGTTTTTCGGTAGCTCGCGCGCGCGGTTCCGCGTAGTTCTCGGTACTCGATAGTACATCGTGTGTCAGCGTTAAGCTGAGTTCTCGTGCTTCGTCATGTGCTATGTGGGCCATGCCTACTCGTGCAGTGACAGGGTTGATTTTATTAAAATAAAATTAACCGTTCTCGTGCCTGGTGCAGTGTAGTAGTGCCGTGCTGTTCCCGTGTCCCTCCTGGGAGGATGGTTTTCGCTCCTCAGGTTCTTTGGAATATCATTGGGTGAGTCGTTCCCGTTATTTATTTAATTCACCGATTTCGCGAAGATTTTCGGAAAAGTTCTCGTGCGGCCGAGTACGGCCAGCTAGTGACGGCTCCGTAATACCCGCGCATGGCTATGCCACGTGTGATTGCCGTTCGCTCTCGACGCGTTTTGCCGGTTCTCGCGCATTATTTAATGCACAACGATTTGTTGTATGGCTTCCGAAATTTTTAATGAATATTATCAGTTCCCGGGATTCGTTATAACGAAAAATAAGCTATTTATTGGGCCAACCTCGACCCTCTCTACCACGACCAAGCAGCCTGAGCGGCCGTGCATTTCCGCAACCGTTCGCTCCCGCAAGTGCATCCCGTTGCGTTTGCTGCTTTCACGCGTCCCTAAAAAGTAGCAATGTTCTCGTTTTTTTTTGTGTGTTGCGTTCTCGATCGGCAGTTATGCTCCGACTGCCGATTTTATTGGAATCGAACTTGCTCCACTCGATTCCGCGGGCAAACCGGTTCGTCAATACCGGTGGAACAAAAATTGACTGGCGCCTACCGGGTTTACGGATGCGCGAGCGAGGGTGGGCGGCCGAAGGTGACAGTTCCCGTCTATTTTATTCTTTTCTATTTAACTTATCGCTACGCTCACGAAAAATACGTCACAGACTGTACACTAAACTTTTAGCACTCGTAGACTTTAACGGAGACGCCGTCATGTACCGATATAATCCGAAAAAAACAATAGAAAATGAAACAATTTACTTAAAACAAAGAAAGGGATTTCGTACTCATGCTTACGATAATCGGTGAATTATGAGTGCGCGAATGTGCACCGACTTCCACAGGTATTCATAAGTATGAGGGAAACTTACAATTACGTTCATCCGTGGAAGATTAGTGCGCGACAGTGCACTCTTCCATTGGTGTCCGCAATCTGCGAGGAAAATTTCATCAACTTTACACTCACTTTCAACAACGAAAAACTAGTACACACAGTTGTATTACTAAACATGACTTAAGTTCTGACTGTACACTAAACTTTTAGCACTCGTAGACTTTAACGGAGACGCCGTCGTGTACCGATATAATCCGAAAAAAACAATAGAAAATGAAACAATTTACTTAAAACAAAGAAAGGGATTTCGTATCCATGCTTACGATAATCGGTGAAGTATGAGTGCGCGAATGTGCACCGACTTCCACAGGTATTCATAAGTATGAGAGAAACTTACAATTACGTTCATACGTGGATGATTAGTGCGCGACAGTGCACTCTTCCATTGGTGTCCGCAATCTGCGAGGAAAATTTCATCAACTTTACACTCACTTTCAACAACGAAAAACTAGTACACACAGTTGTATTACTAAACATGACTTAAGTTCTGTCTGTACACTAAACTTTTAGCTCTCGTAGACTTTAACAGAGTTGCCGTCCTGTACCGATTATAAATCAAAAAAAATTTAGAACATTGGACAATTTACTTAAAACAAAGAAAGGGATTTGGTACGCATACTTACGATAATCAGTGAAGTATTAGTGCACGAATGTGCATCGACATTCACTGGTATTCATCAGTATGAGGGAAACTTACAATTATTGTAATTTATAGAACTAGACATTATAACAGGTATAATGGTTTAGTGGTTAGCGTGCTCGCTTCTAGACCAGAGGACCGGTAGGTCGCGGGTTCGATTCCCGGGGCTGTAGTCTCGCTGGCAAGTAAATATTTGGATGTGACGTAGCTCCATATGTGTGGGTCGACACACACATCTGTAATCCAATACTTACAACCAGCGAGACATGTACTAGCTCAGGCACCATGAAACCCATGATACTAACCAGGTAGAGGGGGGGGGGGGGGGTCCAAAAAGATCAAATCCGTGGTGACGTCATTTATGTACGGCTCCTAATCATATAATAACATATGTAATGAACTAATGAACTAACGCTACCTTTTATTTTCAAACAGAATGCAACATATGCGACACAAAAGCATCGGTTCAAATACTGAAACCCTGCCGTCATCGACTTTGTGTTCCTTGTATTCGAAATTTGATCACAAGAAATTGTCCATTTTGTAGAGGAGTAATTGACAGTTACTTCCCGCATAATCTGATGGGTGGTGAAAGATGGGGCGATGGAGTTATTCAAGATATTGAGAGGGAGTGGCATGATCAACTGCTCAGAGATCTGGCGAATGATGATTGAATTTAGTGGTGCCGCGAGACAAGACGAGACGAGAATCAGCTGCCACTCGTCTCGTATCGGCAAATACGTACAAAATTATCGTATTGTCTTGTATCGAGGGGCGAGAGAAATGTTCTCTTTCGTCTCGAAATATTCTCGCTTATCAAGAGAATTTTTCTCTCTTGTCTCAAAATATTCTTGAATATCGAGAGAATATGGGTTTTTCGTCTCAAAATGATTTCAAACATCGTTCTTACATATTCAAAATTTAAAGTTCAACTTAAATTATGAGAAAATTAGAGTTTCAATTTAAACGATCAGAAAATACCTTCACAGATATACACAGAAAAATTGAAAAAAATGTTTCGTGCAAATAAATTAATCTCTTTTCGAGAAAAGTCATTTTTAAACCAATTGTTACGGTACTTACGAATTACTGATCATACAAAAAATAGTCCCATTCCTCCAAAAATTCAAGTTCCAACTGAAATTATCAGGAAATACCTTCATAGATATACACAAAATACACACAAAAAAAAATAAAAAAGTTGCAAAGTCGAACTTTGCACATTGCTTCCTCATTAATTTACCTTCTTCACAAAGCCACCTCTATGACTAAGCTTATTTATTCACTTTGGCTTCTTCATAGAGGAAGCTTTGTGAAAAAGGTAAATTAATGAGGAATCAATGTGCAAAGTTCGACTTTTCAACTTTAAAAAATTTGAACAATATAGATCAGTTGCTTGAACCGTTCTGGTGTTATAGTGTTTTCAAAAAAATTATGGAAATCAATGTTTCTATAAAATCTGAACTACTTTATCGATTTTGCCTAAATTTAGTATTAAACATTGACACACTCTATTGAAGTTTTATGCAAAATTTTACATCAGATACTTGAACCATTCTCGAGTTATAGCATTTTATAAAAAAATGCGAAAATGAGAATTTCTATAAAATCTGAACTACTTTATCGATTTTGCCTAAATTTGGTATTAAACATTGACACACTCTATTTAAGGGGGGAACCCGGTTTATGAGGTCGAAATTTTGCTGTTTTTCATGATTTTTTTTAACCAGGAAGGAATAATCACAAATTGTTTAAACTTGGAGGATATTTTATTTATGTTTTCAAGTACACTTTGAAATTTTTTCAAACGATTTCCGCCGGAAATAGTGGAGTTACCACGTGCAGTCCATGGGCGATTGCCATCCGAGCATTTGGCTGGCGTACATTCCTGACGTCGCAATTTTTATCTGTAATCATCAGGATTTTTTTTTTTCATTAAAAACATATTTTCTAAGAATATGAACCTAATTTTGATCAAACACATTGAAAATTGCATGTTTTTGAGGTGTTTGAACACAATGTCATGTTTTTATACTATATTTTTTCATCTTTCTTGCATAAAAAAATATATTTTTAATAACATTATAATCCCCGAATTCGGTTCATGTTCCGTGGAATTGAATAAAGAATATCTACACCAAATTTCAGAACGATTGATCAATAACTTTTTGAGCTAGAATGTACGCTAGTCGAAAAAAAGTCGTTTCGAGAAAAACGCGTTTGAAATAAAATGTAGCGAAAATGAGAAATCCAAGGCAGTAATTAATTATAAAAAATGCTCACCGGTTAATCAGCTATTCCAGCACCATATAGCAATCCTTCTTCTTGCTAATATGCGTCATTTTTAGCTTGCAACTCCGCTTGACGAGCTATACGAGCTTCCTTCGTCTCCAATGAGCTGCGCCTATTCTGTCTCGTCACGCGTTTTCTGTCCATGCTCTCGGCATAATTGAAGCTCTGTGAGCCAACGACGAGATTTAATTCATTCATCAGCATTAGAAGGGCTGAATTTCCTTCATTGAATAATGCAGTAGCCAAGAATGTTGCAACCTCGACTATTTTTAAACCAGCATGTAGATGCTTTGGAGCCAGTCGCCAAACGGTTGAATTGAAACTTTCGTTCGCATTCTGCGTATGACCGCCTAAGCATCTCGTCAGCAGATCGTCTCTCGATAAATCTTCGTATATCGGAAGAATTTCTTTTTGAACGTCGGGGTGTAATGGGGCAGGGTGCGGTTCAGGCTCTGTTCCAAGTGCTTTAGCTTGCTGCCACTTGCACCAGCTATCTTCTCCCTCTGGACAGTTGTCGTGTTGTGGATTGTCGTCTGTGGATATCATGTGCTGAAAAGTTGCCATTATAGCCTTCTTCATGTCTTCGACGCTGTTTATATTTCTTCGAATCGCTAAGCCGTAGTACGTGCTGAGCTTTTTCACCAAAGCCTCTGTCAATTTTCCTTTTCCGCCCAGTTTTTTATTTTTCCTGATGTTTCGGAGCCGAGTTCCCATCCTTTTCTGAACATGGCCTATACATTCACTTTTAACAACTTTCAGTTCATTACCGTAGGGATTCAAATTTAGAATTGCTGTGAACGTTTTCGAATCTCCATCACCGATATAATTGCCGTATTTGACACCATGTAGTTCCTCCGATCTCAAGAACATCATTTTCACCGATTCCACCTCCATGCTTCCCGCGGAGTCTCCATGTGTTTTCATACAACTTTCTTCGTCGTGATCCTCTTTCCATGCTATATATTCTGCTGAATTTTTCGATTTATCTTTCCAATATGTACATGATTGGCAGTAACTGCTTCGTACAACCAGATCGATGACTTTTCCGGAGTAATATCCGATGAGGGTTGTAACGCCAAAAAGTGATTTGGATCCTCTTTTTTTCCACGTTCCATCACCAGATATTTTCAAATTCGAAATAGGTCTCCCGAGTTTCTCGTTCTCTTTCTTTTCTTCTTCAACTGCTTTCTTACAGCAGAATTCATACACTGTTTTCGCAGCGGCATGGATGTGAGCGCAAATTCCGCTATATGTTTCTTCGGCTATACCACTGCCAATGTCCATGTAATTACAAAATAAATTTAGCCCTTGTCTGCCAACACCTAAGAGCCGCATGACAAATACAATCCTCCGATTTATCTCAAATCCAGTGTTGATTAAAGGACCTGAATTAATTTGTTTCGATCCACAGTGGCAATCGACAACAAGCTTGAAACCAAGGCCACGTTTTTGAGTTTCTTGAAATTTTACTTTTTGTTTACAATTTCCGCAAATAAGAATGTCCGACAAAGCAGTGAATACTGTGAAAAATTCGATGATCCTATAACAATGTATAGGATTCACAATCACATTCTCACTAGTAGCAGTCGAAAGTTTTCTTTTGCTCGTACTTGCTTCACCTTCTTCACTGACACTCGACTCACTCTTGGTGTTTTGATTTCCATAAAATGCTCTTTTACGTGGTCTACTTCGTCGTTCGCAAGACTCATTAGAACTTTTCGGATACGAGGACATTTTGAAAACTCTCGGTAAGAAAGCCGGAGCTCAACTAACCAGACCCGACGCTCTGTCGAAATATCGTAAACGTTCGAGAACGTTTTACCCAATGCCAAACAAGAACATCTGCCGAAACTCCCCTCTTTCTATTATTCAATAGCACAGCGGTATTGAGGCAGGTAGCTGGAAAAGAAGGGTCTGGGCGACCGCTCCGTTATAATTACCGTGCGCTTCTTCACAGAACCGACGGGCGGTCACTTAAGTGCTCATTGCATTCGAACTAATGGGAATTTTGCTTTGAAATTTTGACTACATATTCTTGAATAGTTATACTAACGATTCATGCAATAAAAAAAAAGACGATTTTTCGATCGGTCTAAACTGGTTTCCCCCCTTAAGTTTTATGAAAAATTTCAGATTAATTACTTGAACCGATCTCGAGTTATAGTATTTTTTAAAAAATTACGAAAATCTCAAAATTACGTAAAATTCGAAACTCTTTACCAGTTTTGTTAAAATTCAATACCAAACAAGATCGAACGTATCCACACTTATGAATAACTATTTAGCTGAATCGTCGACCTTTTACGAAAGTTGGAGTATATATAATATAAATACAATATATTATAAATACATATTATAATATAAATACATGTATATATGTTTAGTGAATACTAATTCATTTTTCAACTGAATGTTTCTTCAAGTTTCTTATTTGTGTTCTTAATAAAAATTCAACGTACTGAACAATGATTTCATGTTTATTGTTACTATTTGATGTTTCTTAATTAATTTATTATAATTAGTGAGTACTTCATATGAAATTAAAATGATGAAATGAATAAACCTGTCATCTACTATTATGATTCAACTTCTTTCTAATCAATAAGATCTGATTCCGATGTGATCCAGTGAATCTTTGTCGTTTCATGGAAGTCAATTTCGTCAACTCGTATTTCTGCCTTGCGTTTTGTTCCTTGTGTCTCCTAGTTCTTCAAGGGCATATTATAATAATACAGAACCCCCAGTATCACGGAGCCTTTGGCACGATAGCTGACACCTTAGCTTGTACACGAGAAGGTTTTCGTTCACCGTCGGCTAGAGTCAACCATCAAACCTGGAATCCACATAGGACTCCCAGGCCTACGTTTTCGTACAGTCACTGAGAATCTCGCAAGTCCTGTCAACCAGCCTGTTCCTGCAGGCTCCTCAATCCGCAACCCGCATATTGCGCTCGGTCGGTTTTCCTATCTATAACTCTCAACCCCTTGCCGGGCCGAGAAGTCTAAGATAATAATAAAAAAAAAAATAATAATAATACGCGTAAATATCAGACGTGACTTATCTTTCACAATTATCATCAATTGGTACAAAGGTACATGGGCGTTCTATCATTTACAAAATGATCGCGTTTTGTATGCACTATATTGTGTGCACCGTATTTTGTGCACAATATTTTGTGCACGATATTTTGTGCACGATATTTTGTGCACGATATTTTGTGCACGATATTGTGTGCACGATATTGTGTGCACGATATTTTGTGCACGATATTGTGTGCACGATATTTTGTGTACGATGTTTGGGCCGTTTATTATTGAGAAGATGCCAAAGATGTGTAAAACGAGAATTCATTTGTGATGTGCAAGAAAAAACTGTGTACATCTTTATCGAAAAAATTATTTCATGTAAAAAATATTTGTGATAAACAAATTTTTTTTTCCAATGTGTACAACGTTTCATACACAAATTATCCATTGTGCATGAAACTTTTTCACTGAGTATTCATTTTAATATCAATGTGTACATATGAATCTTTCATGTGCACGTTTTATTGGATTTTTCCAAATGTGCACAAACCTCACCGTGTACAATTCTTATGTGCATGAATCATACCCTGTCGTTTAGAGCCTACCCTCTCGGGCAAAAGCTCGGGAAAAGGCCTAAGGGTATTTCTTCGACTTTGATAATAAATAAAAGAACTTGACTTAACGGTACTGCTGTAAAGCCGATGGGTAGATGTAAAAACGGTGGGCTGGTAGCTGGAAACAGTGGTGCAACGACGACGGTGACAGGAAACTTCAGCGGGAACGGCAACAGGAGTCGGTTGTAGGGTGGTCGTTGAGTGCAGCAAATGAATTAATGCCACAACACTTAAAAGATTTTTAAAACACTTTGATTTATTTAGGAAAAAGAAACTGAATTGAAACAAAAAAAAATGAACACTGAATTTTGCACTTTAAAATAATTAAAAATGAATAAAGACCGGGGAATGACGGACTCGAACTTTAACTCATGCGCGCTACGACAGAGTATCAAAATTTGACTTCCACACAGGCTCGGGTAACCAGTGTGACTCTGAGCGGCGAATTGAACCTTATGCGCGAAAAAACTGTGGACCGCGACTAACGCGGAGCGTCAAGGGCTGCATCTTATATATACATCTGAAGATATACAAATGATGACCCTTGAGAGGGGGCACACACTAGAGTTCATTCAGTCGTCCCCACCGTGCCCCTTTGTCTTAGAGCTAGCTGAATATCACTACGTCCTCAATGTTAATAATTAACAATCATCGATGATTATTAACAAATTGAACGATCTACAATATATAGATAATCTTGATTGCAGGAATTGCAGGAATCTCCCGAATTTTTTAAGAAAACTATTTGTTAACTGACAATTTATAATTATTGAAAACGATAAACAATAACTTCCTATATTTTCAAAGATAGCGATTTCGATCTCGACATCTTGGACATGTGGATTTGCTTTTTTGTATATTAACAAGCTTCATTTATTAATTTCGAGAAATCACGATCCTTGAAATGATTAAAATTAGTTACTTAACAATATCCTGAAGCTAATGGAATAAACCTTAAATTTACCAATAACTATAATATGAATGTTCATATAATTATGTGAAGATATATATATATCTATCTTAAACAATTATTATTTAAATCCTATTGTTCCTAAACCATAGGAGGCATCAAGGGGACGTCGGGGTAGTCACAGGCAGGGAAGGAGAGTTCCTATAGTTCCGTCGCCTTCCCTCTGCTGTCCGTAGGCCTATGATGTTGTCCTCCTTGCGCTCCCGCCTTGCGTAGCTTTCTTGTTCTTCATCTTCTTCTTCCGCCCGTGCTATGGAGTGCCCTTGCTGTAGCGTGGATCGGCGCTGGCTATGACGCTCCCTCCACTTCTTACGCATGCTACGAGGTGCCTTCGCTGTAGCGTTGTTCGTTGTAGGCTGCAGCGTTCCGTCCTCCTCCCGCACACGCGCTGCGGAGTCGCTTTGGTGTACCGTTCTCGTTCTCCTCGGGCTGTCCCATTCTGCTACGCCCATCCTCTTCTGGCCCGCCGAAATCTTCATACCCTCGATACGCCTTCCTTCTCAGTTGCACTGTGTTGGTGTGGTCGTTCCTGAGAAGTTTGGCTCTGCCGAAAGGTGATCTCACTGGTCGCGTCGGCATATACAATCGTCGCCAGTTTATTAATTTTTATCCGGCGACCGATGACATATGTTTCGTTATAATCAACAGCGTTCGTTTGCAACACAACACTTCCTTCCTCGGATCGTTTACGGTAAAAAACGAACTGTGCGCACCGCAGTTGGCACCAAAAAAAAAAACAAGTCGACGGACGAGGTCTTTCGCGGGATTGACAATCCATCCTTTGTCTTTGATCTCATGTCCTTGATTATTTAAAACACCCGATGCCCACGTGTGACTCCCCACGTTGCATTGCAAAAGCTATGGCTCACAGGTTTATCGATTCTTCAACAAAGAGCAACGCAGACATCTAGGCGGCTTTAACTACAGGGACCTCTTAGTGTTTAGGGTTTGTTATCACCTCGGCGTTACAGCTCGAAGTCGCTCTGCCTTTTGCATGAGGCTAGGGTCAGGTTACTCTGCGTCCGGTGATCCTAATTTAAATAAACAACTAGAGATATTCCCCGGTTGTTTAGACAATGATATAAATCGATATTCTAGACGTGTGAGCTCCGACCCACGTGACTGGAAGGCCCACCCGGTCATGTGTAAAGTGCTCATAGACACTCAGCTACGCGAGGCGGGCATAATGGACCTCCAGGTTTTTCGAACGTTCACCATGCACCCCTGCTTGCCTGCTCCAGAGTCTGTACGCGAATTTTTCCAAGGGTTCAGGACCCGAAAGTTACGAGACGTAACACCATAGACCCTGAGCGGTAGCGCGCAATAGCTCATTTTGATTACTGAAATATTCTTAATCGATTGATCATTCAGATTTTTAATAGTGTTAGTTGTTCCAAAGTACAGCCATTTTCACATGTGATGTTAGATTAGGACAGAATAGTCTGAGAGTGTCTTTTTATCTACTAATACTATCAAAAACTTATGACGGCAAATCAATAAAGCATCTTTCAATAAACAAAATGAGCTATATCTAGTCGTAATCGGTCTGATATTACGGGTTACGGTTTAATAAAACTGGATGAAACAAACAGGGTTTCGGAGATTTGCATATATTATTCGATTTACTTTTTATAATACGGCTGAGAATATATGTTGCGACGTGCCCCTCGTGGAAGTATTTCGGCGACTTCACGAGGAGCGCCGACCAAATATAACGACGCCCAGAACTTTACGCACTTTTATTATCTGCGCACTTTCCACACTATTTACTGATTTTCGCTGGGCGCCAGGCTCTCTATTATTTTCCCGAAAGCCAGGGAAACTTACTACTCTTCTTTAGTTCTTCACCAGTTGACCGGCTAGCTGGAAAGGGGTGCAGTTCGAGGCAAATGCAAAATTAATTAAGCGAACGCGAGCTCTATTTTCCAAAATAACAAAACAATAATTTATTCAACAATAAGCAAATTATCACGCAACAAATTAAGTACAAGATGTGACTCGAGTCCCAACAAAGAGTCGCGGATCTATCTCGCACGCGACGCTTCGATTTTTCAATGATTTATCTTTCCTATTCGGGGAAGCCGACAAAACAGAGGATGATTCTACAGACGCGGACAATACAAATGGTGCACCACGTGCGCCTACCTTTTCCTGCGCTTCTGGCCTCGATCCTCGCTGCGATGCCGGTCCTCTCGAGTCTCTACTTCTCACGAAAATTCTAGCGAAGCGGCCTCCACGCGGACAATTATTCTTTCGATCACTACTTCTACCGTCGGCACGCGCACGGTTCGCCAATATTCGCGGAAACACGTTGCAACACGCTCGACGCGGTAACAAAATCTATTGAAGATGCGCGAGTACTACTCGAGCGCGATCTTCTTTCTTTTCTTTCTTTTTCAAATCTCTAACTGGAGTTACTCGCCGGAGGCTTACTGACTCTTCTCACGGCTCGGAGCTAAACTCTCTAACTCTTCCGGGGTCTCTCGTGGGACGCTCCCGGGCTAACTAAAATCTTTTCGGTAATTATCGCACGCTATGCCGGGTTACGCGTTCCTCGGACGTCCGGGGTGGGGATCACGGCCTGCCATCGATCGACTTCGTCGATAGTCGCGTTGTTCCGCTGTCTCGCTCCTTCCATCCTCCGACGTCGCGAGCGTCTTCCCGGCCCTTTGCTCTAATTCCGAGAATCCTGTAAGTGTAATATTCATGGCAATCAAACGTTCGAATAACGCTACGAGTTTACCATGATGAGGAACGATTCGGTTGCTACGCTGGCTTTCGTGAGGCCTCGGTGCACGAGCACCCTAGGCCCAGCGCGTTGATGCGAGCGTGTACGAACGCCTCGTCACAATGTATATATTAATAACTAATGCTACTACGTGTGTAGTAGCTCAACCATTTTATTAAACCACCAGATATTGTAGAAATGCTTTTAGAAATCTAGTACTCATTTCATTATTGTGAAGAGAGGAAGCCTCCTTAAGTTGAATTACTTGCGGACAAAAGTTACATGAATGACCGCTTAGCTCCACAATGATTTGCGTGCCAACTGCTGAGGCATTTTTAAAATTTCTAACGTATTATAAGTTTAAGTGATATCACAGTGGAACTACGATTTTGCTGGTATATCGGTAAGTTTACGATATATAATACTTATTACTTACTATATATAATTATTTATTACTTATTTTCCAACCAAGAATCTTTAAAGCCTGCAACGTGCCGCTTTCTCGTTATACATAATTCCGTATATTTTATCGTGGTAAACCAATTCATTTTCCCAAGTTCCATTACTTTTCCAATCTTCAGGTATATTCTAATTTAACTTCATGCAGCCCTGTTGAAAAAAGACCTTTGCCACAGCGCGGCAGCACCTCACGGGGCTTAGCTTGCGCTCACAAAGCCGGCGAATTTCGTTTCCCCTTCCTGCGACTTCAATTCTCTCACGGTTGCTTCGGTGTGTGGACGACTTTTTAGGGAATCACCGTTTTCGTGGTGCTAATCACGGTCCACTCATCAGGGTTTTCTCAAGTTTCTCAGTGAAATTGTTGTGCTCTCACTTTAGTCTAATCTCATCGGGATATACTTTCATTTGGCTCATCACATCTCGATTAATAGAATCGACAAATCGGAGATCGCGTGCTCGCGTCGTGATACAGCATGCGCGGGCTTCTCATACATTTGGAACTCTCGTGAGAAGTTAATATTATCCTCGCGAGCTCTCTTGGCTCGGAACAATACAGCGTTTACGTGTCACCTCATCGGACATTCTCACAGTGTAAACAAAGGTGCAGCTCAAGGACGCTTTCAACATTCAACTTCTCAAGGAATTTCTCACCGTGAAAACTCGCAATATTCAGTGAACTAAATTGTTAATTAGTGAATAAATAATATCTTTTGTTTTCCCAATTCGCCACGTGTTCCTGTCGAAATTTATTTATCACCTGCGTCGTCTCGAATCCGAAGAAACCTAGCATTTCTCAACATTTTCTTTTTTTGAATATTTTCCGATAATAACTCATACCTTTCATAAGTTTCAGATGCTCATTTTCCATTCAAGTGAGAATTGACCGGCACGATTCATAGCATAGTTCACGTGGGATCGTGGAAGATTTATTCGTGTTGTCTCCAGGCACTTATATTTTTAAAAATTGACAATCATTTTCTCAATTTTTTTGCTGATGACCAGTTGAACCGTGTCACCTTTTCGCGCAAGTAATGTTTTCCTAAGGTAGATTTATTCGTTTTGCGAATATCTACAGGCACTTTTTCCAATTTTTTTTTTCGATGAATTTCAAAAATTAGCATTTAATTTTGTCATTTTTTGGCGGTTAGCCAGTGGTACAGTTTCACCTGATCGTGCGATTAATTTTTTTCCACAGCAGATGTTTGCGTTTTGCGATTACCTCCACCCGCGTAGAAAAAAGTAGTATATTTGAGATTCTCTGTAAGATTCTCGAAAGAATCTCGGTGAGAATCTAGCCGAGAATCTCGAGAATCTCACAGAGAATCTCTTTAAGAGTCAACGATGGTTCCCGCAGCATGCTTCTTTCAGAGATTCCTGAGATTCCAGAGAATCTATCACAAATTCTATACGAGATTCTCGAGAATCTATCCCAGCTTCTTACCGAGATTCTCGAGAATCTATCCTAGCTTCTTACCGAGGTTCTTTGGAAAATCTTTTATTTAAATTAGTACAATCTATCCTGGATTCTTTAAGAGATTTCAGAGAATTTATCGTACATTCTGTACGAGATTCTAGAGAATCTATCGTAGCTTCTTACCGAGTATCTTTGGAAAATCTTTTTTTTCAATTGGTATAATCTATCCTAGGTTCTTTACGAGATTTCAGAGAATCTATCCTAGATTTTTTACGAGATTCCAGAGAATCTATCCCAGATTTTTCACGAGATTCCAGAGAATCGATCCCAGATTCTGTACGAGATGTCAGAAAATCTATGCCAGATCCTTTTTGAGATTCTCACTCGGAAAATCATACAGAGTTTACCCTTAATTCTTTTCCAAATTCTTTCAAAGGTCTAGAGAAAGCGGAAAGAATCTATCCCAGATCTTTTACGAGATTCTCGTTTAATTATCATATAACGAATAAAAAAAGAAAAATAAAAATGATCAACTCCAAGGAAAAAATTGAAAAAGAAGAAATGTGACAGAAATAAATTTTCTGAGCCAGATTTATGTTCAGTGGGTAAAGTTAGACTCCATATTAAA
Organism: Ephialtes manifestator; assembly: GCA_963970395.1. Classification (NCBI taxonomy): domain Eukaryota; kingdom Metazoa; phylum Arthropoda; class Insecta; order Hymenoptera; family Ichneumonidae; genus Ephialtes; species Ephialtes manifestator. The sequence goes on from OZ019970.1 coordinate 8,706,711, forward strand.
TTTTAGGTAAGTTTCGTTGGGTTCTATATAGAATATATCCTAAGTTATGTATCGAATCTACCCTAGATTCTACAAGTCTAAGTAGAATCTATAGAATATATCCTAGACTTATAGAATCTATCCGAGATTCTGTACGTATATTTAGAACCCAACGAAACTCGCCTAAAATTTACTATGATGTTTAACTTTACCTACTGAACATGTGTAAAATAATGCCGTGGATGGTTGATAGTGGATCAGGTGTTGTAAATATAATAAATAAATGGCGTAGGCAGGAAATACATAACTTGAAATAAACACTTTAATTTTTACCCAAAAACTTCATAAAACACAACAATTAATTGAGTAAGCCGTTACACATAAATATCCGGAGCAGTCCGTAAAACACTTGTACAGTCCGAGTGACAAAATTAGCCAATAATGCCAATTATGCCGAAGCACACGTGCCACCACGTGTTGCTTAGTAAACCGCCCGTGAGTATGTCGGTGTAATTTACATAAACCCGCGTTCACTTAACCCGTACGTAATGTCTTTGCGCTGACCGTTTGAGCTCCCCGGAGCTGACCGTTGTACACTTCCGAAAAAGATGAGGTGACCGCAAAGTAAAACTATTGCCGATGTGCGTACGACCAGTTGAGTCCGTCCGTGCGACCATTGCGTGCGACCAGTTGAGACCGTGCGTGCGACCAGTTGAGACCGTTAACGAGAACCAAGAAGAAACCGGAAAGCGAGTCAGAGACTCGAGAACGTTCGAGCGCATGCGCGAACTCTGAAATGCGGTTATCGGTTGTATGCCCAGGCGGTGCTGCTGCCGAGCGGTTGATCGACCAACTCAGACAGCAGTCCCGCTAACATTTCCGCCCGCCATCAGCGAAGGTCACTGATGAATATGCTCCTGGTCTTCCGGTGGAGTGGTCCTTAAGCACGAGAGCTTGATGAGTGGTCGGGTGAGCGTGGTTGTTGCCGTCTTGAGCGTAGCCACCCTGGCATGTCCGTCCTTCCCTGGGTGTAGTTGTAGTACCTTCGCAAGAGGCCATTTACAAGGAGGGTAACACTCTTCCGTGATTAACACGAGCGAACCAACCTTAACCTCGTTAGACGCATGATGCCATTTTGAGATAGACTGCTGCCGTTGCAAATAGTGAGCAGACCATTGACGCCAAAACATTTGAACCCGTTGCTGTATGTGCTTCCAATGAGCCAGCTTCGAAGTTTCCAGACTTGGGAGCGTAGACTCTGGTAAGGTGGTAAGAGCACTGCCGATGAGAAAATGTCCAGGTGTAAGACCTGACACGTCCTGAGGATCATCGGTGAGCGGTTCCAGGGGTCTCGAATTGAGAATAGCCTCTATTTGCGTAAGTAGGGTGGTGAGCTCTTCGAATGTGAGAAGAGACTCACCCACTGTGCGTGTGAGATGGAATTTCGTTGACTTCACAACAGCCTCCCACTTGCCACCCATATGAGGAGCGGCAGGGGGTTAAAACTCCACTGGCTGCTGTCCTGTGAGAGGACCGCTCTGATGTAATGATGTTCTTCTGTGCCTTGCGAAAACATGCTCTGTAGAGTTTTGTCGGCACCTACAAAATTCGTACCGCAGTCCGAGTATATTGTGTGAGCAATCCCTCTTCGCGCTGTGAACCGTCGGTAGGCTGCGATGAATCTTTCAGATGAGTAGTCACTGACAGCCTCCAGGTGAACTCCTGATGTGCTGAAGCAGACGAACACACAGATCCAACCTTTGTATGTTTTTGCGCCCCGACCCTTCCAAGTTTTGAGTGTGAGCGGTCCAGCGAAATCCACCCCTGTATGCAGGAATGGTCGTGAGGGTGTTACTCGAGAAACAGGTAGTTGCCCCATCAGCTGCTGAGCGCGGACCCCTCTTTGCCGAGCACACACCACACACCGAAGTATATGAGATTTCACCGGCGCTCTCCCTCCGAGAATCCAGTAGGCTTGCCGAATATAAGCCAACGCGAGTTGAGTGCCACCGTGTAGCGTTTGTGAGTGAGCATGTTCGATAATCATACTTGACAACCGTGAGTATCGAGGCAGAATTGCAGGATGCTTTCCTTCCTCACTCAGCGTCGAGTGTGTGAGACGTCCACCAAGTCGAATGATGCCCTGCCCGTCGACGAAGGCAATCAATCGAGAAAACGGATGACCGGCTGGTGCTACCGAACCTGAGCCGAACACCTTGAGCTCTGCCGAAAAGTACGCAGCTTGAGTAGCCCGGATCCAAAACTGCTTTGCGGTGTTCATATCCCCTGTTGAGAGGTCCATTGGTGGAGAGGTGAGCTGACCACGAAGCTTGAGTAGAACGTTGCGGCAGATAGCCGTAAGTCGAAACAACCTTGTGAGAGACGATACCTTGTGGATAAGATCCCAATGGTACTCTACCTTGGGAGCTGCCACTAATAATGAAATCCCAGGACGCACTTCAGTTGCACTGAGTCCGTCCGCCATAGCAGGCTCAGCTGGCCATGAGTCTTCCGGTTGAGTGATCCAGGGTGGTCCCGTCCACCACAATGAGTGCTCGGTGAGCTGAGCTGTCGAAATGCCTCTCGAGGCACAATCCGCCGGATTACTAGTGCCAGGAACATGCCAGCACTTAGCCTGCGATGTGAGCTCCTGAATTTGTGTGACTCTGTTCCTGACATAGTCCTTCCATCGCGACGGGTGAGACTTGATCCACATGAGTACAACCTGTGAGTCCGTCCACAAATGAGTTTCGTCCACGTTCAATCTGAGGGTGGCTCGAACGTACTTGAGTTGAGTTGAGAGTAGCAGCGCTGCTGTGAGTTCCAACCGTGGAATTGTGAGTCTTTTGAGAGGTGCAAGCTTTGTTTTGAAGCACACTAAAATTGGCCGGGCACCGGTGGACGGTGAGTTTACGGTTATGTAAATAACCGCCGACATAGCCAGTTGAGACGCGTCAGAGAAACCATGAATGACGATGGTTGAGTTGCTCCATGTGTTAATCCATCGTGGCACTGAAATCCTAGCTAGGTTTGTGAGATCTTCTCTGAGCGTAAGCCACCTTGTTGAGATCTGAGACGGTAAAGGATCGTCCCAGCCGAGTTTGTGTAGCCACAGCTCTTGCAAAAGCATCTTCGCTCGAACAGTGACCGGTGAGATAAATCCCAGTGGATCAAAGATCTGAGCCACCTCAGATAGAATGAGTCGCTTTGTGAGCCGTCCAGAGATTTTTGAGAATTTTGATTGGAACTTGAACCGATCTTCCTGAGGATTCCAATGTATTCCAAGAACTGTGGTGTCGCAATCGTCCATGAGTACGTTCTGGTTTGAGATGCTCGCCGATGAGATTGCCCTGAGCAGATCCGGCTGATTTGAGTGCCACTTGGCTAGCGGGAATTCGCCCGCGTCACACAAATGGATCAGCTGTTGCGCAGTCTCGATGAGCTGTTCCACTGAATCCGCACCTCCAAAAATGTCGTCTACGTATCTGCCAAGCATGAGCGAAGGCAGAGCCAAAGGAAAGCGATGTCCCTCATCCTGCGCAAGTTGTAAAAGCGTTCTAACAGCAAGAAAGGGTGCTGCCTTCGTCCCATAAGTGACAGTTGTGAGATGATATGGTACTGGGTTGTGCTGGTCGTCAACCCACAGAATTTTCTGGAGTTCCCAATCATCCCGATGGACTTTAATTTGCCGGAACATTTTTGTGATGTCCGTAGCAAAAATGTGTTTATGCATTCGGATCCAGATGAGCACGTCCGGTATGTTGAGCTACAGCTTCGCACCCGTGCGCATGAAATCATTCACGGAATAACCGGTTGAGGTTTTACTTGAACCATTGAATACGACCCTTAACTTGGTGGTTGCGCTGTCCGGTCTGAGCACCCCATGATGCGGAAGATAATAACCAACATGCTTAGTCGTTGAGGCCTTAGCCATATGACCCAGATTCTCGTATTCAGCTAGAAACTTCTTATAAAGGTTTTCATATCCCTGGTCCCTCGCAAACTTCCGAAGCACTTGCTGCAAACACCGGTGAGCTGTACTCCATGAGTCCCCAAGTTGTGCAATGGATGACTTGAGCGGAACACGAACGATGTATCGACCGGTTGAGTCTCTCGAATGAGTGCGCCGAAAGTGAGCTTCGCATTCCTCCTCTTCCGCCGTGAGTTCATTAGTCACGAGTTCTGAGGGCTCCTCTTGAACCCAAAATTTGGTGAGTAAATTCTGCAAGGCAACCTCCTCGTGATGAACCGAAGCAGTGTAAGTGGCGTGCATCGGGGATGTCGTTGCCTGAACCGGACCCAAAATGAGCCAGCCAAACATCGAAAGCTGAGCTATTGGCATGGTGGTTGCGCCTTTGATTATCCGAGGCCGGATGATTTGGTCATAATAATCAGCTCCAATGATAATGTCTATCGTTCGAGGAGTCAGGAATTCCGGATCTGCCAGGTTGAGATTCTTCAGATGAGGCCAGTCTTGGTAGGATGCCTCAAAGGATGGCAGAATTGATGAAACTGTCTTTAAAATGTAAGCTTGAACCGTGACTAGTTCCGCCGAATGAGATGACCGCAAATCAAACTGAGCTGTTCCGCGTGTATGAGTCGTCAGCGATCCGCCAATACCAACAATAGGCATTGATTAACGTCGACGGGGTAATCTGAGCTGTCCGATGAGCTGTTCAGTAACGAATGTGAGTTCGGAGCCTGGATCTACCAGAATCCGAACAGTATGAGCTGCAACCGATGAGATAACCTGAGCAACTGCCGTGGCGAGCAATGTTGAGTTGACCAAATTGAGCTGAACCGCAGTGTGGACGATTGCACCAACAACCTATTGCGTGTCCCCTGCACAGCACGGGAGCCATGGAGCATAGTATGGTGCCGTTCTTTGCACTCCTTGCATCCTTGGGTGGTCCGGCAGTCCCGTGCGCTGTGACGACCAAGGCAGTTAAAGCATAGACGCTTTTCCATCGCGAACTGCCGTCTTGCCTTCGGATGAAGAGCTCTGAACTGCGAGCATGTTACCACGACATGGTCTCCTTGGCAACAATCACAGGCATAGCACGTATCCTCCCCTTTTGCGCTGGTTGATGAGTGAGCTGGCCCTGATTGATGAGCTGATCCTTGTTTTCTTCACATCAACCTTGTTGATCACGTCCACCGGAACTGCGAGCTGACCTTGTCCCATGAGAGATGCAGAATCGTCTCCGTTGGTGTCTGCCATGTTGAGCTGTCCGTATGGCAATCCAAAAAAACCAAAATAATTGAAAAACCGTTCCTCGTGACGAGCAGAACAAAGTCCGACAAATGTTCAAGAAATTCGCGCACGAAATTATTGCGAGTCTGAGTAGACCGGGAACAACACTCGCGAGAGAGTGGAAAAAAACCAAATTAATTGAAAAACCCGTTGCTCAAAATGAGCTGAACAAAGTCCGAAAATGTTCAAGAAATTCGCGCACGAAATTATTGCGAGTCTGAGTAGACCGGGAACCCCACTCGCGAGACAGTGGAAAAAAAACCAAATTAATTGAAAAACTCGTTGCTCAAAATGAGCTGATCAAAGTCCGAAAATGTTCAAGAATTCGCGCACGAAATTATTGCGAGTCTGAGTAGACCGGGAACAACACTCGCGAGACAGTGGAAAAAAACCAAATTAATTGAAAAACCCTTTGCTCAAAATGAGCTGATCAAAGTCCGAAAATGTTCAAGAATTCGCGCACGAAAAATATTGAGAGTCTGAGCTGTCCAAAAATTGCACTCGCGACACAGTGAAAAAAAACCAAAATAATTGAAAAGACTTTCCCTCAAAATCAGCAGAACAATGTCCGAAAAAAGTTCACAAAATTCGCGCACGAAAATATTGAGAGTCTGAGTTGTCCAAAAAATGCACTCGCGACACAGTGAAAAAACCAAAAAAATAATTGAAAAAACGTTCCCTCGAAATGAGCAGAACAATGTCCGAAAAAAGTTCACAACATTCGCGCACGAAAATATTGAGAGTCTGAGTTGTCCAAAAAATGCACTCGCGACACAGTGAAAAAACCAAAAAAATAATTGAAAAAATGTTCCCTCGAAATGAGCAGAACAATGTCCGAAAAAAGTTCACAACATTCGCGCACGAAAATATTGCGAGTCTGAGCGTTGTAGACGTCCTTGAGCAGTTTGGACGTTGAGAAAGTCCTTGAGCTGCACCTTTGTTTACACTGTGAGAATGTCCGTGAAATTCTTCCCGTTTGAGCACAAACCCACCGAGTTTTATGAAGTTTTATGCAAATTCCGCCTGCCGTGATCCAACTATCCGGCTCGAAGGACCAAAATGTAAAATAATGCCGTGGATGGTTGATAGTGGATCAGGTGTTGTAAATATAATAAATAAATGGCGTAGGCAGGAAATACATAACTCGAAATAAACACTTTAATTTTTACCCAAAAACTTCATAAAACACAACAATTAATTGAGTAAGTCGTTACACATAAATATCCGGAGCAGTCCGTAAAACACTTGTACAGTCCGAGTGACAAAATTAGCCAATAATGCCAATTATGCCGAAGCACACGTGCCACCACGTGTTGCTTAGTAAACCGCCCGTGAGTACGTCGGTGTAATTTACATAAACCCGCGTTCACTTAACCCGTACGTAATGTCTTTGCGCTGACCGTTTGCGCTACCCGGAGCTGACCGTTGTACACTTCCGAAAAAGATGAGGTGACCGCAAAGTAAAACTATTGCCGATGTGCGTACGACCAGTTGAGTCCGTCCGTGCGACCATTGCGTGCGACCAGTTGAGACCGTGCGTGCGACCAGTTGAGACCGTTAACGAGAACCAAGAAGAAACCGGAAAGCGAGTCAGAGACTCGAAAACGTTCGAGCGCATGCGCGAACTCTGAAATGCGGTTATCGGTGGTATGCCCAGGCGGTGCTGCTGCCGAGCGGTTGATCGACCAACTCAGACAGCAGTCCCGCTAACAACATGAATCTGGCCCAGAAAATTTATTTCTATCACATTTATTATTTTTCAAATGTTTCCTTGGAATTGATCATTTTTATTTTTCTTTTTTTATTCTTTATATGATAATTAAAATAGAATCTCGGAAAAGATCTGCGATAGATTCTATTCGGTATCTCTAGACCTTTGCCCGAATCTGGAAAACAATCAAGAATAGGTTCTTTTTGCTTTCCCTAGACCTTTGAAAATATTTGGAAAAGATTTGAGGATAAATTCTATATGATTTTCCGTGGCTCCTGTGAGAATCTCAAAAAGAATCTGGCATAGATTCTCTGGAATCTCGTGAAAAAACTAGGATAGATTGTCCGGAATCACGTAAAGAATCTAGGCTAGATTTTACCAATGTAAAGAAAAGTTTTTCCAAAAACTCTTGGTAATTTACGTCAAGTTTGCAAAAATTAAATAATTTCGACAATCTTACACGTTTTGCACATTAACGAAAGAATTTACCGTGCGCTAGTTAAGAAATATAAAATATTCCCTTGACTACAACTGACGATAGTATCGTTAACGCAAGCCTGTTTTCGGGTCTAATCTTTCAAAAAATAACCCAGGATTAGGCTAAAGATTTTACTTTTGCAGAGGTGAGAACTAGGATAATTTGTGTACTTCTGCTGATATATTTTTCTAACTTACGTTATTATAATTCGTACTTACGTGATATTTACCGGGTAAATCGATGTTCTTATGCGACGTGGATGTGGCCTCTTCTTTTGGTCTGTTATACGGACGACAATTCTGTTGAAGCCTTGGATATTGGAAAATCGCGGGATGACGGAATCAGATACGAGAGGTATTTAATTTACAGCTCGACGATTATTTACTCCAGAAAAAATTATAGCGCAAACGTAAATCAATGTTTGACCGATATCCACCGAAATTTCGCGGGGTACTTAAAATGTTAAACGCTGGTTTAACCCTTAGTCTGCCTAGGGGGGTCGTTTGCGTCCGAGCGAAAATCAAATGTCGGTGTAACTCCTAAGTCCGCTCACGGGCGGCGGTGCTAGGCTTATGTAAAAAAAGTTAGGCCCCTCTAGGACCGACCTGAGAAGTGGCGTTGTTCCAGTCCTTCCTCAGTTGTTGTAAGGAGCAATTGAATTTCGTTCTGGACGCAAACGACCCCCCTAGGCAGACGGAGGTTGTCAAAACCGTAAGTAATTTTTTTTTCGTTTCTTCGCTTGAAAAACTTTATTGATGCTATAAAAGTGCCACAAAAAATTTGGGCGCAAAAAAAAAATTTCGATTTTTTTTTAAATTAAAATTTTTTTTAAAAGTTGATTGGTGAAAATGACGCAACGATCCGCCGAGGACTTTGTACGGCGACTCCGTCCCCGTCGGGATATAGTATATTTCGGCGGCGAAGAGAGCGAAAGGGAAGTGGACGAAGTCACTCGTAAAACCCCATCTCGAAGAGCGCGCACAATGGTCTGGAATACAGAAAAATTTATTATCGCACATTCACGAAGTGCTGGCTCCAAACGAAAATACAGATCGCAATCTCTGTATGACGAAAATGAGCAAAAGAAAGCGATGCGCGTTGTGCCCAAAAGAAAAAGATCGGAAAACGAACTATCGTTGCGCTAGGTGCGAAAAACCGATTTGCGAGGATCATAGGATTACACCCTGCCCGAGATGCTTCGCGTAACTCGCTTAACGGATTTTTTTTTTTTTTTCATTTGTGTTTATAAAACTTTTTTCATATTTTCTACAATAAAATCATATTGTGACACTTAACGATTGAGTTATTATTGATTTTATTACTTAGTTTACACATTTATTGCCTTTTTACTCCGAAATTTTCGACTAAATTATTGCCAATTTTCAGGTCCGAAACTTAAGGTTAATTTAAGAAAAATTGGACGCGGTTTATTTTTTTCTCGAAAGCGACAATCTTCCCCTTTAATATTCTTTTTTGGTAGTTTCGATATCTTTGTTTTTCTTACAGTTATGATTTTTTGAGTAAACAAATGCATTGACCCCGTTTTTCATCATTTTGTTGATAAAAAATATATTAAAAAATTAAATTGTCCATAATTTCATGATCGATGCTTCAACTTAAAGGTTTAAAGAAACTCCATGAATTTTTTCAGATTTTTAGCCCCACTTAAACAGGTTGAAAAAACGTCAGGACGCCAACGACCCCCCTAGGCAGGCTAAAGGTGCCAACAAACCCTAGGCAGACCAAGGGTTAATAAATCGGTGTCGATTTCCAATACAATGATGTAGAAAAAGTTTCTGACTTCAAAATCCACGAGTCGCGTTACAATCGGAAAATTCACGCAAGTTTTATAAAAAATTGTTCAAAGCATGAAGACTGCTTGTATGACAATGGGTCAAGAAGTGAGAATACCTTTGACCGTAATAAAGACCGGGTGGTGCGTGGAAGATGAGGACGAGACCCTCTTGTCCGGTGCTTTTATACAACTGTGTACCCCTTCTCCTAACTTATTTCTAGAGTCTACTTTTAATTAGGCTACCAGATGCGTCCCCGCGCGTCATTCGGAAGTTTGGGAGGGTGACATATGAGTCTTCGATATCGATATACCACGAAGGTGTTACGGCCAATCTAGCAACCGCTTCACCTATACATGTCCCCTAGCAAGATGATACTTGCTTCCCATTGTTCCTCGCGTCTTCGGGTCGGCTGAGATTAAGTCTCATATCTGATAGGCGAATTTCGTATCGGACGTTCCAGTTCTATTTTGATTGCAGAATAAATTATGCCCGCATGTCTTTCGCGAGGGCTATTATATTGTGAACTGGAAGATCGAATAACGCAAATAATTTTAGTAACTGTTTGCTACATATTTCATTAATTGTCATGCTTGTGGTTAAAAATATATTCTGTTAATTAATGTAATTTCTTTAATTATTTTTTTAAATTCCAAGTTTAACGATTAAAACATTATTGCTTAATTTGTCAAGATTCCATCATTATTTATTTGGAGGGAGAGTATTTGTCATAGTCGACTCTTCTTTATTCTCGATCGATTACGTCGGAAAAATTATCAATGGAGAAAACTGAACAATAATTAATTTTAGTAATATAATAAATGAGATCACCGACATTTTTGTGCCAAACAATCTTTTTGGAGAGTTTCAATCTCAAGCCGAAATTCTGAGAAATAAAGTTAAATCTTTATTTGATTATCAGTTTTTCGGGGGAGATATCAGTCGTTTCATTAGTCCCGTACGAGGGTTGCTAATAATAGTTCTTAGGTGGTTGGAGGATTTTCCAACAGAACTCATTTCTTTCCGACGAAAAGGTCGGGTGAACCGTGCAGAAGCCTCGTGTTAGATTTTAGGCTCTCTACTTTTGTCATCGACAACGAGAGAACTTTTCGACTATTATATCTTCTTAATCCCCGGCCACTTGGCTAGTGATTGAACGGTCCAGTGCTGGCGCAGCGATTCTCATTTGAATTCTTTCTTACGTAGTGTGAATCTTTGTGATAAAGTTTCCGAAGCAAATTTTCTAAGTGTTTTCGAAATATTTTATGAAGTTACGTAGTGACGTAATACCTCCCCCCTTAAAACGATTATTAGGGGAAGCCTAATAATCGAATATTGGTGAAATATATTTTCGTTGGTTGTTATACAATTTTCAGTGACTTTGGAATTCATAAATGAAGTAATTGTTATCTTTTTGTCGAAATGTATAGCAAAACAGTTGTACAATGATATATTATTTCTATTTATTTTTAATTATATATATATATTGTAACGGGACACGTATATCCCTGACGAGAAATCGATAAAATCGAAGTCCGGCAACACCGAACGTGGCAACAGGGCCTAGGGGGACCTCAAGGGGGAAGATGTCAACAGCTGATCGGAGGATGTATAAGCGCGCCTCGCACGAGCTCGGTACCTTATTCTCTGACTACCTTTCCTCATCACACTATGTCCAAGTAAGGTCCTTATAGTACCCGTGCTGTCGAGCCGAGACATTGCGTCTACCCTCGAACAGCACTTCCGTAAGCACGCCCAGCTTCCCCAAGTGCCGCAGCATCGCGCTGACCCACTTGTTTTTTCCCGTGAGCCCGCCCAGCTCTAGTAGGCCTCTACACCGCGTAGACCCCTACTGTCCTCTCTCTTCTTTCCTATCGAAGCCTATATGCCTCTGCACCGCGCACACCCATATAAAGGCTTCCCTCTATCTTTCCTATCTTCAATCCTTCCAATGCTATATGCCGCTGCATCGCGCAGACCCATGTAGTACCCTCGACTAATCCATCGTAGAGGGAAGGCCTATATGCCGCTGCATTGCGCAGACCCATATACTGTCTACTTCCCAAAAATCCCATGGTTTAACGAAAATTGAAATTATCTTTTATTATAATTTAAAATGACAAAATTCTGAGAATTCTAGCCACGTAACGAAATAATAAACAGAAGAAGTATAATACTTCCCCTTGCTCTGCGTCTCACTCTATAGATCTACAAGCTTACGGTCGAAACTTGTTTCCCCTTGCTCTGCGTTTCACTCTATAGATCTACAAGCTCGGGGTCGAAGCACGTATCCCCTTGCTCTGCGTCTCACTCTATAGATCTACAAGCACATGGTCGAAACTTGTTTCTCCTTGCTCTGCGTTTCACTCTATAGATCTACAAGCACACGGTCGAAACTTGTTTCTCCTTGCTCTGCGTTTCACCATATTGATCTACCAGTTCACAGCGAAGACATACCACTTCCCCTTGCTCTGCGTTTCACAGTATAGATCTACAAGCTCGCGGTCGAAGTACGTCTCCCCTTGCTCTGCGTCTCACTATATAGATCTACAAGCGCACGGTCGAAACTTGTTTCCCCTTACTCTGCGTTTCACCATATAGACCTACAAGCTCATAGCGAAGGTATAAGGCTTCCCCTTGCGCCACATCTCACTCTGTAGACCTACAAAATCGCGATCGATGACCTCTGAATAAGATCTCAGAAAGCGACAACGATAACAACAACGCGATCTTCTCTGTCTTACACCAAGACAATTTCTACGAATTGCGACCATTTTTCTCAGTAAAATCACTTTATTTTATATTTCAATTTATTCTCGGACTCAATTCAAACTGTAACATCCCAGAGACTAAGGGACATAATTATATTAATTAACTTTTACATGCAACGAGAAGACTTTAGGAGGATTCCATAGCCAACGTTCCTTGTTTTTCTATTTTCCTTGAGCCAGCCCAGCTCACGTTGACTGTGGAACTACTTGAATCATCTCCACATAGTTGCACTTGATTGAGCAATTTAGAATTCCGGTCTAACAAGGCACCAAGTTCTTTTATTTACTATTTTCCTTGAAACAGCCCAACTCACTTGGTGCATTGTGTTCTGATCCACAAAATTGTTATATATCAGAATTAAATTCTTTGTATCTAGGATCCCTTAAATCAGCTGTTATGCAAATTCATAAGTATCCGGTGATGAGATAGAAACACTAACTCGGAGGACTTATTTTTAAACTTCACCACCCATTTATTACTCGCATTGAGAAAGAGTAATCATGCATTATAGAGTCACTTGGCGATGAGCTATGCATGCTCCATGCTCCTACATCCGCTCCGTGCTTGACTGATTATTACAACTATTTGAGCGCTTGAACTAATTTAGTGTACAATCTCTGTTAGCGGGACTGTTGTCTGAGTTGGTCGATCAACCGCTCGGCAGCAGCACCGCCTGGGCATACCATCGATAACCGCATTTCAGAGTTCTCGCATGCGCTCGAACGTTCTCGAGTCTCTGACTCGCTTTCCGGTTTCTTCTTCGGTGCTCGTTATCGTTCTCAACGGTCTCAACTGGTCGCACGCACGGGCTTCTCGGTTCTCACGCACGGGCTCAACTGTTCTCACGCACGGTCTCAACATGTCGCACGCACGTTCTCAACGGGTCGCACGCAATGGTCACACGGACGGACTCAACTGGTCGTACGCACAACGACAATAGTTTTACTTCGCGGTCACCTGATCGTTTTCGGAAGTGTACAACGGTCAGCTCCGGGTAGCTCAACCGGTCAACGCAAAGACATTAAGTACGGGTTAAGTGAACGCGGGTTTATGTAAATTACACCGACATACTCACGGGCGGTTTACTAAGCAACACGTGGTGGCACGTGTGCTTCGGCATAATTGGCATATTATTGGCTAATTTTTGTCACTCGGACTGTACAAGTGTTTTACGGACTGCGAAAGATATTTATGTGCAACGGCTTACTCAATTAATTGTTGTGTTTATGAAGTTTTTGGTTAAAAATTAAAGTGTTTATTTCGAGTTATGTAATTCCTGCCTACGTGAGAAGAGACTCATCCACTGTGCGTGTGAGATGGAATTTCGTTGACTTCACAACAGCCTCCCACTTGCCACCCATATGAGGAGCGGCAGGGGGGTTAAAACTCCACTGGCTGCTGTCCTGTGAGAGGACCGCTCTGATGTGGTGATGTTCTTCTGTGCCTTGCGTAAACATGCTCTGTAGAGTTTTGTCGGCACCTACAAAATTCGTACCGCAGTCCGAGTATATTGTGTGAGCAATCCCTCTTCGCGCTGTGAACCGTCGGTAGGCTGCGATGAATCCTTCAGATGAGTAGTCACTGACAGCCTCCAGGTGAACTCCTGATGTGCTGAAGCAGACGAACACACAGATCCAACCTTTGTATGTTTTTGCGCCCCGACCCTTCCAAGTTTTGAGTGTGAGCGGTCCAGCGAAATCCACCCCTGTATGCAGGAATGGTCGTGAGGGTGTTACTCGAGAAACAGGTAGTTGCCCCATCAGCTGCTGAGCGCGGACCCCTCTTTGCCGAGCACACACCACACACCGAAGTATATGAGATTTAACCGGCGCTCTCCCTCCGAGAATCCAGTAGGCTTGCCGAATATAAGCCAACGTGAGTTGAGTGCCACCGTATAGCGTTTGTGAGTGAGCATGTTCGATAATCATACTTGACAACCGTGAGTATCGAGGCAGAATTGCAGGATGCTTTCCTTCCTCACTCAGCGTCGAGTGTGTGAGACGTCCACCAACTCGAATGACGAAGGCAATCAATCGAGAAAACGGATGACCGTCTGGTGCTACCGAACCTGAGCCGAACACCTTGAGCTCTGCCGAAAAGTACGCAGCTTGAGTAGCCCGGATCCAAAACTGCTTTGCGGTGTTCATATCCCCTGTTGAAAGGTCCATTGGCGGAGAGGTGAGCTGACCACGAAGCTTGAGTAGAACGTTGCGGCAGATAGCCGTAAGTCGAAACAACCTTGTGAGAGACGATACCTTGTGGATAAGATCCCAATGGTACTCTACCTTGGGAGCTGCCACTAATAATGAAATCCCAGGACGCACTTCAGTTGCACTGAGTCCGTCCGCCATAGCAGGCTCAGCTGGCCATGAGTCTTCCGGTTGAGTGATCCACGGTGGTCCCGTCCACCACAATGAGTGCTCGGTGAGCTGAGCTGTCGAAATGCCTCTCGAGGCACAATCCGCCGGATTACTAGTGCCAGGAACATGCCAGCACTTAGCCTGCGATGTGAGCTCCTGAATTTGTGTGACTCTGTTCCTGACATAGTCCTTCCATCGCGACGGGTGAGACTTGATCCCCATGAGTACAACCTGTGAGTCCGTCCACAAATGAGTTTCATCCACGTTCAATCTGAGGGTGGCTCGAACGTACTTGAGTTGAGTTGAGAGTAGCAGCGCTGCTGTGAGTTCCAACCGAGGAATTGTGAGTCTTTTGAGAGGTGCAACCTTTGTTTTGGAGCACACTAAAATTGCCCGGGCACCGGTGGACGGTGAGTTTACGGTTATGTAAATAACCGCCGACATTGCCAGTTGAGCCGCGTCGGAGAAACCATGAATGACGATGGTTGAGTTGCTCCATGTGTTAATCCATCGTGGTACTGAAATCCTAGCTAGGTTTGTGAGATCTTCTCTGAGCGTAAGCCACCTTGTTGAGATCTGAGACGGTAAAGGATTGTCCCAGCCGAGTTTGTGTAGCCACAGCTCTTGCAAAAGCATCTTCGCTCGAACAGTGACCGGTGAGATAAACCCCAGTGGATCAAAGATCTGAGCCACCTCAGATAGAATGAGTCGCTTTGTGAGCCGTCCAGAAATTTTTGAGAATTTTGATTGGAACTTGAACCGATCTTCCTGAGGATTCCAATGTATTGCAAGAACTGTGGTGTCGCAATCGTCCATGAGTACGTTCTGGTTTGAGATGCTCGCCGATGAGATTGCCCTGAGCAGATCTGGCTGATTTGAGTGCCACTTGGCTAGCGGGAATCCGCCCGCGTCACACAAATGGATCAGCTGTTGCGCAGTCTCGATGAGCTGTTCCACTGAATCCGCACCTCCAAAAATGTCGTCTACGTATCAACCAAGCATGAGCGAAGGCAGAGCCAAAGGAAAGCGATGTCCCTCGTCCTGCGCAAGTTGTAAAAGCGTTCGGACAGCAAGAAAGGGTGCTGCCTTCGTCCCATAAGTGACAGTGGTGAGATGATATGGTACTGGGTTGTGCTGGTCGTCAACCCACCGAATCTTCTGGAGTTCCCAATCATCCCGATGGACTTTAATTTGCCGGAACATTTTTGTGATGTCCGTAGCAAAAATGTGTTTATGCATTCGGATCCAGATGAGCACGTCCGGTATGTTGAGCTGCAGCTTCGCACCCGTGCGCTTGAGATCATTCACGGAATAACCGGTTGAGGTTTTACTTGAACCATTGAATACGACCCTTAACTTGGTGGTTGCGCTGTCCGGTCTGAGCACCCCATGATGCGGCAGATAATAACCAACATGCTTAGTCGTTGAGGCCTTAGCCATATGACCCAGATTCTCGTATTCAGCTAGAAACTTCTTATAAAGGTTTGCATATTCCTGGTCCCTCGCAAACTTCCGAAGCACTTGCTGCAAACACCGGTGAGCTGTACTCCATGAGTCCCCAAGTTGTGCAATGGATGACTTGAGCGGAATACGAACGATGTATCGACCGGTTGAGTGTCTCGAATCAGTGCGCCGAAAGTGAGCCTCGCATTCCTCCTCTTCCGCCGTGAGGTCATTTGTCACGGTTGTTATCAGCTGATTTAGCGCCTTGGCGTTCTTGGTTGGCATTGGCGCGATCTTGAACATCGCGTCAAGATGAGACTGGATGTTGAGCCTCTTGTTTTCTTCCCATCAACCTTGTTGATCACGTCCACCGGAACTGCGAGCTGATCTTGTCCCACGAGAGATGCAGAATCGTCTCCGTTGGGGTCTGACATGTTGAGCTGTCCGTATGCCAATCCAAAAAAAACCAAAATAATTAAAAAGCCGTTCCTCGTGATGAGCAGAACAAAGTCCGACAAATGTTCACAAAATTCGCGCACGAAAATATTTCGAGTCTGACCGTTGAAGAAGTCCTTGAGCAGTTTGAACGTTGAGAAAGTCCTTGAGCTGCACCTTTGTTTACACTGTGAGAATGTCCGTGAAATTCTTCCCGTTTGAGCACAAACCCACCGAGTTTTATGAAGTTTTATGCAAATTCCGCCTGCCGTGATCCAACTATCCGCCATCCACGGCATTATTTCACATTTTGGTCCTTCGAGCCGGATAGTTGGATCACGGCAGACGGAATTTGCATAAAACTTCATAAAATTCGGTGGGTTTGTGCTCAAACGGGAAGAATTTCACGGACATTCTCACAGTGTAAACAAAGGTGCAGCTCAAGGACTTTCTCAACGTTCAAACTGCTCAAGGACGTCTACAACGCTCAGACTTGCAATATTTTCGTGCGCGAATTTTGTGAACTTTTTTCGGACATTGTTCTGCTCATTTTGAGGGAAAGTTTTTTCAATTATTTTGGTTTTTTTTCACTGTGTTGCGAGTGCATTTTTTGGACAACTCAGACTCTCAATATTTTCGTGCGCGAATTTTGTGAACTTTTTTCGGACATTGTTCTGCTCATTTTGAGGGAACGTTTTTTCAACTATTTTTGGTTTTTTTTCCACTGTCTCGCGAGTGTTGTTCCCGGTCTACTCAGACTCGCAATTTTTCGTGCGCGTATTCTTGAACATTTTCGGACTTTGATCAGCTCATTTTGAGCAACGGGTTTTTCAATTAATTTGGTTTTTTTTCCATTGTCTCGCGAGTGTTGTTCCCGGTCTACTCAGACTCGCAATAATTTCGTGCGCGAATTCTTGAACATTTTCGGACTTTGATTAGCTCATTTTGAGCAACGGGTTTTTCAATTAATTTGGTTTTTTTTCCATTGTCTCGCGAGTGTTGTTCCCGGTCTACTCAGACTCGCAATAATTTCGTGCGCGAATTCTTGAACATTTTCGGACTTTGATCAGCTCATTTTGAGCAACGGGTTTTTCAATTAATTTGGTTTTTTTCCATTGTCTCGCGAGTGTTGTTCCCGGTCTACTCAGACTCGCAATAATTTCTTGCGCGAATTTTGTGAACATTTGTCGGACTTTGTTCTGCTCATCACGATGAACGGCTTTTCAATTATTTTGGTTTTTTGGATTGGCATACGGACAGCTCAACATGTCAGACCCCAACGGAGCCGATTCTGAAGCTCTCGTGGGACAAGATCAGCTCGCAGTTCCGGTGGACGTGATCAACAAGGTTGTTGGGAAGAAAACAAGGGGAGATTCACCAGCAAGGCTGGCACCGGAATTGAATCTGAAGGCTCAAACTCAGGTTGGCCGGATGCAACTCCTGAAGGAGTTTTCAGAACAACTACCCGCGGATCACACCGGTATATCCCTCGAGGAGCTGCGAGAGCTCGATAAGCAAACGGAAGAGGTTCATCGACTTTTTCAATCGGAGCACTCGTATCTGGAGTCGGTGTGGCCAGCAGCTCACTTGGATCACGAGTACTTTCGTGATTTAGTGCATCTCAAGTGCTGCCGGGCATACTCATCAGTTAAGATGGCTGCCGCACGACTCAGGAAAGATCTCATGCCCACACCCACGGAACGGACTGCTCATACAGATGATTTGCGCGAAGTTGCTCGCCTTCCGGGAATTAAGCTTCCATCGTTCTCCGGTGATTATGCTGCTTGGCCAGCGTTTGCAGACATGTTTACCAGTCTCATCCGGGAGCGAGCATCGATTACGGACGTTGAACGCCTACACTACTTGAGGGGTTGTTTGGCAGGAACACCTGCACAACTGATCACAAGTTTTCCGCTCACGGGTGCATCATTTCAACCAGCCTGGGAGGTTCTGGTGAGCCGCTATGACAACAAGAGGCTCAACATCCAGTCTCATCTTGATGCGATGTTCAAGATTGCGCCAATGCCAACCAAGAACGCCAAGGCGCTAAATCAGCTAATAACAACCGTGACTGAGGCATATACGGCTCTGGAATCTCTTGGGGTGGGAGAAAATCTTGGTGACTGCATACTGGTGCATCACATCACACGGAATTTGGACCGCTCAACGAAGGAGGCCTGGGAAACCTCGCTAGGTACGCTGCAGACGTATCCTACGTACAAACAGCTTATCGAGTTTTTGACTGCTCGCGCTCGAGCTTTGGAAAGAGTGGAATACACCAGCGGTGGTCAACCCAGTGCACCACAAGGATCAGCTCAACAATCAGGGTCAGCTCACTCATCAACCAGCGCAAAAGGGGAGGATACGCGCTATGCCTGTGACTGTTGCCAAGGAGACCATTTCGTGGTAACATGCTCGCAGTTTAGAGCTCTTCATCCGAAGGCAAGACGGCAGTTCGCGATGGAAAAGCGTCTATGCTTTAACTGCCTTGGTCGTCACAGCGCACGGGACTGCCGGACCACCCAAGGATGCAAGGAGTGCAAAGAACGGCACCATACTATGCTGCATGGCTACCGTGCTGTGCAGCAACGTGACGCACCTAAGGACAGCACAACGGTCGACACGCAATACGTTGCTGGTGCAATCGTCCACACTGCGGTTCAGCTCAATTTGGTCAACTCAACATTGCTCGCCACGGAAGTTGCTCAGGTTATCTCATCGGTTGCAGCTCATACTGTTCCGATTCTGGTAGATCCAGGTTCCGAACTCACCTTCAGTGGAACAGCTCATCGAGACTGCGCAACAGCTGATCCATTTGTGTGACGCGGGCCGATTCCCGCTAGCCAAGTGGCACTCAAATCAGCCGGATCTGCTAAAGGCAATCTCATTGGCGAGCATCTCAAACCAGAACGTACTCATGGACGATTGCGACACCACAGTTCTTGGAATACATTGGAATCCTCAGGAAGATCGGTTCAAGTTCCAATTAAAATTCTCAAAAATCTCTGGACGGCTCACAAAGCTACTCATTCTATCTGAGGTGGCTCAGATCTTTGATCCACTGGGATTTATCTCACCGGTCACTGTTCGAGCGAAGATGCTTTTGCAAGAGCTGTGGCTACACAAACTCGGCTGGGACGATCCTTTACCGTCTCAGATCTCAACAAGGTGGCTTACGCTCAGAGAAGATCTCACAAACCTAGCTAGGATTTCAGTGCCACGATGGATTAACACATGGAGCAACTCAACCATCGTCATTCGTGGTTTCTCTGACGCGTCTCAACTGGCTATGTCGGCGGTTATTTACATAACCGTAAACTCACCGTCCACCGGTGCTCGGGCAATTTTAGTGTGCTCCGAAACAAAGGTTGCACCTCTCAAAAGACTCACAATTCCACGGTTGGAACTCACAGCAGCGCTGCTACTCTCAACTCAACTCAAGTACGTTCGAGCCACCCTCAGATTGAACGTGGATGAAACTCATTTGTGGACGGACTCACAGGTTGTACTCATGTGGATCAAGTCTCACCCGTCGCGATGGAAGGACTATGTCAGGAACAGAGTCACACAAATTCAGGAGCTCACATCGCAGGCTAAGTGGTGGCATGTTCCTGGCACTAGTAATCCGGCGGATTGTGCCTCGAGAGGCATTTCGACAGCTCAGCTCACCGAGCACTCATTGTGGTGGACGGGAACACCCTGGATCACTCAACCGGAAGACTCATGGCCAGCTCAGCCTGCTATGGCGGACGGACTCAGTGCAACTGAAGTGCGTCCTGGGATTTCATTATTAGTGGCAGCTCCCAAGGTAGAGTACCATTGGGATCTTATCCACAAGGTATCGCCTCTCACAAGGTTGTTTCGACTTACGGCTATCTGCCACAACATTCTACTCAAGCTTCGTGGTCAGCTCACCTCTCCACCAATGGACCTCTCAACAGGGGATATGAACACCGCAAAGCAGTTTTGGATCCGGGCTACTCAAGCTGCGTACTTTTCGGCAGAGCTCAAGGTGTTCGGCTCAGGTTCGGTAGCACCAGCCGGTCATCCGTTTTCTCGATTGATTGCTTTCGTCGACGGGCAGGGCATCATTCGAGGTGGTGCACGTTTCACACACTCGACGCTGAGCGAGGAAGGAAAGCATCCTGCAATTCTGCCTCGATACTCACGGTTGTCAAGTATGATTATCGAACATGCTCACTCAGGAACCGCTCACTGATGATCCTCAGGACGTGTCAGCTCTTACACCTGGACATTTTCTCATCGGCAGTACTCTTACCACCTTACCAGAGTCTACGCTCCCAAGTCTGGAAACTTCGTAGCTGGCTCATTGGAAGCACATACAGCAACGGGTTCAAATGTTTTGCCGCCAATGGTCTGCTCACTATTTGCAACGGCAGCAGTCTATCTCAAAATGGCATCATGCATCTAACGAGGTTAAGGTTGGTTCGCTCGTGTTAATCACGGACGAGCGTTACCCTCCTTGTAAATGGCCTCTTGCGAGGGTACTACAACTACACCCAGGGAAGGACGGAAATGCCAGGGTGGCTACGCTCAAGACGGCAACAACCACGCTCACCCGACCACTCATCAAGCTCTCGCAAATTTTCCCGCTCTTGCAAATGGAGAAAATACTCAGCCGACCAGCGCTTCCAGAAATTGTTACGAATGCGCTGTAGCAACTGGAACCGATCCAGCCGATTCTCTGGCAAGTTGGCCAGATCCGCGTCGGGGAGTAAAACTGAAAAACACCTTCATTGGGGAAATGAGAAGGAGTAAGCGCCTGCAAATCGGTAAGGTCAGAACTCAATGCGCCGAGAGACCGAGAGTTAAGGCAAGCCTCGATCTCCACGAGGACTGTGGAGAACTCCTCGAAAGTGAGATGATGCTCGCCTACGACTCTCTTCAGGTGATGCTTTACCGACTTAACACCAGCTTCCCATAAGCCACCGTAATGCGGAGCACTAGGCGGGATGAAAGACCAATTCGTGCCATCGTTGGTAAGAAGAGATGCCGTTTCCTTGTAAAAATCCGAGGCGCGGCTGAACATACACTGGAGCTCCTTATCAGCTCCTTGAAAATTCGTGGCGTTGTCGCTGTAGAGATATTGGCAAATTCCTCGTCTCCCCACAAACCTACGATACGCGCAGATGAAAGCCGCCGAGGTCAGGTCACTAACGAGCTCTAGATGAATAGCTCGAGTAGCAAAACAAACGAACAAAACGATGTACCCTTTGTACGAGCGATTCCCACGGCCCTTCGACATGCGGATTTGAAACGGGCCCGCGTAATCGAGTCCCGAGTTAGAGAAGGCTCTATTCCTGGTAACTCGATCGGCAGGAAGCTCACCCATTAGTTGTTGCGCTGAATGAGGCTTGACTCGTTGACAGGGCACACATGCACGAACCGTTGATTTGACCAAACGATTTCTACCCAAAATCCACACCTGAGGCATCAGAATGCTCGAGGTCAAGGTAGGCCCACCGTAAAAAGATTGATGGTGAGCGTGTCGCACGAACAACAAACTGAGAGCAGAGTGCTGCGGTAAGATCGGTGGGTGCCTTTGGTCGAAAGAGAGAGTCGAATGAGCCAGTCGACCTCCCACACGCAAAAGTCCATCCTCCTTGCTGAAGAAAGGATTTAAGCTGCTAAGGCGATTGCCCCTCGGCAGTCTCTTACCCGACCGCAACAGCCCAATCTCCACCGCGAATGCACTCGCTTGAGCCAGACGAATGACCGCTACTCGAGCTGCAGAAAGCTCAGCAATAGTCAAGAATGGAGGCGACTCTTCTGCCACCGGTGCCTGCCTGCTCAAGAGATGACCAATGGCGCGTTTGCAAAGAGCTACGATGCGAAGAAGTTTTGTTAAAGAGGAATATCGAGATAGAATTTCGGATTCTTCGGATCTCGGGCGAACGTGATTAGTTTTAACAGGTTTGGCCGACCGAGGCCAAACAACAAGGTCTGTTGGGGGCATGGATAACCACGCCGGGCCCTGCCACCAAAGAGCATTATCGGCCAACTCACCTGGCTGATCTCCTCGCGTCGCCAAGTCAGCCGGATTCTCCTTAGTCGGAACGTGAGCCCACGTTGCCGACGGCAACTCAGTTTGAATCAAAGAAACTCGATTAGCTACAAATGTCTTCCAATGGCACGGATGCTTACGAAGCCATGTAAGCACGATCTGAATATCAGACCAAGCAAAGATTGGAAGATTCTTCAGGAAGTCCAAGCCAATCACATGACGAATGAGCTTCACGAGAAGAGCAGCGCCGCACAATTCCAAATTGGGAATGCTCACCGTTTTCACAGGAGCTACCTTTGATTTAGCTGATAAGAGAGCCACCCGAACATTTCCATCCTCCTCACTGATTCGCAAGTACACCACCGCGGCGTAAGCTCGGGAAGAGGCATCCGAAAACCCGTGTAGCTGAAACGAAGAAGTAACTGTACTCCCCAACCAACGCTCAACAGACTAAGAAGGCAGTGCAGATAAACCCTTGCAATACTCGTACCAACGCTCATGAATCTCAGCTGGTAGCGGTGAATCCCAATCGCACTTCAAAATCCACATATCCTGCATCAAGATCTTCGTCGTGACCGTAACTGGAGCAAGCCAACCCAATGGATCGAAAAGACGCGCTACATTCGAGAGAACAGATCTTTTCGTGTGAGCTGCAGACAACTTCTCGACCCCAACTGCGTTAAACCGAAACTCATCCTGAGATGGAACCCATTGCACCCCTAACGCCTTGACCGACTCATCCTCATCGATTTGCTTCTCTGCGATTGGCCGCGCAGAATCTGGAAGAAAATCTGGGTGATTTGCAGCCCATTTATCCAGCTCGATCCCAGCAGACGCCAATAACCTGGTAAGCTCGCTTCTCTTCTGAATGGCAACTGATAAATCGTCAGCCCCTGCGAACGTGTCATCGATGTACGTCTCTGATAGAAGACAACGAGCCCCTAGTGGAAACCTATTCCCTTCATCGTTAGCCAACTGCGAGAGCGTCCGGATCGCCAAATAAGGAGCGCAAGCTGTCCCGTAAGTGACAGTAGTCAGACGGAAGTCAACCGGTTCAGACGTTGCATTGGGCGCCCAGACGATCCTCTGGTAATCTTGGTCTTCTGGCCTCACCTGAATTTGTCGAAACATCTTAACAATGTCAGCTGTGAAAGCGAAACGATACCTACGACAATTAAGCAAAATCAAGGAGAGATCACTCTGCAACGGAGGTCCTGTGAACAAAAAAGCGTTTAACGAATGCCCGTCCAATGTCCGACGAGAGGCGTCAAACACAACTCGCAGCTTCCACTTAGAGACCGACTCTTGCACCAACGCATGATGAGGCAAATACCAAGCAACCGACTGTGGGATCTCCGACGGCGGAACAAGCGACATGTGATCTAACTTCTCGTAAACTTCCATGAACTCGCCGTACGCCTGAGCCAGCTTCGAATCGCGTGAAAAACGACGCTGCATGCGAGCCAAAGAACATAAGATCCATACGACGAGATTCAGTACCAACCGAAGGAAGTCCAGGCTTCACAGGGAGCTTTACCACGTACCGCCCCTGCTCGTTCCTTCTGTGAGTATGCTGGAAGAATCTCTCGCACGCCTCATCTTCCGGTTTTAATTTGTTGGATGACATTGTGACCTCCTCGAGAGTCCAAAACCGCTGCAAAGCCTCATCTAAA
This sequence comes from Ephialtes manifestator, assembly GCA_963970395.1. Lineage (NCBI taxonomy): Eukaryota > Metazoa > Arthropoda > Insecta > Hymenoptera > Ichneumonidae > Ephialtes > Ephialtes manifestator. The sequence continues at coordinate 8,730,634 of OZ019970.1, forward strand.
TTATCTTGAGAAGCACAGTGGAACGCCTGAAATGGAACCTTGGTTGCGGAACTCTCCGCCCGCCGTGTCACCTCTGCATCCATTGGACCGGAGACTATCCAACCGAGAACCGTGTTCTGAGCGACAAGCTGCGAAGATGCGGATTTTTTTACCCCGGTACGTAGTAACTGACTGTAAAAATCAGCCCCTAGAATCAAATCGACCTTTTTTGACACTGCGAACTCCGGATCCGCTAAAACTACACCTGGAAATTGCTCCCGTGCCAAATTCTCACTAACGGCATAGGAAGGAAGAAGCGACGTAAGTTGAGGGAGAACTAGAACCTCAGTTTCGACCTGAAAATCTGCATCCACCGCGGAACGAAGAGTGACCGGAACGATAGACCAAGCAGTTCCGGCTGCACTGGCGCCAAGACCAGACAGAGGGACGTGTGTACGTCGCTTAGGCAGGCCAAGTAACTGCACTACGGCCTCTGAGATAAAAGACGCTTCTGAGCCTTGGTCTAGAAGCGCTTGCACGTACGTGCCCTTGCCCTTGGGACCTACCATTAATACGCGCGCTGTGGCGAGAAGAATCTTTCTCGATGACACTGGAGGTCCAGCGGCATGCAGTCTCACCACCGTTGAGCTGGCACCTGGAGTCACCTGGCTGTCCCTAGGAATGTTAGTCACCGATCCCTGCGAGTTTTTGGACTCCTGAAAGTGAATCAGAGAATGATGTTTCCCCTGACAAATAGAACAACGACCGGGAGAAGTACAAGAATTCACCCGATGCCGACCCAAGCAATTAAAACAAAGCTGCAAACGTTTAATTTCAACGCGACGATTCTGGACCGATTTCTCCCTGAACCGATTACACCTCATAAGAGCATGCGGACCCGCGCGGAGTGGACACTTCAGAGTGGTTGTCGAACCTGCTTTCCCTGTCCCAGAGGAGCTTGCGTGGAAAACCTTGCGACCGTGATTTGGCTTAGAAGGAGGAGCTGACCTTTTCACACCGCGACGTTCAGAAGCGATCATACCGAGGGTTTGAGCCCTCTTCTCGAGAAATTCAACTAAATCCTGAAACTTCGCTGGAGAGTACGAAGAGCGAGAATCCTCCTGTTCCGCATCGACCTCCTCAATATCCCGATCCTTGGTGCCGAGCTCGGACTCCCACAGCTTGCGCGACTCAGGATCTAGACGTTCGGACAAGATGAAAATGAACCAAACATCCCAATAATCTACAGGCATTTTCAGATTCCTCAAGGCACGGACAATACGCTGAGCTTCATCAGTAAGTGACCGCAACTCCTCAACTGACTCCTTCTTGACGTGTGGAAGTTCCATGAAAGCCGACAAAAGCTTGCTTATGATGAGCCTCGGGTTAAGATATCGAGCGCTGGTGGTCGCCACATCTTTAATCAAATCAACTGCACTTTCGGTCAGACACAGTTTCAAGTACTGTAATTTGGTCGCATCGGAAACCTGAGGCACATCATGAACGAGAGTAGTAAATAATTCACGAAAGCTGTCCCAATCCTCATATTCTCCTGAAAAAGTAGGGAATTTTAGGGAGTTTTACTAAACCAGAGTCTGACCCAGACGAAGAAGAATTGTGAGATACTGTCACCGTGGATTGGTCTGTGAGTTCAAATTGCGACCGCAATGTCAAGAATGCATCGAGAGCATCCTCATATGCCCCTTGAAGCTTGCCAAATACATCCTCAGTGATGTACGGATCCGTTTCAACATCTTCTCTAACCGCAATCTCTGAATGAGTCCGTCGAACCTCAACCCAGATCTCTGTCAAAGCATCGAGTCGTGCCTGAACGATACTCTTGTTGAGAGAGTCACGTGACTTAGCGAGCAGACGACTACGCAATCCATTGAATTCCACCAAACGTACGTCCTGCAGAGCCACCATCTTTTTTAAGGCTGTAGGAGCCATGATTGACTTATAAACGAGAAGAATGGAAATTAATATATGTTTAGACACCAAACAACAAGCGAATAAAATCGGACGAAAAAACCTATAGAAAAAAAATAATTATATAAACCGAAAGACGTAATCAAATATATAAATAACCTTAAATTTAAGTCCTACAACGCGAGCGAGATATATTCTAGCGCATACGCAAGCAATTACAACACCGACGCGAGAAAATGTCAAAACAACGGAGAATACGCGGCACAAATATACTAGACGCTACGCTATGAGACTTGCCTTGATGACGTCACGACGCTGTGGCACGAGGCAACGCACGAGGCTCGCACAAAAATGGCGGCGCGCGCGCGCGACGATGCAACACGAACAGAACCCGAGAATAGCCGACCGACCTGATAGCAGCGCGCTCGAACAATAGACCATTGGCTACAATACGATTTTCGCAATTATTGAATTATCTTCGCAATCAATCACTCACTCCTCACCTGGGGCACCATGTAGAAAATTATGCTTAAAACAGTCCGAAAAATAGTCCATAAAATTTAATGGCGGGAGTGAGTGAGGGAAGATTGGGTAAATAAATCAAGTACACAATATTTCGCAACTTGGAAAACAAAAGCAACTTGCGTCGGCATAAAAACTCTCACGGCTCAGAGAGAAAAGCCGGGGCAAGCGTATTCTTTTTATTGACAAACAAGAAATTACAAATATGACAGACTCTACAGATGATATTGAGAATTACGCAACACGAATATTAACACGCCGCGAGGTACCTTTATAGCACGCACGCTGGAGAGCTCTCTTACCTTAATTACGCAGAAAAGTGACGGCGTGACGCGAAGTCCTAGCCGCACGACAACGGAACACCTCCTTAGCCGCAGGTCGCCTCGATGTCTGAAGGGAAACAAACCTGGGCCACGAGCAGACCCATGGATGGCCCTGCCGCGTAGGTGGACGCAGGGATGGAAACCGGCACGTCGAAGAAGTCGCACGTGGCCGGATTTCCCGAACAATCGAAGAAAAACACTCGTTCAACATACACACACTACCTGAACGCACGCGAGAATTAAACCGAATAATAGAATAAACGAAAACGTAACAGCCACAGAGATGACGCAATAATGACGCGGAGATACTTTGACAACGACCGCTTTCTACGACGATCCTCGACGACGTGGCCGAGACACGTACGCGAACGCGGGAGGGAGCCCGGACCCTCCATCCTATCCTGCCGCGTTTCCGGTAGGCTACAGCGCCACGACGCACCGCGAGAATAGGCCCGAACGACGCGCGCGTGCGATACGCCAGAGGGCACCCAAACCCTTGTTCCTAAAAAGCCCGCGATCCCGATCGAAACACAGAACGCCACGGCGCCTTGGCGAACTACGACGCAAGACCCACGTTACGCTCTCCCAGAGGCCTAAAACCCGAACAGGGTTAGTGAAAAATACAGAATAAACAAGAAAATAATCATAAGAAAAATAACAAAGGTCTATTTAATAACAAAAATCTCAATAACAACCAAAAGAAAAAACCTCGATAAAATACTCTAAATAACCTAAATATAATCACTCGACTTAAATAAATATCAGGGCAAGGGGGAAGGGAGGGATTTTCGCTAACGGGGGGGGGGACTAGAAATGATCGAATCTACGGGGAAAAATAGAAATAATTGAATTTACGGATAAAAATGGAAATAATTGAAATTACGGGGAAAAATAGAAATAATTTAATTTAAGGGGGAAAACGGCAATAATTGAATTTACGGGGGGAATGGGCGCCAGCTACGTATCGTGTAGCAACGTTACTTTACCGGTTACGTTTCACGGTCGTTTAATAATCCCAAACAAAAGAAAATAGAACTCAAAAATAATAATACACGGGCACGGCTAGTTGGGAGAAGGGACGAGTCTCTAGGACGTGAATTCCCGAACTCGACGTCTACTTAGATATTACCTCGGTGTGGCTGAAGGGGGGGGGGGAATATTCACTAACAGGGCAATAATAACGGGAAAAGAATAATGGAAAATAATAATGGGCAAAACTAATAATGGGAAAATAATAATGGGCATAACTGATAATGGGAGGATAATACTGGCCAAAATAATAATGGGAGAATAATAACGGGCAAAAATAATAATGGGGAAAAGAATAACGGACTAAAAAAATATCGCCGAGGTATTCGCGATCACCACCACACTACCTCGCACGCAGAAAACACTCGAAATAAACACTAATTAACTCTATCGAAATATGCCGGTCTCCACGTGGTGGCAGCCGGTTAACGCAATACAAAAACAATACTCGAAAAATACGGGGCAAAAGGGGGAAAAAAGGGACTCAAAATATCACACAAATTACTCACTCAATTATCACTCAAACATACACACAAAAATAGCACCGGGGGCAGTTCCGACCGGTCACTCTCGAAATATAATATATGCGGCTCCAACTGTCACGACGGCCAGGCTCGAAGTGACGAAAATGTCCTCTCCGACTTCTTCGATTTATTCGGTGGCCTTCGGCGATCCTCGGGACGTTGTCGGCTCGAGAGCACTACGGCGGGTCGGCATCGATCAGCGGATCGAGTGTGGCTGGTCAGTGGCGCTCGAGCAGTGCTGTGGCGGAGCAGTGTACCGCAGCTGGCCGGTGTGATCGCCGCGGGCTGTTTGACTGCCGCTGGCGATCCTTGTAGTGCGAGTACACTCACGCAGTTGGGCGGCTAACTCCAATATATGTCCACACGAGCGTGGAGGCTACTCGTCTGGTGCGGAGTGTACTCATCAGCTGGCTGTAGATGCTGTCCGGGGTTAGATGGTTCCTCTCCAGCCCACACTCTCCCCACGTCACTCTGCCTAAGCGGCCGTAATCTCTCTATCTCGTCCTTGAGGGCCTCGTTGCTCTTCGTTCCTTAAAACTACGCACTCATACCAGGGATATCAATGGGGAGGAGAGAGGGAAAGCGTGATCTCTACACAAAATATTAATCTCTACTAAACCTAGAATATAATTACCAAATAAAAAAAACCAAATATGGGCGGCGTGTGATGGCCTTCGAGCCGGCCTACAGGGCGAAGCTTGCAAACAATCTACTTTGTTACAGTATATATATATGTATGTATACACGTATAGGACATAATTGCTGTAACTTCTTCGTGTTTTTTTTTTCTTTTTCAATATAATATTACCGTCCGGGGAGGCTTGGTCCCAAGCCGTGAGCCCCTAAGCAAACTAGTGATGACGAATTTTTTTTTTCCTTCAATGTTTCCCTTTTCTTCCGTCGTCTTACCGTTCGTTTGTGTTGTAAGGAAGGTAGGTATTGCGTGGTTTTCCCGGGGATTCGAGGTGGGAAGAAAATTTTTGAATAGTGGTGGAGATGACCGGTGGAAGGGGTTGGTGATCGTTAACGTGGGAAGGAGATTCGCGTAGTGTCTTCATTCTCAAGTTAGACTTGACCTCATCACCATTTCCAAGATCAAAAAATGGCAGCCAATTTCTCATCGGGAGCGGTGGCGCAAGAGCACGGTGAACGTGAGTGTTCTTTTTCTCTTTTTCATGATCTTTTTTTTTTTCTTATTTATTTCTTAATCAATGCTGGTGTTGTTTGTGTTTTCAGCCGGTTCATCTTCGAGGCGGTACGGCCATCCCGAGGCGGGGTGTTCGGGTGCGGACAGCGGGCCGGCATATCACGAGTTTTTCCGGGCATCGAGGCCAATTTTCCGCCGAAGAGTACCCCATACTAGTTTGGCCTGGTTTAATCTCCGGGCTCGTCGGGACGAAGAGGAAGCTAAGGCCGAACGTGAACGCTCGAGGGCTAATTTTCGTAAGTATTAGCATGCATATATGTATTCTTGTTTCCTCGCCCTTCTTGTTTTTTGTCAGTAATAATCAATGTTGTCTTCTTTTCTTCTTCTCTTTTCAGAACGATACCTGTCGGAACCAGGGTTCTGTGAGGGGCACAGCTATTTGCCCCTCCCGGATATTCGCGTGGTGGTATCCACCCGTAGTGGACACAGGGCGTTCCCTGAGTGGTGGGGGGATCTCCAAACCCCCCTCACTCCCAGGCCAGGAACCCCGTGTGTAAAGTGCGAATTGGGGTTTCCTCAAGAGTGGCAAAATAGGCATTATCCAATCGCCATGGGGGTGGTGCGCGACCACTCAGAAATTAAATCTTTTGACTGATCTGAGCCCCCACCCGTTTTATCAATAAATGTACTGATTTTCCTTAAAAAGAAAAATGCTTATTTATTTCGTGACCTCCCCAATCCCCAAGATACCCCAAATTTTGCGATTTCTCCTCGTTATGAATATTATTTTTTTAAGTCTCATCTTATATTTAAAACTACTACTAAGATAATAATTAATTCGTATATACAAGTTCGTTAAGATTTTAATTTTACTTACGAAGAGGAAAAACATTTCTGCATGTAGGTTAAATAACGGACCTTTTTCAAAACGCGGCAAGTGCGTCTGCAAAACAAAAAAAACTTCGACAGAAAGATGTCGATATTTATGTTTACAGGTCTTCGCTCTCCAAACAAAGAATTGATGATGCTATGAATGTTTTTTTTTCTCTCTAGGTGTCCTTTTCTCCGCTACCTTTTCCCAATTCCCTCCATTAGTATTTTTCTTTACCGCAGGTCCCTCGCATCACCCTTCTGGTATGCTGGAGGGTTAGAATAAGGTTCGAGTCCTCGCATAATGCTAGAGGACGAGTAAATATATAATGTTCTGATTATCATTATTATTATTTTCTTCTTTTTTTTTTATTAATATAAATTTTTCAATTTCTTATACTTATTTCCATGTCATTTCTATAGTTATGTTTATTTAAAGAGATTGCATAACACGTATAAGTATACATATTTTGTAATTTTTAAATCTAACTTATTTACGTTTATTTATATATCTATGTTTATATTGTTTTATAATTTCTTGATTCCACTCAAAATCTATATCTACGATATATATATATATTTTTTTTCTCTTTTTATTTATTTTCCAATTCTAAAAATTACTTTACTTTTTTTTCTTTATACCATACTGTGCAAGCTAGGTTTGGTGTCTTTGAGGAGGGGTTCTAGTAGATCCATTTTGAAAGTTACAACAGGCTTCATTTCTTCGTATATTGGTTCCGTCGGTTGCGGTTTCGTCGTAGGTACCCTCTTATAAGTATGTTTTCTTGTTTCCAACGGGGGATTCCGGAACAGGCGTTACAGGGATAGGAGGTGGTGGAACGTTGTAGATCGCGGATAAACTTGATATATTTACTTGTGGATTGGCCTCGATCTCAAGATTATTAACTATTCGATTCTCTACTGGTTCTTCCTGATCACATTGATTCAAATGATTCACAATTAGGCCTGTAACTACGGTGACTATTCCACCGAAACACAAAATTAGAATTAACACCGCAGTTATAGCAATACATATGCTATGAAAATAATATTTCCAAAGAGTGTCTTTAGTTGATATTGTTTCTTCTTTTCCAATCTCTATCTCTATTTCGTACAATGAAAAATCGTAGTCCAAGGCTTTTATTTGTTCCTTATGGTCGGGTATGGAAGGAGTAGGTGATAGGGAAAGGTAATTCTGTAGTGGTTCGTAGGTCGAGATCATGGGTAGTATTTTAGTAATATTCAGTGTGGCAACGGGTAGGTAGCGGTCAACGTAGCCAGTCTCGGGGTGTTTATAACCGCCGAAAGTAGCCTGACCGTTGGTCGCTGTACACTCCTCCTGTATCCTCATGATTCTCTTTCCCCGCAGTTGCAGAGGTTGGCTCGAATTGCCACAAATTGTTGTAATATTCTCATAAGTCGGAATTGAAAATAGCCAGGCTTTGCTGTTATCTAAGAATTTCCAAAATGGCTTTTGTACTTTTATTATTTTAATATCACATTCTGTTTCAGCTGAAATCTCAGTGTTAGTTAATAATAGGACTTTGCAAGATGTGGTACTAGAAATATTATATAGTGGATAACTTGGCACACAAACTTGTTGATATTTCAATTCTTGACATGACTGTAGTTCTTCTTTTGTAAGTAGAGCATATTTTTGTATTCGCAGAGAGATTAGCAGAAAAGGTTTCCTTGGTTTGATATAGGCTGCACCCACGGCATTATGACCATTGAGCTGAGTGGTAGGAAGAGAGTGCAACTTGTAGAGAGAGTAACCTTCGGGTTGTACAAGAGGAACGTGCATAATGATGATGATTTTATTATCGTAGAAAGTAGCCGAGAATTGACATATATTAGTTAATCCCCCCGAATGTATGTCAGTTAAAGGTACAGGGAATTCAAATTCCGGTGAAGTTTTTCTAAATTCTTCAAGTATCCCCTCAATAGTGGTGTAATTCATTAATTAAGGGTGCAAAAATCCCATTTTTGTGAAATAAACAATGTCCATAATGGTTCACAATGACTTAAGGTAACCTTCGTACACGAGTTCTGGACTATTTCTCCATTCGAGAATACGAGCAAGATACTGATTTTTCAACAATGTAGAATTATTTGTAAAGTCCGATATTAATAATTCCCATATCTTGTCGTGATGAATTTCAGCATTCACGAGTTGTTTTCCCAACGCTTGATATTCGGCTCTAACGACTTGAGTTTTGTTAATTGGCAAAGTGATTATCTTAGCATGACTATGGTTAAGTATGTTGATTTGTTCGTTATAGAATTTGATTTCTTTATAAGATATAGGTCTCTTTTTCGTACCACCAAGGTTTCGAAGTATTTGGAGAGGTACTTTCCCCTCGTTAAGACGGTTTTGATCATTCAATTCCGAAATGAGCGTAAGATAAGTATTGATTGTGCAGTCTTATCTGCGATATCTAGTCGATTGATCAAAGTTGTACAACGATCGGATAAAATACGGTAACATGTTTCCTCTACCGTATCCAATGGTATTTGCGAGAAACTTGGTTGGTGATTTTCTAAAGGTCGCAAATCAATAAAAGTGACGATCCTCCATTCAGTTTGTGTCAGATACACGTTCCGTTGTGGTTCGTAGTAAAGGCCTGCTTCGTTCTTTACATGTTGTACGTCGAATGGTGATGAACCACTAATTCCTCCGAGAAAAAGTATGATGAGGAGGCAATACATATTGTATCGTAGTTGTTCCTTGAATCATAAACATTTATTTGTAGAAAATTATATTGATAAAAAAAAACGATAATAATATATATATATATATATATTAGACTTTATCTGTAAAAATTTTCTCTTTCTTTATATATAGATAGTGTAAAACGTAGCCCGCCTTCTTATCGTTCTCCATCCCTCCGGTGGCGGCTTACTCTATTAATTCTAAAACATGCAGCTTCCCATCTGGAATGAAGCCGGAAGGTCTCGTTCCTTTTCTTCTTTTTTATATTCCTATTGGACATAGGCCTTACGAAGATAGAGACTTTTTAATTCTTTTTGGAGAGGGGTGAAACCCTTTAAAACCCCCCGAATTTTCTCCGGTAATATCATTGTCTCAAAGTCTTTCGGTCATTCCGGAAAGTGTTTTCGTGCTTGATAGTGAAGTTCAAGAAAAAAAAAGTTTTTCAAAATGAATCATTTGGTGGAAGGCCTTATCGAAAAAATGGATTGTGTTCTGGCGGGGATAGAGCATTTCGCGATGTCCAATCTTACGGGAGGCCCTGTGGAACGGGCACGTTATCTCCGGCGGAGGGCCTTGTACCTCAACGTGGTGCGAGGTTGTACGAGATCGTTGAATAACTTGAGGTGAGTCAACTAAGTGTCTGTTATTTATCTTTATTTCTTTGCATGCACTGAGAGAAAAGCATGTCGTTGATTTAACGATTTTACATGATAAAACGAATATAGGAAGGCTTGCAATGTCTTATGGTTGACGCGATGATAATAGGGTTCAATTAACGATACTTGCAAGATTATCGGAAACAAACGTTGAAATCGTATATGCAGCGAAACGGCATGTTTGAAACTATTAGAATAGTTTTTGAAATTATTAACATTTTTGATGATTGTTACTATAATTATTTTTGCTAAAACCATAAAATATAAACGCTCCTCTTGGGAATTAGAGTTTATAGTTAGATTATCGTTGGTCTGACTCTAATAATATATTTTTTTAAATTTATTTATTTACCAGATTTTTCTCTCAGTGTACCATAATATATACCGGTGTGTATCTTTTTTACTCACGAGCATATAAATAATTTAAAAAAATAACAATAATAAAAAAAAATCATTCTCCAAAATAATTCAATTTATTTCAGACAAGCGAGATTGTCCACAAGGGGGAAGTATTCCGTAAATTTGCGGAGTTTATTTGGTATGGAGCCCATGTCCCAATGGGTGTGGATTAAGGACATAGGGTTTTGGGTACCGGAATCCTATGGTCTGGACGGGGATTGGATCGCGACCATCTCTCATGAGCCGTGGATGGCGGCAATGATGTCTTATCTGCTCAATGAGTTGGACAGGGGCACCTGTTACCATTGGGCATTAGAGAATGCGATCCGTCTGGGCCGACGGCGATGTAGGGCGGCAGAACCAGAGTCAGCTATATCTCCCTCCCCCCCCTAAGTTTCGTCTAGTTTGTTTGTTCAAGGCAATAATCGTATGTACGTTGTGACGTGCCCCTCGTGGAAGTATTTCGGCGACTTCACGAGGAGCACCGACCAAATATAACGACGCCCAGAATTTTACGCACTTTTATTCTCTCCAGAGCAACACAATAAAAAAAATAATAAATAACATTGGAATCAGTAAAAAAAATTAAACAGTTCTTTTGTTTTTTTCAACTCAAAATTAAATCAGTCTTTTTCTTTTTTCCGTTACGCATTATTTTCGCGAACATGCTATAAACTATTTCTCAAACAATACTGAGCAGTCGAGCGCTCCGGGGTTGGTACATTACTCACCAATTTCAGGTCCTTCACATGCCATCTCCCTGCAGGACGGTCGTCTGGATCGGTCGACTCTACTACACTTGGCGACACGACTCTCACGACTTCGTACGGACCGGCGGATTTCTTCGCGAATTTTGGGGAGCGCCGATACCTTCGCTGTTTCGCGGCTCTATCGTTCGGCGCGTCTATCACATGCTGCGTTAATGTTACCGCGATCTCGAAGTCTTGTGGCGTGGTCGGTATTCTCTTCGCGAGCAGCTCTTTTAAGCGATTCGGCTGTGTGCCGACAAGCTCTTGTAGACCAAAACAAACACCGAGTGTCGCGAGCTCGTCGCTCGAGCGTACGATCGGGTGTTCCACCCCTACCTCTTCCAATGACCACGTGCTATGACCGCCGTGCACGTTAACTCCAAAGACGTAAATAAAATCCATTCCCAATAAGCAATTCGATTTAAAATTTTTAAAGATTATTGACGGAAACCATTTTTGCACGCCGTTGTTGTGCCCTAAAAGGTCGACGAGTGATCAAGTCGTCGCGATAAGGGCGGGATAGATAAAATAAAGGGATCTTTCCGATTAAAGGATTAGAATCCACGAGAATCCCAAGGTAAAAAGATATTTATTTGAAATGAAATTAATTATGATAATTCATTGCGCGAATTATCTCGATACAAGTATGTGACTTTTACTAGTCCTTGAGTCTAACTCGAGCCCAACCGTTCGATTCGAATAATCAATTAAGACTGACTCTACTTCAGATTGATACCCACCAATTTGCCTAAAATTGGTACGTATGCATTTAATGCTTCCGCGTTAATTGCTCCATCGAATGACACCGATTCCGCGCGCGATGTCGCGCGCTCTTTCGAAATCGCGAGATTGCCCAATCGTGCATTGAACTTGTTCAATGCACGATTGTCACAATTTCCTTTTAAAATTCGGGGCGCAACATCCCTCCCCCCTTAAAAAAGAAAAATTGATTTTCTATTTTTCTTGGTTGAACTCGGTTTTACAAATTTTAAAAGTTTTTTATATTATTTCAAATTAAACACATTAATTTCCCGACATGAATTGACGACACATGAAAATATTATTTCCCTATTTTTATTCTAATTTCTTTTCGCCAAGCCTTGGTCTGGTAGGCCAGTCGTAGAGGATTACCTTCCCGTGCTGAACAAGCATTTTGTAGTTCCGCATGCAAGCTATCGGCACGCAGAGGCACAGGGAGTCTGTGCAGGCTAATCGGTGACTCTGAGTGGGTCACTGGCTCTGTCGTCCTTGCCGGTGTCGCGTTACGTTTTTCCTTCAGCTGATACAGCTTATAAACCGCGTAGCAGACCAAGGCTATAGGGGCTATTGCACCTAAGGAATAGAATCCCACATTATGATACATTTGGCGATTCTCATTATAGTCTCTATCAGTGTCCCTTTTTATTTGTCTCACACGCGTTCCGAGGGTTTTCGACTCCTCGGGATTTCGCAAAACACTAACCAGGTTTACTTGGTCACTATCATTTTTTAACTCGCGCGCAATACTGTTTGTCGATTTTTGAAAGAGTGAGATTGAACGGGGGCAAATAGCCCTCGTTTCTCACGTCAGTGCGGTTACCGTGCATGAGCCTACCAAAGCCAGAATTCTTGAATTTAATAAAATTTCACGATTCACTTTTTATTAAATTCACTTTTTATTAAATTTATTTTTTATTAAATTTGGTTTTTTGTCGTATGGTGCATTCTTGGTGACCGGTGTTGATATTTCCTCGCGAATTTTTGCAATTTCTAAAATCCATTGTCGACATGCACAAGAAATTCCTGTTGGCCTAATCGACTGCTACGTGCTTCCAATTTCTTTGAAGGAAATTCCGGGGTTATTCACGAACGATGACACCTGATACCTTGTACTTATGGCAACGGTATGAGCGGTGCTTAATATGGCCCGGCAGAACCTGTACCCAAATTCACGAGTTCGGCGAGCAGTTCAATCTGATGATTGCTGATTTTGCTAAATTCCTCCCTTCTACTTATCATACTTCCACAATAAGTAGCACCGCGGAGTGCGCGTTGCTTATTATAATTCCAAACTTCGCGAAATCCTCAACGATCACCATGCCCCATTACCGTTGTGATCCTCGTTTACCGGACCAGGACTACACCCGGGGAATCCTTAACAGCATGTTGGTAAGTACCATTTCGTTGTTTTACTTAAACATGTTCCAATTGTAAAATCCAAATAATCATTTTATCATTTTTTCTCTTTTTTTCCTTATCCAGGCTGAATGGCTGGACCATCGTCGACCCCAAGCGCGCGATTGGATCCGCCATTTCGTTCTTTACACCCGCGATATCCGGAGAAGGCGGCGGCAATTGCGAGAAAATAACGCTAATCTCTGGGGGGACGGCCATTGGGGACCATCGCCGTCTAGCTCTCGCTTCCTGGGTCTACGGAGATTGTTCCGTGAGGGACCGGCGGGTGATAAGGGCTGCTGCCCCCTCCGGCGCCCACTGTCTCAGGAGTGCATGGAAATGTCCTCCGATGAGACCGACGAGGAATGGACGTCGTTGTAACTCCTCCCACCCCGCAGCTACCCATCAGCTGCTTGCTCTTTTTAAATAAAAGATGGGATTGTTCAACAAAAAAAAAATGTCTTATGCGTTTTATTTAGCTCGTAGATATCCCCCGCGATATAGATAGCGGATGACCCTATCCTTCCTTCCTCTATGTTTTATTATTTTGCTAATACGCATGATCTTTTTTTTCTAAATTTATTTTGTAGTCGTAGATTAATTTTAAGAATTTTAGAGGCATGAGGATGCCCCTTGCGTCGGTACCATGCGATAAGGACACTCAATAATAGCACGTGGACGCCCCTCTTGTGCGTCCGTCCCTTTCTCTATCTTTCTTTTCTTCATTATAACACGTGGCCGCCTCTCTTTCCTGGCGCATCCGTGCTCTTTCTCTACTTGTCTTTCCTTTGGTTCTTCCTATCTTCTCTTCTTTCTTAGACGCATGGGGACGGTCGTAGTGGCCGTTGCATGCAGTAAGGTGTGACGGCCCTACATTGCATATAAGAAGACGATTCGAATGAGAGAAATATATAGGTGACATTAGCGCAGTGGTTAGCGCTCTTACTTAGTACCTGAATAATCCGGGTTCGATTCCCGGTGATCACCATATATTTTCTCTCTTCGATACTTCGTCAGTCCATCCGCAATGCCGATATCTACACTTCCCCAAACTCTCCGCCTGGTCATTACAAAGGAAAAGAATTAAACTCATACTCATAGCTCGTACTGCTCGCAGAGCAGTACGGCACTAACACATCTTACGTATGTGTGGAAGTCCGCCACGTCGCACGTACCGCTCCCAGAGTGGTGTGGGTTTAGTCGAACGTCCCCGTCGTACGGTGTCGTTGTGTAGTAGTACGTGGTTGCTAACGCGATACTCTTGCTGTCTCGCTTTGGCATCTTAATCTTGCTTCGCTCTCTCCTTGGCGTTGCTCAGATTACGCCGGACTACTGCCCACGAGGCTCGTAGCCTCCCTAGCAGCTCGCTGGCGTAGTCTGCGTGTATGTAGGTGGACCGCGGCTCCTGTTTCACTGCAGTGGGCAGCTCAGCCCCGCGTCCATACACTAACACGTAAGGAGACGTTCCTGTAGCTGTGTGTGGTGTGGTGTTGTACGTTAACGTAGTGTACGGCAACCACTCATTCCAGTTATTTTGAACTTTAGTAATATTTTTGTTAAAAAAAAATATTTATTTTTTATTTTGAATGTGTAGTATATTTTTGTTTAAAATATTTTGTAACGGGACACGTATACCCCTGGCGAGAAATCGACAAAATCAAAGTTCGGCAACACCGAACGTGGCAACAGGGCCTAGGAAGACCTAGAGGGGGAAGATGTCACCGTGGCAAACAGCCGATCGCAGGGTATATAAGCGCGCCTCGCATGAGTTCGGTACCTTATTCTTCATCCAACTTTCCATATCACACTATGTCCAAGTAAGGTCCTTATAGTACCCGTGCTGTCGAGCCGAGACATTGCGTCTACCCTCGAACAGCACTTCCGTAAGCACGCCCAGCTTCCCCAAGTGCCGCAGCATCGCGCTGACCCACTTGGTTTTTCCCGTGAGCCCGCCCAGCTCCAGTAGACCTCTACACCGCGTAGACCCCTACTGTCCTCTCTGTTCTTTCCTATCGATACCGATATGCCTCTGCACCGCGCAGACCCATATAAAGGTTTCCCTCTATCTTTCCTATCTCTAATCCTTCCTATACTATATGCCGCTGCATCGCGCAGACCCATGTAGTATCCTCGACTACTCCATCCTAGTAGAAAGGCCTATATGCCGCTGCATTGCGCAGACCCATATAGTGTCTACATTACCAGAATTCCTTGATTAAACAACGCTTGGAAATATCTTTTATTATAATTTAAATGACTAACTTCTGAGAAATCTAGCCACATAAGGAATAATACTTCCCCTCGCTCCGCGTCTCACTCTATAGATCTACAAACTCGCGATCGGAATATCTCCCCTTGCTCTGCGTCTCACCATATAGATCTACAAGCTCGCGGTCGAAGCTCGTATCCCTTTGCTCTGCGTCTCACTGTATAGATCTACAAGCGCACGTTCGAAACTTGTTTCCCCTTGCTCTGCGTTTCACCATATAGATCTACAAGCTCACAGCGAAGGCATACCACTTCCCCCTTGCTCTGCGTCTCACTGTATAGATCTACAAGCGCACGGTCGAAACTTGTTTCCCCTTGCTCTGCGTTTCACCATATAGATCTACAAGCTCATAGCTAAGGTATAAGGCTTCCCCTTGCGCCACATATAACTCCATAGGCCTACCAAATCGCAATCGATGACATCCGAATGAGAGCCCAGAGAGCGATAACGATAACAACAAACGCGATCCTCTCTTTCTTACACACAAGACCATTTCTACGAATTGCGAGCATTTTTCTCAGTAAAATCATTTCATTTTATATTTCAATTTATTCTCGGACTTAACTCAACCTGTGACATCCCAGAGACTAAGGGACAAAATTATAGTAATTAACTTTTATATGCAACGAGAAGACTTTTGGAGGATTCCGTAGCCAACGTTTATTTTTTCTATTTTCCTTGAGCAAGCCCAGCTCACGTTGACTGTGGAACTACTTGAATCATCTCCAATAGTTGCACTTGATTGAACAATTTAGAATTCCGGTCTAACAAGGCACCAAGTTCTTTTATTTACTATTTTCCTTGAGACAGCCCAACTCACTTGGTGCGTTGTGTCCTGATCCACTAAATTGTGATATATCAGAATTAAATTCTTTGTATCTAGAATCCCTTAAATCGGCTGTTACGCTAATTCATAAATATCCGGTGATGAGATAGAAACACTAACTCTGAGGACTTATTTTTAAAGACTTCACCTCCCATTTATTACTCTCATAGAAAAAGAGTAATTATGCGTTTTAGAATCACTTGGCGATGAGCTATGCATGCTCCATGCTCGGACATCCGTTTCGTGCATGACCTTAGACTCAAATTCATTTAGAACATTCCGCAACTATAATCTTACTGTTGATACAGACTGTTGACGCAGACTGTATCAATAGTCTGTGCGTTTAACTAGAGGTCTACAAACCCTAGTACAAGTTGGCTCCAAGCCGGCATAATTCCTTCAAAACATTTCAACCTTTCCTTGCAACCTCTATCCTGAACCGATGATGAAGACATCCTAGCTACATGGCACCAGGAATACTGAGGTTTTCTCCCTTCCCCAGTAAAAATTCTCTTTTTATCCTTATTTGGGTCCCGTACACGAACAAAAATCATCCTTCAGATGATGACTTGGATACTTCAGGATATTCTTCCAAAGAAAGAATAAAACGAAGGAAGCGAATATCGTTTCAATTTATTTTTTATTTTTATTGTATAGTATATTTTTGTTAGAAGTATACTTTACAAGTATATTTTTTGTACATTTTTTGGTACAAGTATATTTTTGTGAAAGTATATTTTTGTTAAAAATATACTTTCTCAGTTTTGCAGAAACGGATACGTTATAGGGTCCTCTTGGGGCCCTGGTGCCCACCTAGAGGGGCATCATGACATTTCCTTAACAATCTTTCTCGGTCCTCCGGTGAAGGACAGGTTATACCGCTGTTGCAGCGACGCTCGTTTTTTATCATGGTGTCTTTGTCCTCACCGGGGGAATAGGCTATGCTGCCTTCTTCCCCGCTCTCCACTTCCCCAAGCTCGCCTGAATGCCTGTAGTCCGCGCGGACCACTTCTTTTCTCGTATTAGCGGACTGTAGTGGCCTAGCGGCGTCTTCCTCGCTCTGCAGCATGCACGGTCGCTCTGTTTCCCTCGCCGGCTCCATACGCTGCTTAGAGGCAGCCCCCCTTGCCGCGCACCGCACGGCCGACGGGTGAGCGCTGTCCTCCTTTGCGCTCTCCGTCTTCTCGGCTCTCCTCTTTGAGCGGCTGTCCGCACCACACGCGCCCCATCAACACAACTCAGGTGTGTTAGTGGGTGTGTGTGTGCCGCGGAACGATGGCTCCTCGACATTCTCTGTCTCCTTCCCACTCACGCGTTCCGCTACTCGCCGTTTCACTTTCTTTCCCACGTTGTTCGGGACTCGTGCTGCGTCCTCCTTGCCCTCGTAATTTTGAATTCGCTCTGTCTCTTTCTTTCTCACGGTACTCACACACAGTGCGTTGGCGTGAGTGCCGTGCTCGAACCCCGCTATCTCGGCCGACTCGCGTATCACCGCCGGGCGCTCTACTACTACCACCTCTTCGGTAGTGTCCATGAGGCTAAATACACAATTGTTTCCTTGTGGTGGTGTACAGCGAGCATTCATTATAATTCCTTTATTTATTTCTTTGCATGGAATTATTCCTATTTGTTTGTTGGTTGTTGCTACGTATGCCATAGTCTCTGTATGTGGGGCGAGTACATTTTACGAATTCCCGTCCACCAGGGGCATGACGTGCCCATAGAGTTTAAGGGTTTCTCCTGCTAAAATGTCCGCGTGATGCATTTTTAGAAATTCCATACCCAGCAGACCATTCACTGTTATGGGTATATCATCCCGTACTACGTAGAACCAATGCTTGAGCGCTATCTCAGGTGTTTCTATGGTTAATTCGACCCTGCCAATAGGGTAGAATTTGCTGCCCTCGGCTCCTTGTAGCTCAATGTTTGTATTCTCAACTAGAGCATCGGACTTCACACAACTATATTTTACAAGGCTGCATTGTGCCCCAGTGTCCACCTTGAGGGTCAGTATCCCCCGCACAGCTGTGGGACTCTTCAATTCAACATCGCTGGCTGTCACTCTTACAGCAGGCAACGTTACCTCGAGCACCTGTAGCGGCTCCTTATCGCGTGCTCGGGTTTCACTGGTCCCAGTGAGCTGCAGGCTGCCCAACGTACGCTTGTTAGTAGTAGTAGTAGTAGTATTCGTAGTACTACTCGCGACGGCCATCATGGATTCCAGGCGCTTATCAATCGCTTCTCCTTTTACTCCCTTTTCCTCACCTGTGATAGTGACAGTGTTGATCTGCACCATTCCCAACGTACGCTTAACAGCATTAGTAGTAGTAGCGGGGAGGCTATTCTTTGCGGCCATGCAGACTGCCGGCCGCTTATCTTCGCCCTGCTGCTGACTACTGTTTATGTTGTGCTGCTGAGCGGATCCTTGACCTCTTTCTTCCTCCTTCCGTAAGCGTTTTCTGCATTCCTGCCATGTGCGCCCCTTTAATTTGCAAAAGGTGCAGACTATTTGTACCTGGTCAATTTCCCGATTAGGGCTTGGTACAGGTAGACTCACGCGACTCGATTTACGTGCACAGTCCCTTGCAATATGCCCTGCATTCCCACAAGTGTAGCAGTTTTTCCCTCCGGCCTGCCCTGCTACAGATCTGCTGTTGCGGTTGTTGTTATTGTTGCTGTGGTTGCCGTCGTCATCGTTGTTGTTGAGGTTGTTGTTGTGGCGGTATCCTCCGCCTACTCCTCCTCTTGGCTGGACCATGTGAGAAATCTCTATGGCCCCAGCTATTGAGTCATGGAGCGTGGCGTAATTTCGAGATCGAACGAGTATCTGCACCTGTCCGTGCAGGCCGTTCTCAAAATTCGCCTGAGCCGTTCTTCGGGTGACGGCTTCCACTGTACGAGCGTCTCTCTCGTACACTATGGATTCACACAATTTTTCCACAATTTCGACGGTGGCTTTTTCCGTCCTGGCCGCGTACGCCGCTACATTCTCACCGGGTCCTTGCCGCAACGAACTCAGTTCCATCTGGAGTGCTGATAACGATTTCCGCTGCCCGTAAAGGGCATCCAGCTCGGCCTTTAATTGTTCCACGGTGAGTATAGTTTTGTGCCGCAGTTCTTGTGTTGCTCTTCCGCAGATTTTGCTGCTGAGCACGCGTTCCAGCAAAATGTCATAATCTTCCTCTGCTATTCTCCCAAATACGACCTCACAGGACCGAATAAATCCGTCCAATTCTCTTGCATCGCTGCCGTCGAAAATTTTTATATTTTTTAGGGCGAGGTTAAGGTCGAGGCGCCTCGGTCCTCGGCTGTTCCTGCTGTAGATGCGTCCTCCTGGCGCATTCTCCCTTGCCCTTGCTAAGGCTCCTTTTTGCTCACTCAAGCCGCTGGCCCTGAGTAGGGCGTCGATTTCCCCGTCCACTTCCGGGGTTGTTAGGGCCTTTGCCCCTTCTCCTTTGCCGTCCTTGCTGGCCATTGTGCCTGCCCTATTGAAGGAGGTGCCTCTCCTGGTATTTATGCCAAATCCCTTTGACAGAGAGTTTTTCCTCTCAGGTAGTCCCTCTGCCGGTGGTAGATGCCGCAGGGCGTCCTCAGTTCGAAGGGTGATATCCCCGATAGCGGCTTCTACTCCAGTTACCGCTTCGACCTCTTGTCCTGGCAGGGTTGTCTCATGCGAATGAGCCCTTCGCAACTGCCGTCCTTCCTGATCGCCTGGCATGTATTCCGCAGTTTTTTTTCGCGAGTTTACAGTAATTAATGACTTTTATATATTGTTTATTTTATTTTAAAAATTCTTAAAAAATTTTTTTTAATTTTTTTTATTTATTTAAAAGTTTTAGTTATGATGGACAGTGGTTGGCTATAACCTGGCCTCCTGACTTTCGCGAATTAATACCTTGAATCGGCGTAAGTTGCTACAAACTTATTTCGATTCAGAGGTAAGGGTCTCGATTTTTGTTAACGAGAGATCTGGGCTCGCGGGCTCAGTCCCACGACTTTAGCACTTTTTTTAAATTTTTTTATTGGCTTTGGAGAAAAAAATTTTTTTGGCTCATGCACTTACCATTTCAGGATCATGGTGTGGTGATGAGCTTCGGGGTTGTCGTCCACGTAGTAGTGTTGTCCTTGACGTTGGTCCCCGGTTGCGGCGATGTCGTATCCCGCTGATCGGTTGTCACGCCCTTCCTGGCGTGGTCGATCCTTCCTTTGTGACGTACGTCCTCCGGTTGGCTCTTCCTGTCAGTGGTACCTTGCTGACGTCCTTTAATGATTCACGACTGCGTGTGATCGCACCAGGTCTTTTGCCCCAACGACTGCTGGTCGGGTTTGACACTGGGTTTTTTCCAAAAAATATCTTCTTGGGATTCACTTACGGTGGATCCCACCGCTGCCACCAAATTGTTGTGCCCGAAAAGGTCGACGAGTGATCAAGTCGTCGCGATAAGGGCGGGATAGATAAAATAAAGGGATCTTTCCGATTAAAGGATTAGAATCCACGAGATTCCCAAGTTAAAAAGATATTTATTTGAAATGAAATTAATTATGATAATTCATTGCGCGAATTATCTCGATACAAGTATGTGACTTTTACTAGTCCTTGAGTCTAACTCGAGCCCAACCGTTCGATTCGAATAATCAATTAAGACTGACTCTACTTCAGATTGATACCCACTAATTTGCCTAAAATTGGTACGTATGCATTTAATGCTTCCGCGTTAATTGCTCCATCGAATGACACCGACTCCGCGCGCGATGTCGCGCGCTCTTTCGAAATCGCGAGATTGCCCAATCGTGCATTGAACTTGTTCAATGCACGATTGTCACAATTTCCTTTTAAAATTCGGGGCGCAACACCGTCAAGCTCGATCGGGAATAATGCCTCTCCGATCACTCGCTCGGGTGTACCGTTAGCTATCGTCACATAGTCGTTTCGACTCGGCGGATATTCTCTGTGCGGCAAGCTTAAATCGCGTACTATTTCTCCTCCCACGCGACCGAAAACCGAAATAGTAGCTCCCGTGTCTATCAACGCCTCGACTACTTTCCCACCGATAAGCAACTCAACGAAAATTCGAATTCGTCCCGCCTCGCGCTTCCACTCCTCTGGTGGTGGGGAAACGATTCGAAGAAATTCGCGTGTTCCACTTTCGCGAAGTTCTAACCTCTGCAACCGATCGCGTATTACGTCATCGTCCCCATCCTCACACGCGTTTGCTTCACTCAACAATCTTCGGATCTGTCGTCTTGGTAATGTCTCGATCCACGTCGCGCGATCTAACACACGTCTTCGTCGTTCGCGCGTGTTAATTTAATTTCGCCCGAATTAGGTCCGAAATTTAATGCACTGCCCCACGTTGGGCGCCAAAAATTGTGACGTGCCCCTCGTGGATGTATCTCGGCGACTTCACGAGGAGCGCCGACCAAATATAACGACGCCCAGAATTTTACGCACTTTTATTCTCTCCGCACTTTCCACACTATTCACTTGTTTTTGCTGGGCGCCAGGCTCTCTATTATTTTCCCGAAAGCCAGGGAGACTTACTATTCTTCTTTAGTTCTTCACCGGTTGACCGGCTAGCTGGAAAGGGGTGCAGTTCGAGGCAAATGCAAAATTAATTAAGCGAACGCGAGCTCTATTTTCCAAAATAACAAAAACAGTAATTTATTCAACAATAATGAGGAAATTATCACGCAACAAATTTAGTACAAAGGTGACTCGAGTCCGAACAAAGATTCGCGGATTATTACGCACGCGACGCTTCGATTTTTCAAGGAGTTATTTTTCCTATTCGGGGAAGCCGACAGAACAGAGGATGATCCTACAGACGCGGATAATACAAATGGTGCACCACGTGCGCCTACCTTTTCCTTCGCTTCTGGCCTCGATCCTCGCTACAATACCGGTCCTATCGAGTCTCTGCGTCTCACGAAAATTCTAGCGAAGCGGCTTCCACGATGACGATTATTCTTTTCGATCACTACTCATACCGTCGGCACGCACACGGTTCGCTAATACTCGCGGAAACACGCTGCCACACGCTCGACGCGGTAACAAAATCTATCGAAGATGCGCGAGTACTGCTCGAGCGCGATCTTCTTTCTATTCTTTCTCTTTCAAATCTCTTACCGGGGTCTCTCGTGGGACGCTCCCGGGCTAACTTGAGTTATTCACTCTCAAAAGCTAACTTAAAACTCTTCCGGGGTCTCTCGTGGGACGCTCCCGGGCTAACTAAAATCTTTTCGGTAATTATCGCACGCAATGCCGGGTTACG
Source organism: Ephialtes manifestator (assembly GCA_963970395.1). Lineage (NCBI taxonomy): Eukaryota > Metazoa > Arthropoda > Insecta > Hymenoptera > Ichneumonidae > Ephialtes > Ephialtes manifestator. The sequence continues at coordinate 8,752,995 of OZ019970.1, forward strand.
CGTGCCTCGGACGTCCGGGGTGGGGATCACGGCCTGCCATCGATCGACTTCGTCGATCGTCGCGTTGTTCCGCAGTCTCTCTCCTTCCATCCTCCGACGTCGCGAGCGTCTTCCCGGCCCTTTGCTCTAATTCCGAGAATCCTGTAAATGTAATATTCACGGCAGTCAAACGTTCGAATAACGCTACGACTTTACCATGACGAGGAACGATTCGGTTGCTACGCTGGCTTTCGTGAGGCCTCGGTGCACGAGCACCCTAGGCCCAGCGCGTTGATGCGAGCGTGTACTAACGCCTCGTCACAACGTATATATATATATATATATATATATATATATATATATATATATATATATATTTTTTTTCAGACCTGGCCATCCAGAAGATCCCTATGGGCTACAATTGTTGTTTGGGCGGTTGGTATCGGCCTTGTCCGTTTCAGAGTACGGACCCAAAGTATGTATAGAAATTTATTTATTTATTTTTTTTTTGAAGAGAAAAAAAATGAATTTGATTCTATAGTTCCCAATTAATAATTCGTTTCTGTAAAAAAAAAATTTCCAGCACTCCCGACGTTTCCAAGAACTATTGGCGCGATGGGCAACAAGTCTGGTATTCTACGGAATCTAGCGGAAAAACAGGAGTCTTTTTATTGACGTAAGTTTTGCTTCCTCCTTTTTTTTTCTTTACGATCAGAATAACTAAAACAACCATTAATAATTTTCCTCCTTTTTTTCAGCTTCTCCCACTCATGAAGGAAAAAGGAAAAGAAAAGGAAAAAAAAACAAAATGTATATTAACAATCTTTTTCGGAATTTCGTAGCGAAATTTTAAATAAATAACCCAGTTTATACGTATTCACTATTCTCCTTTCCTCCACAACTTCTCCTTGAGTCCTCTTAATGCAATTTAGTGCAATTATAAAATTGATCTCACAAATGATTCTAATTCATTAAATTTACGTAAAGAATTCAGAATTTATTTTTTCATCTCTAGTGACTCATTTTTGCTGTCATTTAACTTCAGTTGATAGATTTTATTCCAAGTTCAAAACCAACAAAGAATTGATACGGTAATGAGATAGTTATCATAAAGATTAATTGCTTGACTTTATAAAGTGATTCGGTTATTGTTGTGTACAATGTATGACATATTCTAAAACGGTACCACAATAATTACATATTTTATTCGAATTTGCGCAGTTTGAGCAAAACATAGCGTGTATACAAGGTAAATAAATTACGTTAACCGGGCGAGACTTACAATCGCGGCAGATCTCACGTTTTCGGTTCTTGGCAGTTATCAGAATTGAGTCTGATACGTTAGTGACCTGTTCCAAATTACGAGGTCGAGTTTGACTAGTTATTTCGACATTTGAACTTGAAGGAAGAGTTCGATCAATACGTACAGGCGGCTGAAGAGTGGTAAATGTAGTAGTAGAGGTAGTGATGGGTAAACAGCTGTGGCTCGGTGCCGGACTCGATTCGTTTGAACTATCTGTTTGTTTAACTACTTTTGCGGTCGCTCCGGTCATAAAGATGTAACCACACCGAGGGTACCAATAAGCATGTTGTTCCCAAGGATTGAAAGAAGACTTCCATTCCCACAATTTTCCCCCACAGTGATAACACATTACTCGGTCCTCTATTCCGGTGTAGAAAAATCCCGCGGCTGCTAAATGTTCGGGATTTATGTCTCCGTCTCTGTCCCTGGGCCATTTCTCGAAGCTATCGTACCGAGTGAAATAATTTTCAAGCGCGGGTTCCACTAGATTTCGCAAAGTCGCTGGATTAACCGTCGAGTAAAGTCGCGAAGGAATAGTAATTATTTTTCGGTTAATACAAAATGGTGGTATTTGTTGTGGGTCGGTCCCAATAGGGACATTCCCGCAAAGAATTCCGATGAGAAATCTACATTGAACACTAGCAATAGATGAATAAATGACTCGAAATTCGTACAGTCGGAAGTACTTCTGTACGGAGCATAACACTCAACTTGCTGAATTTTTTATTCCTGTATTCTGCTTGCATCTACAAGCTTGTTCTTAACCTAGTTTAAACAGGATTTCTCCTGGAAAATTAATTAAATAATTGACTCTAAATTCGCACAGTCGGAAGTACTTCTGTACGGAGCTTGACACTCAACTTGCTGTTTTTTTTATTCCCGTTCGTTTTGACGTTATTTGGTCCAATAATTCGTAGGTTTACCCGTCTGTATGGTTGCGAGTGAGAGGGAGGGAGTGTGGTCGTCGATGTCGCGTTTAGACTCTATCGTCGAGTGACACTCACTATACCAAAACTGGTCAGGAATGGCCGCTCGAGATCGTGAGTTATACTTATAGGACTATCGATTAAGATCTATAGTCCTCGCGGTATCGTGTCTCTTCCGTGCGTGGTGGTCTACGCGCTGTGGTTTCGGCGGAGGGGAGCGCCTACAGTGCGTCGCTTATCTCATGGAGCCTCCTCCTCTCGGTGCCGCGTTATCGTATGGTGTGACGAGAGGCTATTCGCGCGTTTAGCGATGGGCTGGCCTTGGCATGTTTGTTTTTGTTTTGCTGCTCTCTTCCCTTTGGTTTTCGCTTGCTGCTGACTTATTTAATATTATTTGGGAATTCCTGTTGTCTTTAGTTTTGATAAGGTAATTATTCAGATACGGAATGTTTAGTGAGATGGTAATGATGGGACATCTCATAAAATGAAGATTATTTTAATAACTTTAGGGTGATTTTGCGTAACTCGGTTCCTTTCGACAATTGGAATTCCCAAATAAAATAACAAAAATTTATATGCTATTTTCCTGGAGTAGCTCCGTGACGTTCCGTCACAATATATATATTTATTTGAATATCTGTTAGTTATTGAAATTTTTACTGTAGACCTTAACGACATACAAAAACAACAAAATTTTTTTTTTTTCAATTAATTAATGACTTTTGTGTATTACTTACGAGAATTTTCTTAATAAACGTTATTCTTTTTCTAATGCAATTGGAATTCTGGACTTCTTCAAACGATTTGGATGTACCGTTATTTCCCTTCTGGGAAGTTTAATCCGTATATTACCCTTTGGTAATATGGCAGTAATCTGATGAGGTCCGGTGTAGTGGCCGCCGAGTTTTCCACGTTTCGGACCATTAAGCAAAAATACTGGTTCACCAATTTTGAACGTTACAGGATTACTTCTTTTATCCTGATACTCCTTAGAGCGTTGCTTAGCTTGAATCAAATTTCGCCGTCCCATCCCCTGGATTTCATTAATTTGCGTTACCAGTCGAGTCAAATAGTCATCATACGTACTTAATTTTTCTTGTTCGTTCGGCGAAATCGCGGATGGCGTACGAGCAATTTTTGTGAATACTAATTCATATGGTGTATGGTTTGTGCCTTCGTGGACATTACGAAGGCACAAAGCATACGTTTTAATTGTTTTAAATATTCCCCAAGAGCGTGATGCGATCTTTCTAATGAACCATTAGACTTAGGAGTAATAGCTGTGGTCCTTACTTTTCGGATTTTAAATAATTTAGCTATTTGTTTTATAAAGTTGCTTAGAAAATTGCTTCCTTGGTCTGTAAGGACAGCTGTTGGAGACCCAAAGTAACAAATAAAACGTTTGACAAATGCTTCAGCTATGGTTACGGCTCTAGCATTGGACAATGGAGTAGCTACTGAGTATTTTGTTAATTGATCTTGAATAGTTAAAATATATTCATTTTCTTTTCTTGTTTTTGGCAGAAGGCCAACTATGTCCATAGTAATTTTATCAAAAGCAATCGCCGGAGTATCAGTTATTATCATCGGCCGTTTGGTTTTTACACGTACCAATTTTTTTAACTGACATTGTAAACATCTTTGTATATAATTTTGTACATCTAATTTCAAATTTTTCCAATAGTAGTCATGACGTATTCGATTGTTGGTCTTACTTACACCTCTGTGTCCGCCTATTTCAGAACCGTGCTTTTCTTCAATGATTTTTTCTCGATCTTCCTCTAATCGTTGTTTAAAAATTCCAAGACAAATGATGATTTTAACTTCAACTTGAGCAAATATCAAATGAATCTGTTTCGCAATATTTTCCCATGGTACGTTTAATATAAACTCAGATTTGGCAATACTTACTGTTGAAAGTCCCAACTTCTCTATCAAATATCGCGCGTCTTTCAATACTTTAACAATAGTCTCTAGTATTAAGGGGAGGGAGTCAGGTCAAAAAAATTGTTCTTGGAAATTCAATATCATCCAAATCCTATTGCATATAAAAATGCCCAACGCACTATATTGTTAGTACTCGATTAAAGGATTTTTTACTGTCGTCTGACTTGCATATGCTTTTAAATATTATCTTACGCAAAGATCTTAGGTTTTCCATTCTGCGCATGATTCAGATCAAACTACTAGGCAGATTGGAACGGTTGATGTCTCATTTTCTTCTTCATGAACAGATACACCGGCTAAATGGAGCAAATGTTAATAAAATGTAATATTGTTTAAGTAATATAATTATTAATAAATAAATTTTATGCTATTTTCTAAATCAGTGATTAACTTTGTTTTCAGAATGAAAAAAAATAGTTTGCTCCATTTAGCCGGTGTATCTTTTCATGAAGAAGAAAATGAGATGTCAATGATTCCAATCTGCCTAGCAGTTTGATCTGAATCATGCGCAGAATGGAAAACCTAAGAACTATGCTTAAGATAATATTGAAAAGCATATGCAAGTCAGACGACAGTAAAAAATTCTTTCATCAAGCACCAACAATATAGTGCATTGGGCATTTTTATATGCAATAGGATTTGGATGATATTGAATTTCCAAAATCAATTTTTTTTTACCTGACTCCCTCCCCTTAAAGTAGGACCTTCACCAGAGTTATCTGTGATTGGTAATGCTAAATAGAATTTATTATTTCTTTTTGAAACCGATTGAGCTTTAGATAATTTCAAATTTTTCAAGTGTGACAAATCATCGTTATCTTGTAACGACAATGCTCCAGAGTCTATTGGTTCATTTTTCGTAGACACAAAATAGATTAAATTATCTTTACGAGTGAAAAATAAATCGCGAGACTGTGCAATATTTGTTCTTAGCAACCGTCCCCTCGTAGGATTGGAAGAAGTATCAGAAGGCAAGGAAACGCTGGGTGTATCGTTTTCTGGTTCGTCGTCGCTCGAAGACGCGGAAGAATACTCCTTTTTTTCTCCTTATCTGTGTGTGTGTGTTTGTAATAGGTTCGTTAATTCGTGACTCAATTTCGTCCGCAGAGTCTACAGTTCTAATACTTTCGGCATGATCGAACATATGTGGCAGCGTCACTTCGTCTACGAAAGAAGACTCGCGTGGCCGTGGTCCGTCGTTAATCCCTACCGTCCCAGCTGCGTCAACCAGACCTCGCGTCTCGTCTGTTTCTACGGCCTCCGAGTCGCGTGGATCCCTCTCGTCATGTATATCACGAGTCTCCGGCGCAAGTGTCAATGATGTTAATTCGCGTGATTCTAAATTTTGGTCGTTCGCCTCGAGTTCTTCTGTAGGTTCAAGAACCCAATCGCATTCATCCATGTTGTAATCATGATATTGTCTCTCAGGAATATATTCTTCAAAATTTTCTTCAATATTTTCCTCATCTTCCGAATCTGCATCTAACAATTGTTCAATTTCTTGTTCAGTTAAATTATTCTTGAATTTACTTCTACTCCCGGTTACAGGATTTATTTGAATTATGTAAATACCGTCCAATCCAATTGGATTTTGCACAGGATTTCGCGATAAGGCATCAGCATTAACATTGGTCTTTCCTGCTCTATAGACTACATCGTATTCGTATTCCGCGAGTTTTAATCTCCAACGTAAAATTTTCGGATTCCCGTCCGTTGCCCGCCGAAACCACGTCAATGGTTTATGGTCGGTTACTACAGTGAATTTACGGCCATATAAATACGATCTGAATGTTATCGAGTAAACTATTGCCAAATCTTTTTTTTCATAAGTATCGTATCTTTCTTCAATTTGGCTGAGGGCTCTAGAGGCGTAAGCGCAAGGATGATCATTATTTATTTGCCCTTGGGACAAAATGCTACCTATAGCATATCCCGATGCATCAGTTGTCAAAATAAAAGGTTTAGGAAAATCCGGATATTGTAAAACAGGAGCAGTACAAAGTTTTTCTTTCAAAATTTCAAATGATTTTTGTTGTTCTGGTCCCCAAATGAAAGAATTTTCTTTACGTAAGAGTGTAGTAAGAGGTTTCGTTATTTTTGCATATCCTTCAATAAAACGTCTATAGTAACCCGTTAAACCTAAGATTTGACGAATATTTTTGATATTTTTGAGTGATGGATAATTTCGTACTGCTTCTATTTTCTTTGGATCCGGTCGAACTCCATTATCTCCAATTACATGACCCAAATACGCGACCTCCTTTTTCAAGAATACACATTTGTCAGGTTGCAGCTTCAGATTTGCGGCCTCTAAACGTTTCATTAATTCTCGATAAATTTCATCGTGTTCTTCAAGATTTTTCGCGTAAATAACAATATCATCCAAATACACAAATACACCCTTGCCTAGGAGTCCACTCAAGGTGAGATCCATGGCTCGTTGAAAGGTGGGCGGAGCGTTCCGTAACCCGAAAGGCATTCTAACGAACTCGAAGTGACCGCGCGGTGTAGTGAACGCAGTTTTATGACGGTCTTCCGGTGCTACTTCTATTTGATGAAAACCGGAAGCTAAATCAAAAACAGAAAAATAGTTTGCCCCTCCCAATTGATCGAGGATATCATTGATATTAGGTATCGGATATGCATCAGCAATTGTCTTTTCATTCAAAGCTCGATAATCAAATACTACTCTCCATTTTTTGTTACCTTGTGAATCATCTTTTTTAGGCACGACCCATACAGGACAGTTGTACGGTGAAGTAGAAGGAATTATTATGCCCTTTCCCAGCATATCCTCCACCTGCTTACCAATTTCTCCTTTTGTACACTCTGGCCAACGGTATCCACGGGTGTTGATCAGAAAATCGTCTGTCATCGGTATTCGATGTTGTAATACAGTAGTGCAAGTTAATGCGTCGCCTGAAATCTGCTACAGGTGTGCGCTCTCCTTTAAAAGCATCCTAATACTTGCACCCTCTTTTTCATCGAGATCTGAGAGTCTTAATAATTTTTGTATTTGATTATAACGGTCGATCATATCTATTTCCGATATTACATAACACGAATTCTGGCGAGCGAATGGCTGTATTTTATTAGAGACTGACACAATATTGAGTCTACTCACAAGTGCCTCATCTAAAATTCTATGATTTTGCAGTGTGAATTGAATTTACTGGATTTGATGTGATAAAGTTGCTGTCTTTGGCATTAACAGGTTGATTATTTATGACCCTGAAAATATCTGCACTCATATTTAGCAAGACGTAGCGTCCTTAATTTTTATCGTACGAGAGTCACCCAGGGCTTATCTTTTTCGTCTTGAAATTCTCTAGATGTCGTTATTTTTATTTTTTTTTATCGATTTTTTTTCCGTGACACAAGCAAAAAAATGCAGATGTAACTGTTGCGAAGAGGGCCTAATTTAGTGGCCGTCGTCGACGCGCTCTCAGCGCGGCAGCACGTTCCGAGTATCGATTATGAATCGTCTCTCGCGCGTGCGCGGCAATGACATCACGCCGCAGCTCTACGAGAGAGAACGAGCTGCCGGCGTCGACGAATGTCAGCCATTATCAACCACCGGTGTTTAACGCGCGCACGTGTGTTCTGTAGTCTCTTCTCTCTTTTCGGAAATTCTCATCGTAGAATTGGTCTCAGCTCAGCAACGGGTTCGCAATTCGTGAGTGCACGATATTAGTGAAGAGTGGAGTGACAATACGAACTCAAGAACGCTCAACTGCTCTTGTAAAGAGTGGGAATCTTTCGGGGATACATCGCAACGGCCATCTCTCAACGGACGCAGCGCATCCTCTCAAGATCGCTTTTGTCACCGCTCGGCCCTGCTCAACGCTCAACATTTGTTCGGAACGCTCATACAGCTCAACAGGTGACTTATTTATTGTACTGGGGATACTCGCAGCATTGATTCGCGTGCAATAATAAAAGGTTGTCGGCTCAAATTCACCTGAAATAAATACGTGTGTGCCTAACATTATTTTCCCTGAAAACTCCTTCCCGCGCGACCACCTTGCTCTCGGTGCGAACAGCGAGTTCGGCAAAATCCGGAACAGTATCCTTTGACATGGCGTAGCACCCTTAATTTTTATCCTACGAGAGTCAACCAGGGCTTCACTTCTTCGTCTTAAAATTCTCTAGATGCCGCTATTTTTAGATTTTTTATCGAGAAAATTGCAAATGTAGCATTTGACATGGTATAGCTCCCTTAATTTTCATCGTACGAGAGTCACCGAGGGCTTATCTTTTTTGTAATGAAATTCTCTAAATGTCGTTATTTCTAGTTTTTTTATCGATCTTTTTTTGAGTGATATAAGCAAAAAAGTGCAGTAACCTTTGACATGACGTAGCTCCCTTAATTTCAAGAGGAAAAAAATAAGCCCTAAGTGACCCCCGTACGATCAAAATTAAGGGCGCTATGCCGTGTCAACTGCTACATATACAATTTTCTCGATAAAAAAATCTAAAAATAGCGGCATCTAGAGAATTTTAAAACGAAGAAGTGAAGCCCTTGTTGACTCTCGTAGGATAAAAATTAAGGGAGCTACGTCATGTCAAAGGTTACATCTGCACTTTCTTGCTTGTATCACTCAAAAAAAGATCGATAAAAAATAACTAAAAATAACGGCACCTAGAGAATTTCAAGATGAAAAAGATAAGACCTGGGTGACTCTCGTACGATAAAAATTAAGGACGCTACGTCGTGCTAAAGATGAGTGCAGATATTTTCAGGGTCATGATTATTTTGTGATTCTACGAAAGTTTCTTTGCAAGGAGGATAAACATTATTTTCTGTAAATTCTTCCCAATCTTGTTGACTATTCAAATTAAGGGGAGGAAGTCACGTCAAAAAAATTGAATTTGAAAATTCAATATCATCCAAATTCTCTTGCATATAAAAATGGTCAATGAACTATGTTGCTGGTACTCGATGAAAGGATTTTTTACTGATGTCTGACTTGCATATGCCTTTCAGTATTAACTTAAGCAAAGATCTTAGGTTATCCACTCTGCGTGTGATTCAGACCAAACTGCTAGGCAGATTGGGCTAGTTGACGTCTCATTTTCTTCTTTACAAAAAGATACACCGGCTAAGCGGAGCAAAATATTTTTTTTTCATCCTGAAAGCAAAGTTAATCAATGATTTAGAAAATATCATAAAATTTATTTATTATAAATTATGTCACTTCAAAACTATTACCTTTTATTAACATTTGCTCCGCTTAGCCGGTGTATCTTTTTATGAAGAAGAAAATGAGACGTCAACCAGTCCAATCTGCCTAGCAGTTTGGTCTGAATCACGCGCAGAATAGGTTGAAAACTAAGTTTCGGCAAATGGCATCTAAAGTTTATGACTCAATAAAAATTGTTTGCGCTGCTTTCACCTTTGGGGCATCTTAGTACCTTTAATGAACAAAATAAAAATATTATTTGCAAGTCAGATTTCATAATATTAGTAATTATTTTACAAATAAATGTTTTTTTTTTCATTAACAAATAAATAAGTAAATGAATGCATAATATTTTTAAAAACCTGAGAATAACCCTGGGATGATCTCTTTTATTGACAACATCACTGACAATTTTTCCAGTGTTAAAACATTCAGAAATGTACTGCAAACACATTAAATTACCACTTCACAAGAAATAATACATATTCGAACACTTCTGATTGTTGATTCTGTTTTAAACACTGTGAATTTAAAAAAAACACCAAATGGCCAATGGAATTTATCTAATAACATAGTATGAACAAAAAATAAAAACGTCAATCAGAGGTTATGCCGCTGGAATGTAGCAGAAGTCAATTTCCCGGCAGTAACACGCTGCGCATGCGATACGCATCAAACTATCATAGCGCATGCCTCGTTATTCGCGCGAATTCAAATATGATGTAAATGTTACTTGTTGCATTGGAGACATCACACTGTCATCGCATCGTTTATATCGCGTTTCACTAATTGTTTTAAAAAATGGTAAACAGATAAAAATTTATTTACAAATACGTAATTAATTTTTTTATCTATAGAAAAAAATAATTAAAAAACAGGCATATTGCCGAAATCGGCAATTTTTCGGCTTTATGTCTAAGATTTTGAAGGTTCAGAGATCACACTTAACTAAACAAAGCTGCAGAAAGTGAAAAAGCAAAGAAAATTATTAAATTAAAAAAAAACTTCAACACGCTTAATTATTTTGTGTCAACAAAAAATCGACCTTAATGTCCGCATATAAACACAATAAATAAATAAAATAGTTTCAAACTTAAATATAATATTCTGATAATTTTTTACGATTTTTGAGAAAACAAAATATAAATGGTACGGTAGAACTTGGCATTTTTGCGAATTTCGGCTTACAACTTTACTAACACATAGATTACATGGAAATGAACATTTTTACAGGGAAAAAGAAAATTCGATTTTTTTACATTTTTGACCTGACTCCCCCCCCCCCCCCCCCCCTTAATTAATTCTTCGCAGATTTCAATGTCGTCTCTAATTAACTCGTTATTACGGAGTTCATCATTATTTATTTCTGTTACTTTACTCAAATTAACAAAATCAATATTTTTTCCATCATTTTTATCGTCAAAAATTTTCGTTGCATTTTCTTCAGGTTTTCCAGTTTCCAAATTACTAGAATATTCAATTACTTTTGGTGACTTGCCTTCTCTCGAAAAAAGAGAATTATTTTTCTCATGACAAAAAGATACTTGTTCACTCACTGTAGATGCATTCTCAAAACTCGAATTACTCGTATATACCTCGTGGTTAATTTCATTATTTTTCTTACCATAATCCGCCTCTTTTCCGGGTTCGGATATCTGTAAAAAATTTAATTTCGGTTCCGACGATTCTACGATAGTTTCTGCCAATTTCCTAGATACATTTACTTCGGTTACGTCCGGATACCCTCTTTTGTACATTTCTCTATCTTCACAATTCTTCAATTTACCCATACGAGTATTATTTTTATTTGACTTCACTGGAATTTCTTCTCCATCATTTAGTAAAACAGTTTCTCTATTATTTATTTGATTCTGTTTGAGAAATCGTTTGAGCGGTTTCTCGGATGGTGGAACGGGTGATAAAAATAAAGTTTCCTCTACACAGGTTTTCATAACAGTAATCTCGTATATTCTTCAAACAAAAACACTTGAGAACGCAAGGTGGCGATGAGTTGACCGTTGAGCGTGAGAGATACCGAACCGATTGTATTAATAGATTCGCGATTATTTGAGCGTTGAGAATGTCCCGAAATGAATCGAACAGTTGTTATTGAGCTGTCGACTCGATGAGACACACGATAAATGAGAATTTCGAGGTGAGAAGACTGTAAAAGTAAGTTAGTAACACGGAGCGAAGTGAGCGTTGCGCGATCCGGAAACGGAAGGAGTAAATCGGCCATTGCCACGTGGCAGCATGTCGCGCGCGCGGTGCGCGAAGCGCATGCGTCGGCAGTAGATATTAAGTCGCCGCGAGGTGCTGCCGAGCAGCGGTCACTCAAGCAATTCGCGTGTTTGGAGGGGGATTCTCCAACATTCTCCCCGCCATCAGCAATGGTTTGCTGATGAGTCGTCGCCATGGTCCGGTTGAGAAGTCGGTAGTGGTGAGAGCTTGCTGAGTGGCCGAGTGAGAGTGGTGGTAGCCGTTTTAATGGTCGCCACCCTGGAGAGTCCGTCCTTGCCCTGGTGGAGTTCCATGACTCTGGCGAGTGGCCATTTGCATGGCGGTAGACGCTCATCTGTAAGTAAGACAAGAGAGCCGACCTTAACGGTGTTAGAGGCATGATGCCATTTTGAGATCGATTGTTGTCTCTGCAGATAATGAGCAGACCACTGCGCCCAGAAAGATTGCACTCTTTGTTGAATGAGCTGCCAATGAGCAAGACGAGCAGTGTTGAGATCCAGCAACGAAGGCTCTGGCAAAGTGGTGAGCGCACTCCCAATGAGGAAGTGCCCCGGAGTGAGAGCTGAGACGTCAGATGGGTCGTCGGTGAGCGGTTCGAGCGGTCGAGAGTTGAGAATCGCCTCGATCTGAGAGAGCATCGTGGTGAGTTCCTCATAAGTGAGCAACGTGTCTCCCACGGTTCGCCGGAGATGGAACTTGGTGGATTTTACGACGGCTTCCCACTTTCCGCCCATGTGTGGAGCAGCCGGGGGATTGAACCTCCACTGACTGTGATCCTTTGAGATGATCGCTGTGATTACTCGGTGTTCTTCCGAACTCTGATTGAACAGCCGACGTAGAGCTGCGTCTGCACCAACAAAGTTCGTGCCGCAGTCCGAATACATGGTGTGAGGAATTCCCCTTCGGGCAGTGAAGCGCCGATAGGCAGCGATGAACCCATCCGTTGAGTAGTCGCCGACCACCTCCAGGTGGACAGCCGATGTTGAGAAGCACACGAATACGCCGATCCAGCCCTTGTATGTTTTAGAGCCTCGACCTTTGATGTTCTTGACTGTAAGCGGTCCAGCGTAGTCAACGCCCGTGTGTAGAAACGGACGTGAAGGAGTAACTCGCGAGAGAGGTAGTTGGCCCATCAGATGCTGGGCACGGATCCCCCTCTGACGAGCACACACAACACACCTTAACACGTGCGATTTGACTGGCGCTCGACCTCCGATGATCCAGCATGTTTGCCGGACGTGCGCCAGGGTGAGCTGAGTTCCTCCGTGCAAGGTTCTCTGGTGAGCTTGTTCGATGAGTAGAAGTGAGAGCCTTGCGTGTCGTGGAAGGATCGCAGGATGCTTTCCTTCCGTGGTGAGTGCAGAATGGGTGAGTCTTCCTCCAACTCGAATAACACCTTGCCCGTCGACAAAGGCTGTAAGTCGAGCGAACGGGTGGCTGCTGGGCAACGTCGATCCCGACGTGAGCGTTTTCAATTCCGATGAGAAAAATGCCGATTGAGTGGCCTTGATCCAGAACAACCTGGCCTGCTCCATGTCGTCAGACGGCACGAGAACAATCGGCTGCTCTAGCTCCTTGCGCAATTTCCGAGCGAGTCTGAAACACAAGGCAGTGAGTCGAAACAGTTTGTGAGCAGACGAGACCTGATAAATAAGGTCCCAATGATAATCGACTTTCGGAGCAGCCACGAGAAGTGAGATACCGGGACGAGCCTCATGTGCGCTGAGACTCTCCGGCAGCTGAGGTTGAGCAGGCCACGAGCTTTGCGATTGCGTCATCCATGGTGGTCCCGTCCACCATAGTGAGTGGTCTCTGAGCTGAGCAGTCGATACGCCTCTAGATGCGCAATCCGCAGGATTGCTTGTGCCAGGAACATGGCGCCACTGAGCGTCTGGCTTGAGTTCCTGGATTTGCGTGACTCTGTTTCGCACGAAATCCTTCCAGTGAGAAGCGTGAGAGCGTATCCATCTGAGCGTTATGAGCGAGTCCGTCCACAGATGAGTTTCTTCCGTGTCCAGCTTGAGTGTAGCTTGGACGTATTTGGCAAGTTTTGCCAGTAGCAGCGCTGCGGTGAGTTCCAACCTCGGGATAGTGAGCCTTTTGAGCGGTGCGACCTTGGTTTTGGCGCACACCAGAGAAGCCTGAGTGCCTGTGGACAGTGGGAACACGGTAATATAAATAACCGCGGACATTGCAAATTGAGATGCGTCAGAGAAGCCATGAATAACAATTTTCGAATTGCTCCATGTGTTGAGCCAACGAGGGAGTGAGATCCTGGCCAGGTTTGAGAGATCTTCCCTGAGCTTGAGCCACCTTCCCGACACGTCCGTCGGCAAGGCGTCGTCCCAATTGACCTTGTGCAGCCACAATTCTTGCAAAAGCATTTTTGCTCGAATCGTGACCGGTGAGATGAACCCCAGAGGGTCAAAGATTTGAGCCACCTCTGAGAGTATGAGTCGCTTCGTGAGCTTACCGGGTTGAGCTGAGATGTTTGAGGAAAACACAAACTTATCCTCGTAAGACGTCCAGTTGATTCCGAGTATCTTGGTCGCGCAATCGTCCAGTGAGATTGATGTACTTGCTGTGCTCGCCGGTGAGAATTCCTTGAGCAACTCTGGATCGGTTGAGTGCCACTTGGCCAACGGGAAACACCCCGCGTCGCACAAGTTCTTCAGCTGGTGAGCGATTTCAATGAGTTGAGCGGATGAGTCGGCTCCTCCGAATATATCGTCCACGTATCTTCCCTGTGTGAGTGGTGGCAAGGCCAGCGGAAACTGATGACCTTCGTCTTCTGCCAATTGTAGCAACGTCCGAACTGCTAAGAACGGCGCGGCTTTCGTCCCGTACGTCACCGTAGTGAGCTGGTACGGCACCGGGTTGCCGTGGTCGTCGATCCACAAAATTCGTTGCAGATCCCAGTCGTACCGATGTACTCTTATTTGCCGAAACATCTTCGTGATGTCGGTGGCAAGGAGATGCCGATGGAGCCTGATCCAGATGAGAACGTCAGGAATGTTGAGTTGAAGCTTGGCTCCCGTGTGCATGAGATCGTTCACGGAGTAGCCTGAGGTGGTGGCACATGAGCCGTTGAAAACCACCCGCAGCTTCGTTGTTGTGCTGTCCGGCTTGAGAACTCCATGATGCGGCAAATAATAATGAGTGCCGCATTGAGCTGAACTCGTCGACGCCTCGACCATGTGGCCGAGTTGCCTGTACTCCTCCATGAATTGGTGATAGAGGATGCGATAGTCGGCATCCCGCTCGTGTCTTCTGAGCATCTGCCGCAAACAGCGGTGAGCTGCGCCATAAGACTCACCCAGATGAGTGAGTGCCATCTTCATGGGAATACGGACAGTGTATCGTCCAGTTGAGTCTCTTGAGTGAGTTGTGCGAAAATGAGTCTCACATTCCTCTTCGTCTGAAGTGAGCTGGCTTGAGTTATCGGACGGGATCTCTTCCTGTACCCAGAATTGGGTGAGCAATTCTTGAAGAGTAGTATCTTCCCGCTGAGCCGACGCAGTGAGTGAGTGGTACACGTGTGTCTGAGGAACAGACACGGGTCCAAGGACAAGCCAACCGAAAATAGAGAGTTGGGCAATCGGCATCGAATCCGATCCTTTGATAATATTTGGCTTGATAATTTGGCCGTAATAATCGGCTCCGAGTATTACGTCAATTGGCCTCGGTGTGAGAAAGTCCGGGTCCGCGAGTGTGAGATGTTCTAAGTGCGGCCAGCGTTGAGCTGGAATCTCGCAGGACGGCAAGATAGACGTGACAGTCCTGAAAACGTGAGCCTGGACCGGGACTGAGAGTGCCTTGTGAGCTGAGCGTAAAACAAGTTGAGCAATACCTCGTGTTTGAGTTGACTGCAGGCCTCCGATACCGAGGATCGGGATTGTCGACTGGTGTCGTGGAACCTTGAGTTGAGCGATGAGTTGTTCTGAGACGAAAGTTAATTCAGATCCTGGGTCAACCAACAATCGAATTCGTTGAGTAGTCAGTGATGAGTCGACGTGAGCGAGTGCTGTGGCGAGCAGCGTAGAGTGAGATGTGCCTGTAGGCACGGCTGAGTTGACGACCGCACCGAGTTCCTATTGAGGATTCGTCGCGGGCTGAGACGTCTCCGTGTTTCGAATTGAGTGAGCCGAGGGATCGTTCGGCCTTGCTGATGCAGGTGCGCCTCCATGCAGCATCGAATGATGTCGTAAGTTGCACTCCTTGCAACCTTGCTTGGAGCGGCACATCCTCACGTTGTGTCTGCCGAGACAATTATAACAAAGTCTCTTGTCCACGGCTACCTTCTTCCTGTCTGCGATCCCAAGTCCGCGAAACTTAGGGCACATCACCACAAAATGCTCTGCTCCGCACAGATCGCAAGGGTATCGACCAGATGATGTATTCGTTGAGCTGCCTGATTGAGCGGACGTCGGGTGAGCAGCGGCGGAGGCCTGATGAGCAGTCGTTTTCTTGAGAGGCGCCTTGTTTGCGTGAGCTGTCGGAGGGCAAGCCGTTTCGACACGTTCTAGCGCGCGGATGCGCGACGTCAGGAAGACCTCGAGTTGTTCGAATTTCGGATAATCCTGCGACGATCCGAGTGAAGTCTCCCACGCCTCCCTAGTTGAGCGGTCAAGGTTGCGAGAAATGTGGTGCACCAAAATGCATTCCCACATATTCTCGTCTACGCCGAGTGAGCGCAGCGCGGTGTTCGCCTCCGTCACCGTGGTGAGCAGCTTGTTCAACCCCGAGGCGCTCTTGTTAGCCAAGGGAGTTACACTGAACATGGAGTCCAGATGAGATTGTACATGAAGTCTCTTGTTTTCATACCTGGCGGTGAGTACCTTCCAGGACGGCTCCAGAGACGCCGGAGTGAGTGCAAAACTCGCAATGAGATGCGCCGGAGTCCCCTCGAGACATCCCCGAAGATAGTGGAGACGCTCGACATCCGAGAGCGAGGGGCGGTCCAAAATCATACTCTTAAAGAGCTCGGAAAAAGCCGGCCATTCGGCGTACTCACCCCCGAATTTTGGGAGCTTAATGTTCGGCAAGCGTGCCTGAGATGGAGTCTCCTGTTGATGACCGGACGTTGAGATCTCAGCGTCCTTCATGAGCTCGGCTTGTAGCTTCGCCGCTGCACACTTGAAGCTGGAATATGTGCGGCACGTCTGCATATGGATTGAGTTCGTGAAATATTCATGTTTGAGATGAACCGTCGAACACGAGGCCTCAAGATGTCTGTGTTCCACAATGAACTCCGCGTGTACCGAGTCCATCTGCTCGGACAATGCGGACAGCTGTGTGAGTGAGCAGTCCTGAGATGACTCGGGAAGAGTTCCCGCCAACTCGATGAGCAGCTTTGTGCGTCCAAGCTGCGTGAGCATTTTGAGCTAGATCTCGGCGTTCAGCTTCGATGGTGATGAGCTGCGCGGTGACCTTGAATGACCTCCCTCCTCCCCGCCTGGTACGGTCAGAGTTGGAGTTGGCGCGGTCAAACGCGTGGATGGCGGATCAGGCTGAGCCGTCGCCGTCGCCTTATCCTCCGAATCGGTGAGCTCGTCCTTCATGTTTTGAGGAAAAACGCAAAAATCTGCGAGAAATCCGTTCTCAATGCGACGCGCGAAACCGATGAGCAGTCACAGAGGTTTTTTTTCCAAACGAGAACCGAACGACGCGTTAGCAAACGCGCGAAAATCTCTATCGCGGATGAGCACAAAATGTATGAGATGAGAAGTCAATTAATTTTCGGCGAACGAACGAGAAACACGCTCGAAGAACACACGAAAAATAATTCTCTGTCGCGCAGGAACACGTGGCTCTTGCACGATGAGCAATGTAACGCGCGACACCGATGAGCAGTCACTGAGTTTTTTCCACACGAACGAGAACCGAACGACGCGGTAGTAAACGCGCGAAAATCTCTATCGCGGATGAGCACAAAATGTATGAGATGAGAAGTCAATTAATTTTCGGCGAACGAACGAGAAACACGCTCGAAGAACACACGAAAAATAATTCTCTGTCCCGCAGGAACACGTGGCACTTGCACGATGAGCAATGTAACGCGCGACACCGATGAGCAGTCACTGAGTTTTTTCCACACGAACGAGAACCGAACGACGCGGTAGTAAACGCGCGAAAATCTCTATCGCGGATGAGCACAACACGTATGAGATGAGAAGTCAATTAATTTTCGGCGAACGAACGAGAAACACGCTCGAAGAACACACGAAAAATAATTCTCTGTCGCGCAGGAACACGTGGCTCTTGCACGATGAGCAATGTAACGCACGACACCGATGAGCAGTCACAGAGTTTTTCCACACGAACGAGAACCGAACGACGCGGTAGTAAACGCGCGAAACCCGGAATGAGAAGCCAATTGTCACTGTGTGCACAACAGAGACGATGCTCGAACACACTATACAATGCTGAGAAGTCCGTTGAGCTCAACCTAGACACCGACGCTCGTGCGAGGCAGCGAAGCGCGATCGACACACACGAAGGATAATTCGCGCGCGAGCGTAGCGTTGCGCGATCCCAGCACACGCGGTCGATGTAGAGTCCGAGAGTCAGCTGCGTCTCGCGCTTGAGACGCGAAACGCGATCCACGGTGCACGAGTCGATGTGAGACGCGAACACGATTCTCGGCACACGCGGGTGCGAGAGAGAGAAGACGATGAGAAGTCTGAGTGAGACTGTGCGTGCGAGCGAGCCACGATCACACTGCACAGCGCGCACTGTTGAGCTGCCTCGAGAGTCACTGTACACTGTCACAGAAACACTGTAGCCGGGATGTTCCACTATCCGGCTCGAAGGACCAAATGTTTGAGAAATCGTTTGAGCGGTTTCTCGGATGGTGGAACGGGTGATAAAAATAAAGTTTCCTCTACACAGGTTTTCATAACAGTAATCTCGTATATTCTTCAAACAAAAACACTTGAGAACGCAAGGTGGCGATGAGTTGACCGTTGAGCGTGAGAGATACCGAACCGATTGTATTAATAGATTCGCGATTATTTGAGCGTTGAGAATGTCCCGAAATGAATCGAACAGTTGTTATTGAGCTGTCGACTCGATGAGACACACGATAAATGAGAATTTCGAGGTGAGAAGACTGTAAAAGTAAGTTAGTAACACGGAGCGAAGTGAGCGTTGCGCGATCCGGAAACGGAAGGAGTAAATCGGCCATTGCCACGTGGCAGCATGTCGCGCGCGCGGTGCGCGAAGCGCATGCGTCGGCAGTAGATATTAAGTCGCCGCGAGGTGCTGCCGAGCAGCGGTCACTCAAGCAATTCGCGTGTTTGGAGGGGGATTCTCCAACAGATTCTCACTCTTTACTTCTTCATTTTTGGCACAATAGTATTTCTTACCAATGATACCGAACAATATTAACAACAATATTACCAATTTCTCTATTAATAACGCAACGTTCTTTACTTGGTTTTCAACTTTCTCAATATATTCAAATATGGCTTTAGTAGGCTGCACTTTATTTTCACAAACTTCTACTTTATCCAAAATTTCATTTTCCTCTTTGCAAACAGAATCTTTCAAAATATTTTCTTGTAAATAATTTTTTCCAACAAAGGTGCTTTGTCCAGCGGTGGACCCAAATTCTCTTTGAGAAATTACAAAGTCAGATCTCAACGGTTCTTCTACCGCTGCGCTACCCTGCATACCTATTACCTTTTCCTGCTCTCCCATTCCCATTTCCTCGTCGTCTCTCCTTACCTCGGTATTGTTAGTTAATCCCTCCGATGATATTAACTCTATTACCGGTACCTGTATAGCAACTGTATGGCTGTTAGTATTAGTAATATAGACGTATGCTGTGCCGTTATTATTTTTAACAAATCCATGACTTATATCGATTCCTTTTCCTCTTGTCTATTTTGGTAATCAATTTTCACGCGATTTCCGTCAAGATTCTCTGCTCCCAAAATTCCGCCGTCATTAATGGGAAAATCGTTGTCAACAATATCAAAAGTAGCAAAGCGGCCGAACGCCTGTATGTTTACGTAACCCAACGTGATAATCGAA
Organism: Ephialtes manifestator; assembly: GCA_963970395.1. Classification (NCBI taxonomy): domain Eukaryota; kingdom Metazoa; phylum Arthropoda; class Insecta; order Hymenoptera; family Ichneumonidae; genus Ephialtes; species Ephialtes manifestator. The sequence goes on from OZ019970.1 coordinate 8,772,611, forward strand.
TCTTTAGTAATGTCATTAAGTTGTAAAATTTCATCATCTTTTATCAAATTAGTTTCTTTTATAAATTTCTTTTTCAATATATTCGGCCCGGCGCCGGTGTCGATCATCAAAGTAATAGGCGATATTAATTCAGAAGCTGTCAATTTTACGCTCGGGACATTACTTTCCATATGCAAATGGATATTAAGAATTCGACTTACTCGCTTCTGGACGGCAGACTCGTTGAACCGATTATATGGACCGGGTACGTATTCGGTGGGATCTCCCTGGGCGCACCCGAGCTCGGGAGCCCACGAACGTTTCCCGAATTCCTATATTTTTCATTATTTTGTGGTCGTACGGGGCAATCGCGGATAAAATGACCCGACTGCTTGCAGTAAAAACATTGAGACTCTCCGTTACCAGCATTATCACCAGGTTTCTCCGATTCGCGGCGATTGTTGAATCGATTATTCGTCAAAGGTTGCGAATAATTATTGCGAAAGGGACAAATGTATGCTCCGTGTCCCTGTTTCTTACAAATTTGGCAATGTATCACATTAGGCCCTTGGTACCTAAGATTCTGCGGGACCTGCATTCTTACCATTTCCGTCGGTCTTGATCGTTGCAAGCATTGATTAGCATAATGTCCGACATTTTTACAAAGCTGGCAAATTACACGCGAATTTACGACATTGCTCCTTCCTGGAGGATATATTTTGTAGCATCGATCACCAGTGTGTCCACGTTTGTTGTAAACCTGACATATTGTCAGTTGCGGCGCATCGATACTATTTTTGTTGTCATGCAATGCTGAAAATAAACATTTATCGGCAGTATGTCCGATTTTTTTACAAATTTGACATGCATTTTCGGTTCATTGTTCACTCGATTTCTTAATAGCCCTGGTGGCTTGTGCATATGAAACATTCTTTTTCGGAAACTCTTTCGCTACATGCCCCTTCTCGTCGTACAGCTGGCATACCGTTGCCTCGCTGCCTATTGTACGCACGTTGCGTCGGACCTCGGGTTTGACGTCCCGAGCACCTGAGACTTCCCGCTCTCGGCTTCTCAACGCGGCGCGCGACACTAATTCTTTTTCAATTCGTACGGCGTGGAGAATTAATTCATCAATATCGTCTCTTAGCGTAAGCCGTTGCTCTATCTCCGGTTTCAATCCATGCAAAAAACAAACGGGCAAACTTTTTCTAATGTTTTCAATAGAAACTTCCGATCTCGCATCATCTCCGTCCCTATCGTAACTTTCCATAATTAGGTTGCCAATATCTTTCACGCGGTTTGCATACGCGATTACCGATTCGTTTCCACGTTGATATATTGTTCCCAGTTGTCCCTGTAATTGATAGACGTTATAGGTTGAACCGTACCTCTCTTTAAGAAATTTTCCCAAACTTTTTATTGTCTCGAATTCCATATCTTGTATCGTTCGACGAGGTTCACCTGTAATTTTTACACGTACAGCCCGTACCAAATTACCTTCGGCTCCCGGTCCCATCATAGTAAGGGCCTCGTAACATCATTGAATAAACATAGTTAAAGACATCGTACGACCGTCATAATTGGGGATTACGGCTAGCGCGTCCCGAAGGGAAAGTGTTTGATTATTGTTGACCATTGTAACCGAGGATTTTCTGTCTTTTTCAGTGTCATCTATTATTTTTTTACTAGAGTTGCTTTCCGACTGTGCTTTTATTTTTCTATCTTTACTCAAAATTTCAAATCGTTCAATGTGTCTTTAGAACCGCCCGCAGTCGCGTGATCGTCTTTAATAATTATTTTTTTCAGGAAGTTTGTAAGTTTGATTATTGATGATTTTAATATAGATCTCAATTTGTTTTGCTGTGAAATGTTATCTCCTCGTTTGGGAGTAGATTTTATTTTGCTATCAATTATTTCACTATTCTCAGAAGGCAAAGAATTAAATGGTGTAGAGCCACCCAAAGGAGTGTAGTAGGTAGCGTTAGAGGAAAGAGAAGCTTTAGGTGGTAAGGAACTGGCAGTCGTTGTTGGAACAGAAGGCGTCTGGTGCACACCTGGGGATTTGGGTGTTTCAGTCGAATTCTTCAAATCCTCTATTCTGACCTGTGTTGACTCAGGTGTTGGTATCGCGCGACCCGGCCCTTGGTATATTACTACCGGTAAATATGAAGATGTGTCGTTGTTATCCGCTCCCGTAATAAACCCTACCAACGACAACCCTTTATTCGGTTCTCCTGTTTCCACGGCTTTACGGACTCTTTCGGAAAATTGTTCGAAACTTTCTTCAAATTCTGGAATCTCGTTAGGTTTTAATGTACTACTAAATTGATTCTGTTTGTTTTCTAATTCGTTGGTTTCAAAATCGTCGTCGCTTATTGATTTCGTGTCGTCACTGTCGTCGTTCAATCTGTCGTTATTATATTCTTTTTGTTTTGTCTTAGTAATGCCACCACTAGTTATTTCCAAAAAGTTGATTTCACTATTCCCATCCAATGTAACGCTCTCCCTTTTTCCTGCTTTCGTTAACGACTTTTCCACGTTTTCCGTAAGAGTATTGTTCAATTCGTCTGATTCTAAGTCGGAGCTCTCGGTGTCTGTTTCTTGATGTGGTTCGATAGGCTCGACAGGCACGGCTGTCGGATCCGCGATTACGTTACCGAGTTGCGGCGCGGTGGCTGTACTAGCGGTGGTGGAAGAATTTGACGCTGTATATATTTGTATCTAAATTTCTTCGCAGTTTTTGATTTTTTTTTGAAAAAAATTTTTTCAATTGAAATTGATTGTACCAATAGATAAAAATGTTTATTATTTGAAATAAGCACTTTTCTATCATTTGAAGGAATGACGCACATAAAAGAGGGGGGATCGCTGTGAGCGCAAACAAGAAGCAGACGTGTGTCTCCGTGCTCCACAAAGTTATAGCATTAATCGTGATAAGGTCTAGTTGACTGGAGAGTGTGTAAGCTGTGCGAAAGGCCGTGGAACTGCTGAGTCTTTTGACATGAGGTAGATAACCGCAGACATTCGATAATACAACGAAAAGACGAAAATAAATAACCCGTGTGTTTGAGGTTAGTGGGTACGAATCGGCAAATCATCCCTGGAACTTGGGTATTTGGACCCATCGATGGAACGGTGAAGGCACTACTGGTGGCATCTAGCAGCAAGGTCGGTGTTTCCATCTACCGGTAGTCGGTAATAAAGGCATCGAAATCATGGAACTGGAGATGGATCAAGAAGATTCCTTGCTGGAGGGTTTCGCGATCCGGAGTTACTTGCAAAATGAGGGAAATAAGAGGAAAAGCTCGGAGGAGCTGGCGCCTACTGTGTTTAAAAAAAGCGCACTAATCTCACGCTCACCGTCAAGCAGAGTCGCAGGCAGCGAAAGCGAGAACGATGCACCGCTTAAGCAAGGCTCCGATGCCATCCCTCTCGCTCTCATGGCAATGTTTAAGGCCCAGATGCAAGCGATGCTAGAGACAAACAACATGCAACTCAACAATTTCGGAAAGCTTCTGAAAGAGTCGATAGAGGACCAGAAAAAAGAAATGCAATCAGTGAAGGAAGAATTAAAAAGCAACAAAGCAGAGATCGTGGAAACTCGCAAGGTCATGGAACTCCGTCTAGACAAACTCGAATCGGACACACACGAACAACTAGAGGAAGGAAGGCTCGCCATGCGAAATTTGGAGCTACAGGTGCAGGAATCACAAGAAGCAGTCAAGAATCTTCAAGTGGCAAAAATCAACCAATCTCTCACCGCCAAGGTAAACTCACTGACCACCCGCTTAGAAAAGCAGGACAGGGAGCAGAAAAAAACAACGTTATAATCGCAGGCCTGAAGACGGACGAAGGGTAAGAAAAGGAAAATCTACAAGAGTTTCTTACATCACAACTCGGCGTTGACGCAAAAATTTTGGAGGCCAGAAAATTTGGCGCAGGGTCAAATCTTACCTGGGCGAAATTTGAAAGCTGGGAAGAGAAAAGTAAAGTCATGAAGGAAAAAAGTAAGCTTGGGAAAAAACCAGTTTATATTAACCACGACATGACTATAACTGAACGAGAAATAAATAAGAAACTGAGGGATTTCGCGAAACAGGACTCTCGCAAGGGCCAAAAAATCAAATACGGACGCGAAAAAGTGTGCATTGGCGGTTCCTGGTTTCACTGGGACAAGGAGAAGGAGGCCATCGTCGCGGAGGGCTCTGCTAAGGGCTTGAAAGATACGACGCATCACAACGCGGAGGAGAACGTACTTGATGAGCCGGGGAGTTTGCAGGCACCGAACCGTGGGGAAAACAGAAACCAAAAAAACGGGCGACTGCTCACCCGCTGAACATCGCATTTTGGAACATACATGGCATCGGCAACCTTGATCTCGACTGCCTCCCTAAGACTACCGACATCTTATGCGTCTCGGAAACCTGGCTCACCAGGAAATGGGAGAATCTACCGGACAAGTTCAAGGACTTTCGTGGATTTTGGGTGGACGCCGTCAACGAAAATTCGATGGGCCGTGCGAGTGGTGGTCTGCTGATGTTGGTGAAGAAAAATCTTGATGTGGAAATAATTGATAGTTGCAGCTGGTGGGTAATAGCAAAACTCTCTCTGAACGGCAGCACCCTAATTTTGGGGACTTTTTACGCCAAGCCGGCGCTCGACATTGCGGTATTGTTAAATCTGTTTCAGGATACTATAAATGATATAATTTGTAAATTTGAAAATCCAATTATTATACTCGCAATTTATGGAGGCGAACGGTTTAGTACTAATAAATGGTAGAAGTAAACATGATACGCCGGGCCAATTCACATTTTGTAATAGCAACGGACAAAGCTTCATCGACCTCATTTGGTCAAATATAACCGGACTCGATTATATAAACGACCTTACGGTTAGCGGGCTGATTTCGAGATCAGATCACTTTCCAGTTATTCTAGAGGTAATCAACTTAGGGGAAGAGTGTCGCGAGATCGCGGACGAACAGATTACTTGCCCCATTACCCGTATAGCATGGAAGCAGCAACTGAAAGACAGATTCACGCAACTCATGGAGGAGCAAGAAATTATTTTAACGAGTAGTGTCGATATAGATAGTGACAAAATTAATGATTATCTTGCTTCGGTCATCACTAGTGTTGCGACTCAGCTGGAAATGTGCAACGCAGCGCGTAAACCATTTCGCGGGCAAATGAGCAAGCTTTGGTTCGATCGCGATTGCCAGGAGGCTAAAAAGGAAGTGCAAGCACATTATAACGAGTGCAAATCTGCAAACTATGGCCCAAGGAAAAAGAATTTATATATTGACAGTAACAAAAGGTTTAGCACATTAACGACAAAAAAAAAGAAATGACTACGAAAAACATATTATAGAAGCTTTCGCAAACGTAAAGGACTCTATTCAATTCTGGAAAGCGGTTAAAAAATGCAAGGGATTTAGGAGCGCGGAAAATGTTCTGACCAAGGCCCAGTGGAGTAGGTTCTACGAAAATATATACCCTAGCAGAGCAACCGAAAATGTACGATTAATAGAGATAAGTCACCCTCTGCTGGACGGAGCGATAACTACTGAGGAATTAAATAATAGTATTGCAAAGAGTAAGTCAGACAAGTCGCCGGGTTTTGACGGTATTCCAAACGAGTGTTATAAAGCGTTGCCAGAAAAATGGATACAATTAATTAAAAATATGTTTAATAAGATTCTGGAAGACGAAAAAATTTCCACTAATTGGTCGAAAATTGCGCTAACGATGCTGCACAAAAAAGGCGATAGACTCGAACCACTGAACTATCGAGGTATAGCTCTCGTCAACTGCATCACCAAGATCTTCACGCAAATCATATGCAACAGGCTAATGAAGTGGGCAACTATTAACCAAATTCTCCCCGATACTCAAGTAGGATTTCACAATGGTAGAGGTTGCCTAGATAACATCTTCACACTTTTCTCAGCGATCCAGCTGCAACTTAGGCTCAGAGGAAGAGTAGTATACGTGCTGTTTGTAGATTTTCGTCGCGCTTTTGACTCGATCCCGCACACTAAGCTCTGGCGTAAACTCAATCGATTAGGGGTCAGTACAAAATATATAAGAATTATAAAGAATCTTTACGACCATGCCACTGTCCAGGTCAAAGCAGCTGATGGCTTATCCAACAGCGCAGAGGTGACCGAGGGTGTCCTACAGGGGGAAATCCTGAGTCCCTTATTATTTCTACTCTACCTTTCAGATGTCGAAACATTTTTCCGGGAGAAAGGTTGTGTCGGTTTGAACATCGGTTTGAGCGAATATTGTGAGATAAATGGACTGGTAGTGAACACGGCGAAAACGAAAATTATGCAATGTAAGGTGGGTGGCCGTGGAAAGAAGTATACCGAAGAGCCCTTTATGTACAATGGGGAGGAGCTTGAAATTATTAGTTCGTACAACTACCTTGGGGTCATTATTTCTTGCTCCACCCTTGGCTTAAAAACTGCACTGGCTGCCGAACGTAAGGCAAAAATTGCATCGGGCGCAGTTCTGTCAATCTTAGCCAAATCATAAGCAGATTCCTGGACGGCAGTGCTAAAGCTCTATGAGAATATGGTCGCGGCTACTCTTCTCCATGGTTCGCCCGCCTGAGCACTTCGATATTTGGACTCAATAGAGCGGGTACAAACCGACTTCTTCAAGCACCTGCTCTACCTACCAAGAAACACGCCAAACTGTGCCCTCAGGTTGGAATTATGTATCGTGAAACTCGCTCTCAAAGTCTTCCAACTTACGTGGAATTGGGTTATTAAAATTCTAAGAATGAGTCCGGATAGACTACCGAGAATTTGCTTGTTCAGAATGATAGACTTGACTAACTCGAGTGCTTGCGACAGTAGATATAACTGGGTACGCCAATTTAAGGAAATTCTGAATGAGATAGAGCTCGGGATTATGTTTAATGTGCTTGATGCTCACTATTGGGAGGAAAGATCAAGCGTTGCAATTAGCAAATACGAGTCTTTTCTCCGCGCTAAAGATGTCGAGCAGTACAATGCGTCAAATGCGATTCAAGTCGAAATAACTCGGTCGGTCGAAGATAGAACCGCTAATTACCTGTTGAAAAGGGTACCTCTGACGATGAAAAAGTCGGTCATTCAACTCCGTCTCGCAAACCGTTATCGATGCAGTTTTAGTTTCAAAAAGACCTCCGCAAAAATCCAACTAACGCAAATATGTCAAATTTGCAATAGCCTGCAGAACGAATCAGTGGAGCATATTTTAATCTTCTGCCCTATTTACGACTGCCTACGTAACCACTATCTGAGCGACTTTTTCCCGCCAGACGGCCCCCCTAGCGCCAAAGACATCCTGCAAAATATCGAGGGTAAGCTCATGAAACGACTTTTTTATTATACTAGGGACATAAACGCGCGCTGACGCGCGCGTCTATAGGACTGCCTGCGCTGCTGCGCTCTTGTTTTATTTTAAAGTTAAGTCAAATTTGACACAACCGAACATGTTGACAACACCTTTCCTGTCAACCAACAATATTGTTTTACCCGTTTGGTAAACATGCAATAATTGGCATAGCCGCATGTGAATAAAAACAAATTAACGAATTACATTTACAAAATATACAATGGTTGTTAATATAAGGCACTAAATGTGCTAGTTCCACTAATGCTCTCTTATTACTGATATATGATCTCTTATTACTGATATATTTCCTTGTACACATAATTTTTAACCATATTTCCATCGCGTTGCGACCCAAGATAAAATTTGAGAGATTCCCAAGAACGTACCCGCGAAAAAGCTACATATAATTGTCCATGATTAAATACATCCCTGCGAAGATCAAGACTAATTTTTTCGAAAGTTTGCCCCTGTGATTTGTTGATAGTTATCGCAAAAGCTACTTTTACAGGGAACTGACGTCTTTTGAAAATAAAGGGATATTCATTCTCACAATATAAAGTAATGCGATGTAAGAAAACGATCTCTCCAGCTTTATCCCCAGACAGAATCTCACATCGCAAAACAATGTTGCCCAAGTCTAAAACCAACAATCTCGTACCATTGCACAAACCTTCGTTTATACTCAGATTCCTAATGAGCATTATAATACTGTACTTTCGGAGGCGAAGTTCCTGTGGCGGCAAACTTGGCGGTGACAGGGTATGTAGGTACTCTGGTAAGATTGTTTCGTTTATCTCATCATTGTCGCCACAATTCTGTGTACTGTCAACGCTCGAATAGAGTTGTTCAGTTGCATTGTCGAATAAATCCATGACTCTGGAGTTAATTTCTTCAACATCAATATTTCGTGCAGATAGAATGGCTCGATTCGCCACATCCCTGAATCGTTTCGCTCTTACCAACTGCCCATAGGTATCTTCGATTATGTCACTTCCTGCAGACGCTAGGCAACGTTCTGGAACGTTAAAGTTGTCGTCCGCATCATTGAGTATTCCGTCGCCAATGTCAAGTAAAAATTTAGCAAATTCCACTTCATTGTGCAAAACTCTCATATTTTGTGTTAATGCGTACTTGGAAAAGTTTTGCCACAGTTCACTGTACTTAATTGAAAGGCTCACTGTTTCGCTACGCGTACCTCGTACCTTAACCGGTAGAAGTTGGCGGAAATCGCCTCCGAGAACGATCACCTTTCCACCAAATGGTTTGTTGTTGTCCATAATATCTTTTAATGTTCGGTCTGCTACCTCAAGCGCATAACGTGGAGCCATAGGTGCTTCGTCCCAGATGAAAAGATCAACGTTCTTTAAGTACACACCTTGTTTTGATTGCACTTTGATGCTTGATGTGGAATCAGCATACAACGGTACTGGAAGCCCGAATGTTTTATGTACTGTTTTCCCTTCAGGCAGCAATATCGTTGCGATCCCAGTGAAGGCCATAGTGCTGACACATTTTCCTCTGCCTCTGACTATATTCGAAAGTGTGGTATACGTAAACGTTTTGCCAGATCCTCCAGGACCATCGATATAAAAGCAGGTCTCCTCAGCATTGTCGTTGTCGAGTGTGCTTAGAACGGCATCGACAAAGTTTTTCTGAGTATCATTGAGTTGTCTGTATTGTTCCATGCCAGTTACCGTAAATTCTTCAGGCAACTCTACAACTTCATCTTCTGAATCCAGAATATCCACCTGTTCCATACTCGGGAAATGGGATAGACTCGAACCTTCTTTGTCAAGCATGCGAGCGATCTCACTATAGGCTTTTTTTATTGCGTGTTCCATACCTATGCGTCTTGCGTAATCCTCTGACAACTTGTTTTTGAATTCTTCCCACAATTCTTCTGGATGAATCGGTTGGCAGTGAACCAAGATTCTAACGAATAGTCTTCGAAGTAGACCAGGCATCATCCAAATGGAAGCTTCCTCGATCGCTTTTCTCTACTCGTCATCGTCTTCAATGAGACCTAGTGCCAAACATGTCGCAACAAACGTGTCGCAAATTTGTCCATTGACGGTTTTTAAATCCTCAAAACTTCTGGCTCCTTTTGTATTCAATAAAAGTAATCGAAGATGAAACAATTCGATTTGAGCAGGATTTACCGAGTACATCCGTCCAAATGCATCATGTCTTCGCTGTCGTTGTGTCCATTGGCTAACAGGAGTTCCGTTATCTTTCAACCTCTTAAATACGTAATGGGACGGGATCTCTGGGTACGTATACTGTCTTGCAGATTCGTCTCGAACGTTCAATGCGAAATAATCTTCCAGCATACTCACGCGACTCATAGCGTTTCGTATTCCATCTTCATTCATGTCTGTTGGTATTGTGATACTGTGCTTGTTGGGTAGATGTACAGGATGGTATAACGGGATGGCTTTTTTCTTGCATTTTTTGTCGAGAACACGCGAAACTGCCTCGTTTAGACCTACATAGCGAGCTTCAATATGATCCTTGATTTCGTCGTGCTCGATAACGTTTTCTGCAATCTCACCTTCTTCGGTATTCGTAATTTGGATGGCGGCAACATCATGTCCTTTAAATATGTATTTATACAGGTACTTTGGTGCTGTCACACTTGTTACTATTTTCACATTTATGTGGCAATTGAAGATGAGTGACAGAATGGGACAGTAGGGTACAACCCAACGATTATCGACAACGTGTCCTCCATGTCGTTCGTATAAAGCTCCAGTGTCTCTTCTACGATAGGTCGGGTAAGAGTCTGCATCCATTATGGTTTCGTCTCGTAAAGGCTTTGGAAAATGCTTGGAACACTTCCCATTCACTTCACACCATGCTCCGCAAGGTCCATGAATCATATTACCCATGACGATGCGATGTAATTCGGTTTGCAGGTGCGGATCGGGAATCTCAGCAGATATACATCTGTCAATTATTGCTGGTGTTGTCAGTTTATCCTTCAGTGTCACTAACAGGTGACACTGAAGGATATCTTTTTCAATTTTTACATAACTATCTACTATCCATTGTTGAAAGAGACGTCGTCCCTGAAGGATAAGATTTCCATGGTCACTTTCACGAATAGCCATTCGATATTTCGTATAAGCATCCCTGGATACTCGTTTTTCATTGTTACCTATTTGTCGTAAATCTTGATGCCATCCTCGAGTACCAAATGGGTAAAACAGGGGATAGACCCATGGTTCGACGTTAGGATCCATAGAACTTACTAACTGTAGTACCCTTGTGTTCTTGTTACATATAGTAACGTACGATTCTGGTATTTCACCATTGTCTGTAGTAGAAAATACAGCAGCGACCTCATTACTTCGTTGAAAGTTGAATCTGCGGCGATCCATTCTTGGTTTCAACGTGAAGAGCAGGTGTAATTCGTTTGGCTGTTGGTTATTGTTTTGATTCTGTTCCTGGGATAGCAACTCTTCACCCATCATTTGATAGGATTGTGCGATAATGTTATTATCACGCATAATGCTATCAAGTGCTCCCAGTAAACCTCGATCGAGAGCAGTATTTCTTCGTTGCAGAGAGTCAACTGCTTCGTTTGAATCAACAATATACAGTTGACCGTAAGTTGGTAGTTCATCGGGTGCTGGGAATAGCGCAGTGTTTACTTGATAGTAAATTTGACCCTGTATTTTAAAACAATACGGACCAGGACGGGTTTCCGCAAAGTTCATCAAGTTAGCGTTAAATGACGCAAACGAAAACGAACTGTTGTAGTTTCGTATACGCTCAAAGAAAATGTTTGATTTCTCATGAGTGTCGTTAAATAACGATCGTAATTCGGGTGGTGGTTCTGGTAGTGGTTCGAGACGGACTTTTCCGTGGTTGCAGCAATCGAAAAATGAATTGCGCATGTTCGACACTTTTTCAGATATGAAATGTGCAGCACTGCAGTGTGTACAGCGTTCAGTCATGCTACCTCCGTAGTGTTCCTGAACTTCATCAATTTGATACAGGGGGACTTGGTTTCCTACTTCCTGATTTCTTTGATGTGCACGATGTAGGTTTTGGCGTGCACGATATACGCTTTGACGTTGCGCATTAGTTAATCTGCCGTTAATTTCTTGGTTGTCATCGTTGTGCGATGTTGATGTTGAGGCTTCTGCGGATTGACTACTTCCGGTATTCTGTGCAGCACGTCTCGCATGGTAGCGGATACGCTGCATTTCATTATTCCGTTCTCGACGTATACGTTGATACTCTTCAGCAGATCTCCCATTGATCTCCTCTTCAGCAGATCGTTCTATTCGTCTTCGTCCCATTTTTTGTACGAAAAGAGTGGCGACAATTACACTTGTAATGCGATTATAAATGTATCGAGCCAACGATATATCATGACATAAATTTTGTAGTCAATCAAGAACGTTTAAGAGGCAGTGACGTTGGGCTAAGCTTCTGACTCCTCGATTCTTGTAGTCGTTTGTTCAGGAGAATCGAAGGAAAAAGGTGCGGGAGACAGCGCTAGGTGCGAAAGAGACAGCCCTATAGGCGTTTAACATTGGGCGAATAAATTCCGAGCGAAGTATCAGTTCCACTTAATAGGGGTTTTTCCAGTCATCTATTACAGATGGTAGCCCCAAAGATATATACTGGTAATATACTGGTAATGTTAGCGGGACTGCTGTCTGAGTTGGTCGATCAACCGCTCGGCAGCAGCACCGCCTGGGCATACCACCGATAACCGCATTTCAGAGTTCGCGCATGCGCTCGAACGTTCTCGAGTCTCTGACTCGCTTTCCGGTTTCTTCTCGGTTCTCGTTAACGGTCTCAACTGGTCGCACGCACGGACTCAACTGGTCGTACGCACATCGGCAATAGTTTACTTTGCGGTCACCTCATCTTTTTCGGAAGTGTACAACGGTCAGCTCCGGGTAGCTCAAACGGTCAGCGCAAAGACATTACGTACGGGTTAAGTGAACGCGGATTTATGTAAACAACAGCGACATACTCACGGGCGGTTTACTAAGCAACACGTGGTGGCACGTGTGCTTCGGCATAATTGGCATTATTGGCTAATTTTGTCACTCGGACTGTACAAGTGTTTTACGGACTGCTCAGGATATTTATGTGTAACGGCTTACTCAATTGATGGTTGTGTTTTATGAAGTTTTTGGTTAAAAATTAAAGTGTTTATTTCGAGTTACGTAATTCCTGCCTACGCCATTTATTTATTATATTTACAACACCTGATCCACTATCAACCATCCACGACATTATTTTACATTTTAGTCCTTCGAGCCGGATAGTTGGATCACGGCAGGCGGAATTTGCATAAAACTTCATAAAACTCGGTGGGTTTGTGCTCAAACGGGAAGAATTTCATGGACAGAAATCACAGATAGTGGCTAGTGTCACGCCTGGCGCGCGGCTGCAACCGTGCTTCGCCGCACGGGTAATACTGGTGGTTCACTCACCGACGAGAACACCGCTCTCGTTCGGCATCGTTCGGTCTCTCTCACTCTCGGTGGCTTCGCTGCATTTGCTCACTCGCAACTGGACTGCGTTTCGGACTTTGTTCTTCTCGTTTTGAGGGAACGTTTTTTCAATTATTTTTTTGGTTTTTTCACTGTGTCGCGAGTGCATTTTTTGGACAGCTCAGACTCGCAATATTTTCGTGCGAGAATTTTGTGTACTTTTTTCGGACATTATTCTGCTCATTTTGAGGGAAAGTTTTTTCAATTATTTTTTGGTTTTTTCACTGTGTCGCGAGTGCATTTTTTGGGCAGCTCAGACTCGCAATATTTTCGTGCGCAAATTTTGTGAACTTTTTTCGGACATTGTTCAGCTCATTTCGAGGGACGGTTTGTCAATTATTTTTTGTTTTTTTTTCACTGTGTCGCGAGCGCATTTTTTGGACAGCTCAGACTCTCAATATTTTTCGTGCGCGAATTCTTGAATATTTTCGGACTATGTTCAGCTCATTTTGAGCAACGGGTTTTTCAATTAATTTGGATTTTTTCCACTGTCTCGCGAGTGTTATTCCCGGTCTACTCAGACTCGCAATAATTTCGTGCGCGAATTTCTTGAACATTTTCGGACTTTATTCAGCTCATTTTGAGCAACGGGTTTTTCAATTGATTTGGGTTTTTTCCACTGTCTCGCGAGTGTTGTTCCCGGTCTACTGAGACTCGCAATAATTTCGTGCGCGAATTTTGTGAACATTTGTCGGACTTTGTTCTGCTCGTCACGAGGAACGGTTTTTCAATTATTTTGGTTTTTTTGGATTGGCATACGGACAGCTCAACATGGCAGACACCAACGGAGACGATTCTGCATCTCTCATGGGACAAGGTCAGCTCGCAGTTCCGGTGGACGTGATCAACAAGGTTGATGTGAAGAAAACAAGGGGAGGTTCACCAGCAAGGCTGGCACCGGAATTGAATCTGAAGGCTCGAACTCAGGTTGGCCGGATGCAACTCCTAAAGGAGTTTTCGGAACAACTACCCGCGGATCACACCGGTATATCCCTCGAGGAGCTGCGAGAGCTCGATAATCAAACGGAAGAGGTTCATCGACTTTTTCAATCGGAGCACTCGTATCTGGAGTCGGTGTGGCCAGCAGCTCACTTGGATCTCAACATCCAGTCTCATCTTGACGCGATGTTCAAGATCGCGCCAATGCCAACCAAGAACGCCAAGGCGCTAAATCAGCTAATAACAACCGTGACTGAGGCATATACGGCTCTGGAATCTCTTGGGGTGGGAGAAAATCTTGGTGACTGCATACTGGTGCATCACATCACACGGAATTTGGACCACTCAACGAAGGAGGCCTGGGAAACCTCGCTAGGTACGCTGCAGACGTATCCTACGTACAAACAGCTTATAGAGTTTTTGACTGCACACGCTCGAGCTTTGGAAAGAGTGGAATACACCAGCGGTGGTCAACCCAGTGCACCACCAAAACGGACGGCTCATTCGGCGGTCAGCTCAAAACAAGGATCAGCTCAACAATCAGGGTCAGCTCACTCATCAACCAGCGCAAAAAGGGAGGATACGCGCTATGCTTGTGACTGTTGCCAAGGAGACCATTTCGTGGTAACATGCTCGCAGTTTAGAGCTGTTCATCCGAAGGCAAGACGGCAGTTCGCGATGGAAAAGCGTCTATGCTTTAACTGCCTTGGTCGTCACAGCGCACGGGACTGCCGGACCACCCAAGGATGCAAGGAGTGCAAAGAACGGCACCATACTATGCTCCATAGCTCCCGTGCTGTGCAGCAACGTGACGCACCTAAGGACAGCATAACGGTCGACACGCAATAGGTTGTTGGTGCAATCGTCCACACTGCGGTTCAGCTCAATTTGGTCAACTCAACATTGCTCGCCACGGCAGTTGCTCAGGTTATCTCATCGGTTGCAGCTCATACTGTTCGGATTCTGGTAGATCCAGGCTCCGAACTCACATTCGTCACTGAACAGCTCATCGGACAGCTCAGATTACCCCGTCGACATTCCTCAATGCCTATTGTTGGTATTGGTGGAGCGCTGACGACTCATACACGCGGAACAGCTCAGTTTGATTTGCGGTCATCTCATTCGGCGGAACTAGTCACGGTTCAAGCTTACATTTTAAAGACAGTTTCATCAATTCTGCCATCTTTTGAGGCATCCTACCAAGACTGGCCTCATCTGAAGAATCTCAACCTGGCAGATCCGGAATTCCTCACTCCTCGAACGATAGACATTATCATTGGAGCTGATTATTATGGCCAAATCATCCGGCCTCGGATAATCAAAGGCGCAACCACCATGCCAATAGCTCAGCTTTCGATGTTTGGCTGGCTCATTTTGGGTCCGGTTCAGGCAACGACATCCCCGATGCACGCCACTTACACTGCTTCGGTTCATCAGGAGGAGGTTGCCTTGCAGAATTTACTCACCAAATTTTGGGTTCAAGAGGAGCCCTCAGAACTCGTGACTAATGAACTCACGGCGGAAGAGGAGGAATGCGAAGCGCACTTTCGGCGCACTCATTCGAGAGACTCAACCGGTCGATACATCGTTCGTGTTCCGCTCAAGTCATCCATCTCACAACTTGGGGACTCATGGAGTACAGCTCACCGGTGTTTGCAGCAAGTGCTTCGGAAGTTTGCGAGGGACCAGGAATATGAAAACCTTTATAAGAAGTTTCTAGCTGAATACGAGAATCTCGGTCATATGGCTAAGGCCTCAACCACTAAGCATGTTGGTTATTATCTGCCGCATCATGGGGTGCTCAGACCGGACAGCGCAACCACCAAGTTGAGGGTCGTATTCAATGGTTCAAGTAAAACCTCAACCGGTTATTCCGTGAATGATCTCATGCGCACGGGTGCGAAGCTGCAGCTCAACATACCGGACGTGCTCATCTGGATCCGAATGCATAAACACATTTTTGCTACGGACATCACAAAAATGTTCCGGCAAATTAAAGTGCATCGGGATGATTGGGAACTCCAGAAGATTCTGTGGGTTGACGACCAGCACAACCCAGTACCATATCATCTCACCACTGTCACGTATGGGACGAAGGCAGCACCCTTTCTTGCTGTCCGAACGCTTTTACAACTTGCGCAGGACGAGGGACATCGCTTTCCTTTGGCACTGCCTTCGCTCATGCTTGGCAGATACGTAGACGACATTTTGGAGGTGCGGATTCAGTAGAACAGCTCATCGAGACTACGCAACAGCTGATCCATTTGTGTGACGCGGGCGGATTCCCGCTAGCCAAGTGGCACTCAAATCAGCCGGATCTGCTCAGGGCAATCGCATCGGCGAGCATCTCAAACCAGAACGTACTCATGGAAGATTGCGACACCACAGTTCTTGGAATACATTGGAATCCTCAGGAAGATCGGTTCAAGTTCCAATCAAAATTCTCACAAATCTCTGGACGGCTCACAAAGCGACTCATTCTATCTGAGGTGGCTCAGATCTTTGATCCACTGGGATTTATCTCACCGGTCACTGTTCGAGCGAAGATGCTTTTGCAAGAGCTGTGGCTACACAAACTCGGCTGGGACGAACCTTTACCGTCCCAGATCTCAACAAGGTGGCTTACGCTCAGAGAAGATCTCACAAACCTAGCTAGGATTTCAGTGCCACGATGGATTAACACATGGAGCAACTCAACCATCGTCCTTCATGGTTTCTCTGATGCGTCTCAACTGCCCGGGAAAAACGGTTCATATATAATCATATATAATTGTATATAATTTCATGTATAGTTGTATATAATTATATATAATTGTATATAACGTAATATATCATTGTATATGAAAACATATATGAGCATATATGAGTTTATATGTACATATACAGTGGTATACATGATCATATATAATACCAAAACCGCCAGCTTGCGATGTCATATATGAACAGATATGATCATATATAGTTATATACAACTATATATCGCCCATTTTTAGCGCATATATGATTGTATGTGGTATTGATTCACAAAATTATTTCGAGAACAGGAATTTCCGAAAAATAAAATATTCGGAAATTCACTAATGTCGAGAACGAGAATTTCCGAAAAGAAAAATAAAATTTTCGGAAATTCTCGTTCTCGACATTAGTGAATTTCCGAATATTTTATTTTTCGGAAATTCTCGTTCCCGAAATAATGTGTGAATTTCCGAAGATTTTATTTTTCTTTTCGGAAATTCTCGTTCTCGACATTAGTGAATTTCCGAATATTTTATTTTTCGGAAATTCCTGTTCTCGAAATAATTTTGTGAATTTCCGAACATTTTATTTTTCGGAAATTCCTGTTCTCGAAATAATTTTGTGAATTTCCGAACATTTTATTTTTCGGAAATTCTTGTTCTCGAAATAATTTGTGAATTTCCGAATATTTTATTTTTCGGAAATTCTTGTTCTCGAAATAATTTGTGAACTTCCGAATATCTTATTTTTCGGAAATTCTCGTTCTCGAAGTAAGTTGCGAATTTCCGAATATTTTATTTTTCGGAAATTCTCGTTCCCGAAATAATTTGTGAATTTCCGAAAATTTTATTTTTCGGAAATTCTCGTTCCCGAAATAATTTGTGAATTTCCGAATATTTTATTTTTCGGAAATTCTTGTTCTCGTAATAATTTCGTGAATTCCCGAATATTTTAGTCTTCGGAAATTCTTGTTCTCGTAATTATTTCGTAAATTCCCGAATATTTTATTTTTCGGAAATTCTTGTTCTCGGAATAATTTTGTGAATTCCCGAATATTTTATTGTTCGGAAATTCTTGTTCTCGAAATAATTTTGTGAATTTCCGAATATTTTATTTTTTTTCGGAGATTCTTGTTCTCGCATGAATCTTGTGAATTTCCGAATATTTTGCGTTTCGGAAATCCTTGTTCCCGATACTTGAGCCTTGTCGAGGATTTTATTATTCGAAATCTTCTGTTCTCGATTAATTTTGGGAATTTTCAAATATTTTATTTTTCGAAAATTCCTCGCTCTCGAAATAATTTTTAGAATTCTCGAATATTTTATTTTTCGAAAATTTCGAGCTCCCGACTTCCCCCCGCCGCGACGCTCATGAAGCGGTCACGGGTGAGCGACGGTACCGTTAATCCCTCTATTGTTTCGGCTTCGGCCGTTACGATGAACAATGTCGATTTTCGACAAACAATTTTTTTTGGGTTTACGGAAAGCTCCTACCTAAGGACTTTCGCTCTCGATAACCGACATTTGGCGATTTCAAGATCACTTTGTCTTGAATTATCGCCGTGTACGGTTCGTCCCGATATTTTTCAAAACGTTCTCGCACAGTGCGACTCTCAAGTGCTACGGCAAGAATCCTGTAACCGACGTTACGTGAGTACTGCACTGTTCTCGTTTCATTTCCTGATTATTATTTCTTTTTTATTATTACAATTTTTTTAAAATCTTTTCTTCTTTTCTCTTTTTTTTCTCTCTCTTCTTCTTCTCGTTCACTCCGTTTTTTTTTTGAGAATTGCTTTTTTTTGTG
Organism: Ephialtes manifestator; assembly: GCA_963970395.1. Lineage (NCBI taxonomy): Eukaryota > Metazoa > Arthropoda > Insecta > Hymenoptera > Ichneumonidae > Ephialtes > Ephialtes manifestator. The sequence continues at coordinate 8,790,978 of OZ019970.1, forward strand.
ATCGCCCATCGAGTTAAAAATGGATCCCGAATTCGGATTACCCTCTGTGAGAGTGCGTATCCGAAATCACGGCGTACGCTCTCGTAGTATATCTTTCGGAATCAAGTATACTAACCGAACTTTGAGACGCTCGTACGGATACCGCGTGAAATACATTGTTCTCGGTACACGCGAATACGCAGTGCTTTCGTTTTGGTGGTCCTTTCGAACTCACGACGAGTACACGCGCGTGAGTATTTCGGAAAGGACTCGCTTGTGATCTCGGGGCGTGAAAATGTGTGTTACCGGGGCAGATAGCGCATTACACATTAAAATACTATTTTATTTTGGTGATCTTTCCCTTTTTTTTTTTTTCCTTTTCTCTTTTTTTTTCTTTTTTTTTCCCTTTTTCTTCCCCCTTTTTCTTTTTTTTTCTTGTTTTCTTTCTTTTTTTTCCCTTTTGAATGCGCTATCCCGCTATCGATTCCCGTGTGTTCGGTTTCGGAGGACTTGGGGCTCGGCGATCTTGCAGGGATACGTCGGATTCCCTGCTCGCCGAGAATATCAGCTCCGAACCGAAGTGTTACCGAATAGAGACGCCGTTTCGTTGGTCTCGACGCGCCTCGACGTGACGGTTCCCGAGCAGAAAACCTCTCCGTTTTTTTTTTTATGACATTTTTTTTTATTACTATTATTTTCCGTTGATTTTTTTTTTTTTTTTTTTTTTTTTTGGTTTTTGTTTGCTTTGGTTTTGGATCTCGGCCCTCATGGTTCGAGGTGTTTCGGTCCGGCGGTCTTGCAGGGATACGACGGATTCCCTGCCCGTCGATAGTTACCGATTCACACCGATTACGGCTCTCGACGCGCTACATGGAAAGTTCCTTAAGTTACTAATTTTATTATTTCTTTTTATTAATCTTGGTTTCTTGGTCTTTCTCTTCCAACGGTGATCCCGAAAGAAGGTATCTTTCTTTAATTATCCCTTTGTTACCGAGGCCGTAACGCCTAGCGGATCCTCATGATTCGAATTTTGGGCCGTTACGACCCCCCCTACCGACTCCGAGACTGACCAATGGCAGTCTTGGATCCCGGAGACCCCCACCATGGCTCTCACTCGGCTCCCGACATCGGTGCGTTGTGAGGTCTCGATCACTTCGCCGCGAACCTTCGTCGAACACGGCTGCTTTTCGAGACCACTCGTGGCGTATCCCGATTTATTCGTTGAAATTTAATTTCTCGCTACCGCATTTCGCCTACGGGTACGACAGTTACCGGGTACTATCCGTTCCCGGATATTACGAATCTGTTCGTTTTGATTCACGAGTTCCCGAATTTAAAGTCACTCGAATCAGGGCTTGGCTCCCGATTACGGACGCCTATTATTATTATAATACGGCTAGTCCCTTCTTTTTCTTTTTTTATATATTCTTTTTTTTGGATTGGACACTCGGGTTCCGCGTTCTCGAAATCGATTGAACGAGTTCTCGTGGCTTGCGGGGAATAACCGGAGCCTACCTCCCGGGTGACGGACGCATTACTGCGATGTCAGATCCCGGTAAGAAGACCGAGCCATCGAGTCACGCTCTTGTGGATGAGGGGTCATCCGATTCCCAAGGGCCACCCTCCGAGCTACCGATGGACCGCTTAGCGATCCACCCTCCAGGTGAGGTTAGGGTTCCGGGTGACCGGAACCAAGATCACGCCCCGAGAGTCGAGGGGCCCAGTCACACTCGTGGTGGCGCCCGGTTCCCGTCACGACAACGTCGTCGGGCCCAGCTTTGGGACCCCAGACCCGATCCCGTGGCCGCACGGCCGGCCGCCAACCGAATGGCGGCCATACCGCTCGATCCCCCTAACCGTCGACGCGTGACGTTAGACCGGGAAGACTTCTCGACGTCCGATGAGGACAGGTTCCCGCAACGCCGAAGGAGATTTTTATCTCCCCATCGGGTGCTCCAGGAGGTCCGCCGTTGGGACCTCTCGTTCTCGGGCCGACGAGAGGAGGATGTCGAAGACTTCATCTCTCTCGTCGAGGAAGGCCGCTCCCTAATCCCGATTCATGACGAAGATTTGCTACGCACGATCTCGTTTTGTTTACGAGGCGCCGCTCGGACTTGGTACCGAGAGGCTCGCGTTCTGTTACCGGACTGGCCGGCAGCGAAGGCCGCATTCCGGGAACGCTTCTCCGATCCCGATTATCAAATAGCTCTTCGCGAAGAGATCTCGAGAAGGACTCAGGGAGAACATGAGTCAGCTCTCGTTTATTTAGGCTGCATGAACGGCTTATTTTCCCGATTAAATCCAGCATGGACAGAATGGGAGCGAGTTCGATACGCTCATCGAAATATGCTCCCAGCCTACCGCCTGGTGATCCCGATACACGATCGGTTAACGATGCGAGATCTCGAACGCTCGGCAGCCCGACAGGAGCAGATCCTACGTAGCGTGGGTACCCGACGCCCTCCACCGAAGCCCGAGGCATCCCTCTGCCCGGGGTTTGCGTGCTGGGACCCACCCGAGCGAAAAACGCCTTCTCGGCGCCTTGAACTGCGTGCGGTTCAAGCTCACGACGCCGCCAGTGACGACCAACTCTCGGCCAGTGGTGGCGAGCTAGCTCCCGAATTGCTCGACGCGGTATTGCCCAGTCGAGCACGGCGCTCTGCCGGTACCGGAAGTCGACCTCAAGGTCCCTCAGCATCACGCTCAGCTCCCCGGGCCGGGCCAGTTCCGAGTTCTTCTCGAGCTAAGACTGCGCCGACGGGTGCGGTTACCGAAGCCCTGCCGTTACCGGTACAGGCCACGGGAAATACTTCCCGTACTGCTTCCGCTGAGAGACGCGTCCCCGACTGCTGGAATTGTCACAAGTCGGGGCATCGCCACAGAGAGTGCCAAGAGCCTCGGCGTCTCTTTTGTTACCGTTGTGGACTGTCGGGGGTGACCACGGCCCGTTGCAACTTTTGCAATCAGGGAAACGCCGAAAGAGGCGCGTGAGTGAACCCCCCGCGCCTCACAGTGATGATGACGATGCCATCACAGTCCCGCTCTCGAAACGCTCTCGTTTACCGGTCTCCTGTCAATCTGTTGCCGGCCGGAGGAGAAAACGGAGGCAACGGAAAAGGACAGTTAGAGCTCTCGACACACCGTCACAGGCTCTTAAGTCTTTACGGGAGGAAGTTCTCGTGAACGCCGCCTCTGAGGAGGACGTGGTGGCATTCCGAGTGGAATTGCTGATCTATGGTCGTTCCGTAAGAGCTCTCGTGGACTCTGGAGCTACCCGGACCTTCATTGGACCGGACCTCATTGAGTTCCTGTCAGATCTCGGCATGATTACCGTGCAGATACCGCCCCGACCCGTAGTGGTCGCGAACAGCCAAGTCGAAATGGTGAAAACGGCCTCGGAGTTACCAGCACTCCTGAATAACCGTCTTACCATTGCGTTCGCGCACCATCTACCAGTGCTCTCGGAAGATCTGATTCTTGGGTTGGACTTTCTACGTCAGGCAAGGATGGTCGTTGACTTCTATGCCGAAACGTGGTATTTCCGTGACAAACCTGAAGTAAAGTTCTCATTTGTTCCCGAGAGAGGGGTAGCCAGCATCTCCATGTGCTGTGGACTTCGCACCCCCGATACCGACGAGGCAAAACGCCTAGGCGAATTCCTCGGGGCTCACTTGCCTCTGGAAACCGAGGAAACGGCTGTTACCTCCCTCGTTACCCATAGTATCGAGGTAGGAGATAGCCCCCCGGTCAAACAGAGACCATATTCCGTTACGCCGGTCATCCGAGACATCATGTGGTCGGAGGTTGACCGGATGATCGCGACCGATGTTATCGAGCCTTCCCGGAGTGACTGGGCTAGCCCCGTAGTCATGATCAAAAAACCGACAGGCAAATACCGTTTCTGTATCGATTACCGAAAAGTTAACGCTGTCACGAAGAAGGATGCTTACCCCATCCCGAACATGACGGCTATTCTCGACGAACTACGACAAGCCCACTACATCTCGACTCTTGATTTGAGTCAGGCGTATTGGCAAGTTCCAATGGATCCCGCATCTCGAGAAATCACAGCTTTCGTCGTACCAGGCAGAGGCTTGTATCAATTCAAGCGAATGCCGTACGGACTCACGAATGCTCCCGCAACGTTCCAGCGAATGCTGGACCGGCTTATCGGCGAGGAAATGTACCCGCATGTTTTCGTGTATTTGGACGATATAATTATCGTTACAAGTACCTTTGAGGAGCATTTAACCTGGCTCGGCAAAGTTCTCAAAAAGATCACGGAAGCCGGGTTGGCCATTAATCGCGAGAAAAGCGAGTTTTGCCGCTCCCAGGTTCGCTATCTCGGATTCCTCGTAGACAGCGAAGGCTTGCGAGTGGATCCTGAGAAAACAGCTCCCGTACGCGAGTTCCCGACGCCGCGCAACCTCCGGCAACTGCGACGTTTCTTCGGCATGGCGTCGTGGTATCGTCGCTTCATACCGGAGTTCGCGACCATTGCCGCGCCGTTGACTCAGCTCACGAAAAAAGGCCAGAGTTGGGCCTGGGATACCGGACAACAGGAAGCTCTCGATGAGTTGAAGCGGAGGTTAACCAGCGCACCCACGCTCGCCTGCCCCGACTTCTCGCTCCCGTTTACACTGCAGACCGACGCCAGCGGAGTTGGTCTCGGTGCAGTGCTCACGCAAGTTATCGACGGTCACGAACGAGTTATCGCTTACGCGAGTCGCTCCTTGACTGATCCGGAGAAGAAATACTCCGTGACGGAACAGGAATGTCTCGCCGTGCTCTGGTCTATACGGAAATTCCGTTGTTATCTCGAGGGTTACTCATTCACAGTGATCACGGATCACAGTAGTCTGAGGTGGTTGCATAACCTAAAAAACCCTACTGGTCGGTTAGCCCGATGGGCACTGGAGTTACTAGAATACAGTTTCACCATTGTCCACCGCAAAGGCGCCTTGCACCATGTTCCCGACGCGTTATCGAGAATTCCTGAGGGTCAGCCGGTCATTCTGACATGTGTTCAGGAGACCCAGGATGTCTGGTACCGGCGAAGGTTTCGTGACGTTTCTTTAGCTCCCGACAAGTTCCCTGATTGGAAGATTGTCGACAATCGACTCTACTTCCATCGACCTTCCACTCTCGGTGACCTAGAGTTCCAGGATCTCGACGCGTGGAAGCTAGTCCTCCCCCGCGAGTCTCGACCGGTGGCACTAACTGAGTGTCATGCGCTCCCGCAAGCTGGTCATCTAGGTGTCGATAAGACTTATCGACGCCTGGCGATCAGTTATTATTGGCCGGGTCTGTTCAAAGACGTGGTAGCTCACGATAAGCAGTGCGACGCTTGCCAGCGCTGCAAAGTCGAACAGCAGGCTCCCGCAGGTCTTATGGGTCATCGAGTAGTCGAACAACCCTGGACAGTTATCGCAGCGGACATCATGGGGCCCGTCACCCGCGGCACCTCAGGAGGTTCGTACGTTCTCGTTATTCAAGATCTCTACACCAAATGGGAGGAGATCTGCTCCCTTCGTAAGGCTACGGGGGCTACGATTACGAAAGCTCTCGACGAACTCGTGGTGAGCCGCTGGGGCGCACCTCGGGTCTTGCTCACGGACAATGGCACGGAGTTCGTTAACCGAACGATCCGCCAGTTTACTGAGCGGGTGGGTATACGGCACAGCACGACACCGCCGTACCACCCACAGGCTAACCCTACCGAGCGGGTGAACCGGGTGATCAAAACAATGATCCGCGCGTTCCTTGACGGGAACCACCAGGAGTGGGACCGTCACCTGCACGAGTTCCGATTTGCGTACAATACAGCGCATCATAGTTCCCTTCAGGCTACGCCTGCGTTCGCGAACTTTGGCCGCGAGCCACCTTCAGCTTCGTCGTTACGACGAGAAACGGAAGGGGATCTCGAGATCATTCCACGTCCTCCAGAGGAGTGGATGAGGCGCATGGCTCGCCTGGATACCTTGCGTACAGCGTTCACGCACGCTCTCGATGAGGCGTTCCGGAGGCAATCCGGACCCTACAACCTCCGTCACCGAGACAGGACGTTTGAGGTTGGGGATCTCGTCTTGCGCCGGTCGCATGTGCTGTCGTCCGCCGCAAGGCAGATCTCGGCGGCATTGGCGCCTCCTTTCGAGGGGCCATACATGATCTCGAAACAGATTTCGCGGGTAGTGTACGAACTGTCCGATCTCGATGGGCGATCGATAGGGAAAATTTCTGTTCAGGATATTAAACCATATCGACCACCGGCGGTACCGGTCTAACCCTCACTTGGTTACAGATTCCCGAAGATGTCAGCTTCCGACGACGAAGTCATGGAGGTGACCCCGGAGGAAGGCTGGTTCGACGAGATGCTGCGGGCAACCACAGCTCTCGCACCACCAGCAGCTACCGTTCCGATCGCACCGAATGCGATGATCCAGGCGTGCGCAGCCACCCTGGGGAGCCTCGGTGCGGAGGATCCCGACTCCGTCGATGCGCTGGTCAGGACGATTGGGGATCTCGCCCAGGACGCCCTGGACCAGAGCCCAGCCTCGCCTGAACCGGCATCGTCGACGGAGGCGGAGGCTCCCGACTCGGGTGCCCCGACGCCAATACCCGCCGAAACGGTGGCCAGTGGACCCCGCCCGACGGATCCACGGCCGCTGTGGAGGCTGGTTAGGTACGTGGGCCCCGAGAGGCCTGGCCCGGTGAGGCGCCCCCAGCGCCCCACTGAACCACGGTCCTACGCTACCGCGACGGCGGGGGCGTCGGGGGGTGCGATCCCTCGCACTCCCAGGCGGCCACCACCTGCCGCGGTTATCGTGGTCCCGACACGGCCAAGCACCGCTGCTCCCCGACCACCGCAGGGAGCAACCCCAGCGCGTAGGAAGGTCCTCGAGAGGACCTGCTACAGCTGCGGGGAAGCGGGGCATTGCTACTCGCAATGCCCGCTTGGCCCGCCGACAACCATTTTCTGTCGCCGGTGCGGTCGTAAGGGGAAAACCCTTCGCACGTGCCCGGCGTGCAGTGGTGGCTGGAAGCGCGAAGGGCCCTACATCCCGCAGGTGGGGCGTAACGTTCCCCGCGAGGAGCTGAGGGCCTTACGGGCGGAGAGACCTCGGTCTCGAAGGCCGCGAGGCCCAAGGAAAGCTGCTCGCGGAGACCGGAACCCCCCAGCAGGTCCCGCTGCGACCCCTGAGGTAAATCCCCACTGAGGGATACCGAAGGGTAAGCTCCCGCAAAGAGGCCTCGAGCCTTAGTTACCGTAATGAGGTCGCAAGACCCAGCTCCCGCAAAGAGGCTTCGAGCCTTAGTTACCGTAATGAGGTCGCAAGACCCAGCTCCCGCAAAGAGGCTTCGAGCCTTAGTTACCGTAATGAGGTCGCAAGACCCAGCTCCCGCAAAGAGGCCTCGGGCCTTAGTTACCGTAATGAGGTCGCAAGACCCAGCTCCCGCACAGAGGCTTCGAGCCTTAGTTACCGTCATGAGATCGTGAGATCTAGCTCCCGTACCGAGGCTTCGAGCCTTAGTTACCGTAATGGGTCGCAAGACCCAGCTCTCGCCACTTGGGACCCCAGGTCCCAGTTCCCGACAGGATGGGCCCTAGGCCCCGGCTCTCGAAGCACGGGCCAACCGAACCGGCTCCCGAGCAAGGACGGACAAAACCTCAGCTCCCGTACCCCAGGAACCTCTGCCGGGATGGCGGACCTCGGAAGAATCGCTCCCGACATGGACGACCCTCGGAAGGACCCTCACGTCTACGTTGGTATCGTTACGCTCCCGTTACACATTCTGTTTATTGTCCGTCCCTATCAATAAGTATCACCAGAAATGAATTGAAATACCTTCTCGTGTTGCCTGAGTACGCTCTCGCATGGATCTCGATTTTACCCACGACCACTACTAGCTACCGACCGTAAACAGTGGGTAAACAGACTAATAAGCTACCGCCACACGTTTTTTTTTTCTCTCGTTGATGTTGATCCCGAAAAAAAAAAAAATGGCATCGATTGCGATACTAGCTCCCTAATCCGTGAGGTTCCGACGGAAACCGAAACCCATTTACCGACTCAAAGCTGTGGTTCCGTCCGGTTTTGAGTAGCTACCGTTTCTCCAAATTCCTATGCCGTAACCACCCTTAAGGGGTGGGGAGTTGTGACGTGATTTTTTGTAAATCGCGTTCACAAGAGTATTTTGTTGGCGATATTGTCGCTGTTCCGTCGCTGCCCTCCTCGAGATCTGGATCTCGTTACGGATAACCACGAGCTCTAGAGTAGAGCTTCCGTTCTTGAGTTCCGTTCTGTTTTTTTGGTAAGGACAAAATGCTCGGCATATTCGAACTTGTCGCGAGGATGAGAGCTCATCGAAACGAGCAGCCCGACAAGTAAGAATTGCCGGCCAAGGTCTTGCAGTTAGTTTTAGACCGGTGCAAATCCGGCGCCCGATAGCGAGAGTGCATTGCGCTGGAGAACGGGTGGCGAGTTGTTAGTTTTGGCATAGGATGGGGCATCCTAGTGTCGAGTAAGTGTCAAGTATAGGCCCGTTCTCGCGAGAAGCACCAAGGGAGGCAGCTGTTTAGATTTTCAAAGATACCGGCATTAATTGCGCTCCCGTAATAGTTGAGAAATTATTCGAGTGAAAGAGGGCAGTAGCTCACGGGCAAGGGATTTTGGAAGGATCGAAATAATAATGATGATGAGCTCCCGATGATTACTCGAATTAATCAGTCTTGCTCGGGACACCGCCGAGGTGCCTCGAGTAGTCAATACGCTCCCGTGTTGACAAGTTTTTCGGTAGCTCGCGCGCGCGGTTCCGCGTAGTTCTCGGTACTCGATAGTACATCGTGTGTCAGCGTTAAGCTGAGTTCTCGTGCTTCGTCATGTGCTATGTGGGCCATGCCTACTCGTGCAGTGACAGGGTTGATTTTATTAAAATAAAATTAACCGTTCTCGTGCCTGGTGCAGTGTAGTAGTGCCGTGCGGTTCCCGTGTCCCTCCTGGGAGGATGGTTTTCGCTCCTCAGGTTCTTTGGAATGTCATTGGGTGAGTCGTTCCCGTTATTTATTAAATTCACCGATTTCGCGAAGATTTTCGGAAAAGTTCTCGTGCGGCCGAGTACGGCCAGCTAGTGACGGCTCCGCAATGCCCGCGCATGGCTATGCTACGTGTGATTGCCGTTCGCTCTCGACGCGTTTTGCCGGTTCTCGCGCATTATTTAATGCACAACGATTTGTTGTATGGCTTCCGAAAATTTTAATGAATATTATCAGTTCCCGGGATTCGTTATAACGAAAAATAAGCTATTTATTGGGCCAACCTCGACCCTCTCTACCACGAACAAGCAGCCTGAGCGGCCGTGCATTTCCGCAACCGTTCGCTCCCGCAAGTGCATCCCGTTGCGTTTGCTGCTTTCACGCGTCCCTAAAAAGTAGCAATGTTCTCGTTTTGTTTTGTGTGTTGCGTTCTCGATCGGCAGTTATGCTCCGACTGCCGATTTTATTGGAATCGAGCTTGCTCCACTCGATTCCGCGGGCAAACCGGTTCGTCAATACCGGTGGAACAAAAATTGACTGGCGCCTACCGGGTTTACGGATGCGCGAGCGAGGGTGGGCGGCCGAAGGTGACAGTTCCCGTCTATGTTATTCTTTCCTATTTAACTTATCGCTACGCTCACGAAAAATACGTCACAGTGGATCCATATACAAATGTATATGAGCGTATATAACTTTATATGTATATATACATTGGCATATATGACCCTATATATGACCATATATAACACCAAAACTGCCTGTTTACCATGTCATATATAAACAGATATGATCATATAGGATTGTATATGAGATCTATTCTGTGTGTCGACTGTGCAATATATGATCATATACAATCATATATGACTGCGCACAGAGAACTGACAGCTCATGTATGATCGTGCACGTATGATTATATGGTATTCCATAATCTATTGTTATATAATATTCACGAATTATTTCGATGTTCACGTCTTATTTATATACGGATGTAAAATTTGTTATATGGTTATATAACTAAGCATTTAATATCCGTTTTGTAAATGCGTGAATCATCCGGTTTTGTTTGAAGCGCTCAAGTTATAGGTATTTTTGCATATGCGGTTCTTTTCTTTATAATCACATGCTCATTCGCAACGATTAATGAAGATATTTGGCTTTCCTGGGCGGACGTTTCATTAAAACCTTCCACTTGATGAATTGAAACGGTCGCATATTAATAAGAATGATCAAGATTACTATACTAAATAATATCAACATAAAAGGATCGTGATAATCGTTTATTGTAATAGTGCACAGAAATTAACACGAACAGTTCGGGACCTTATACGTTGTACATATAATCGAAATATAACATTAGTAATGATATTTCTTAACCGTATATCGTGATGAAGTTCAACTTCATTGTATTTTTACATTACTTTCTTCAAGAGATTTGGTGTCTTGCAAATATACTCTCCAACTTTCAGAAGATTATATCTATTTAGGCATCGTCTTATATAATCACATATAACTATATATGATTGTATATGCTCAGATACAATTATATATGATCATGCATAGTCATATATGATCATGCATGATCATATAGAGACAAAATTCATATACAATCATATATGAGCAGTTTATATATGATTATATATGATCATGCATAGTCATATATGATCATGCATGATCATATAGAGACAAAATTCATATACAATCATATATGAGCAGTTTATATATGATTATATATGATTATATATGAATCGTTTTTCCCGGGTGGCTATGTCGGCGGTTATTTACATAACCGTAAACTCACCGTCCACCGGTGCCCGGGCAATTTTAGTGTGCTCCAAAACAAAGGTTGCACCTCTCAAAAGACTCACAATTCCACGGTTGGAACTCACAGCAGCGCTGCTACTCTCAACTCAACTCAAGTACGTTCGAGCCACCCTCAGATTGAACGTGGATGAAACTCATTTGTGGACGGACTCACAGGTTGCACTCATGTGGATCAAGTCTCACTCGTCGCGATGGAAGGACTATGTCAGGAACAGAGTCACACAAATTCAGGAGCTCACATCGCAGGCTAAGTGGTAGCATGTTCCTGGCACTAGTAATCCGGCGGATTGTGCCTCGAGAGGCATTTCGACAGCTCAGCTCACCGAGCACTCATTGTGGTGGACGGGACCACCCTGGATCACTCAACCGGAAGACTCATGGCCAGCTCAGCCTACTATGGCGGACGGACTCAGTGCAACTGAAGTGCGTCCTGGGATTTCATTATTAGTGGCAGCTCCCAAGGTAGATACCATTGGGATCTTATCCACAAGGTATCGTCTCTCACAAGGTTGTTTCGACTTACGGCTATCTGCCGCAACGTTCTACTCAAGCTTCGCGGTCAGCTCACCTCTCCACCAATGGACCTCTCAACAGGGGATATGAACACCGCAAAGCAGTTTTGGATCCGGGCTACTCAAGCTGCGTACTTTTCGGCAGAGCTCAAGGTGTTCGGCTCAGGTTCGGTAGCACCAGCCGGTCATCCGTTTTCTCGATTGATTGCCTTCGTCGACGGGCAGGGCATCATTCGAGTTGGTAGACGTCTCACACACTCGACGCTGACTGAGGAAGGAAAGCATCCTGCAATTCTGCCTCGATACTCACGGTTGTCAAGTATGATTATCGAACATGCTCACTCACGAACGCTTCACGGTGGCACTCAACTCACGTTGGCTTATATTCGGCAAGCCTACTGGATTCTCAGAGGGAGAGCGCCGGTGAAATCTCATATACTTCGGTGTGTGGTGTGTGCTCGGCAAAGAGGGGTCCGCGCTCAGCAGCTAATGGGGCAACTACCTGTTTCTCGAGTAACACCCTCACGACCATTCCTGCATACAGGAGTGGATTACGCTGGACCGCTCACACTCAAAACTTGAAAGGGTCGGGGCGCAAAAACATACAAAGGTTGGATCTGTGTGTTCGTCTGCTTCAGCACATCAGGAGTTCACCTGGAGGCTGTCAGTGACTACTTATCTGAAGGATTCATCGCAGCCTACCGACGGTTCACAGCGCGAAGAGGGATTGCTCACACAATATACTCGGACTGCGGTATGAATTTTGTAGGTGCCGACAAAACTCTACAGAGCATGTTTACGCAAGGCACAGAAGAACATCATTACATCAGAGCGGTCCTCTCACAGGACAGCAGCCAGTGGAGTTTTAAACCCCCTGCCGCTCCTCATATGGGAGGCAAGTGGGAGGCTGTTGTGAAGTCAACGAAATTCCATCTCACACGCACAGTGGGTGAGTCTCTTCTCACATTCGAAGAGCTCACCACCCTACTTACGCAAATAGAGGCTATTCTCAATTCGAGACCCCTGGAACCGCTCACTGATGATCCTAAGGACGTGTCAGCTCTTACACCTGGACATTTTCTCATCGGCAGTGCTCTTACCACCTTACCAGAGTCTACGCTCCCAAGTCTGGAACCTTCGAAGCTGGCTCATTGGAAGCACATACAGCAACGGGTTCAAATGTTTTCGCGTCAATGGTCTGCTCACTATTTGCAACGGCAGCAGTCTATCTCAAAATGGCATCATGCATCTAAATAGGTTAAGGTTGGTTCGCTCGTGTTAATCACGGACGAGCGTTACCCTCCTTGTAAATGGCCTCTTGCGAGGGTACTACAACTACACCCAGGGAAGGGCGGACATGCCAGGGTGGCTACGCTCAAGACGGCAACAACCACGCTCACCCGACCACTCATCAAGCTCTCGTATTTAAAGACCACTCCACCGGAAGACCAGGAGCATATTCATCAGCGACCTTCGCTGATGGCGGGTGGAAATGTTAGCGGGACTGCTGTCCGAGTTGGTCGATCAACCGCTCGGCAGCAGCACCGCCTGGGCATACCACCGATAACCGCATTTCAGAGTTCGCGCATGCGCTCGAACGTTCTCGAGTCTCTGACTCGCTTTCCGGTTTCTTCTCGGTTCTCGTTAACGGTCTCAACTGGTCGCACGCACGGACTCAACTGGTCGTACGCACATCGGCAATAGTTTACTTTGCGGTCACCTCATCTTTTTCGGAAGTGTACAACGGTCAGGTCCGGGTAGCTCAAACGGTCAGCGCAAAGACATTACGTACGGGTTAAATGATCGCGGGTTTATGTAAACAACAGCGACATACTCACGGGCGGTTTACTAAGCAACACGTGGTGGCACGTGTGCTTCGGCATAATTGACATTATTGGCTAATTTTGTCACTCGGACAGTACAAGTGTTTTACGGACTGCTCAAGATATTTATGTGTAACGGCTTACTCAATTAATGGTTGTGTTTTATGAAGTTTTTGGTTAAAAATTAAAGTGTTTATTTCGAGTTACGTAATTCCTGCCTACGCCATTTATTTATTATATTTACAACACCTGATCCACTATCAACCATCCACGGCATTATTTTACAGGTAAGTTCATTTATTTCTATTTTCAACACATCATCATCAAAATCATCATCAACATTGTTATTTTAATAACAAGTTTTTCATCATTTCCATCATCATCATCAATATAATTAAAAAATCAATTCAATTTGTTTTCATTCATCTTTATCTCATTTTTATCAGTTTATCATTGTTACAATCATCATCATCATTATCATCATCATCATTGTTTTTCTCAGCGAATCTCGCCACCTGAAAAAAAAAGAAAAATCTTTTATTAGTGACACGCCTTACAAATAGAAACATTTTTTTATTAATTAATTTCATTCCTGAAGATTTTTCCTTAATAGTAAAATGACCTGCACGGTGTGTGGGCAGAAATGAGACATGTATCACAGTATAAAAATACTGATCGAAAGCACCGAAAAAGCACCGGAAATTAGTTGAAAATTAGTCTTTGAGATGTTCATCGTACGGACACGACTCCGAAAAGGTTTTTCTTAGTTTTGACATTATGTAGGTGAGCATATTTTTTTTTGGCGAAAAAACGCGAATTATGGTGTGCCAATAATAAAAAATGGTCAGATGTCAATACACCCCCTTAAGAAATACGCAAAAAAAACCTGCAAAGTAGAACATTGCAAATTGCTTCCTCCGTATTTTATACTTTTAACGAAGCTACCTCTATGATGAAGTATGTTCATCCATTCTGGCTTCCTCATAGAGGAAGCATCGTCAAAAGTGTAAAATACTGAGGAAGCAATTTGCAAGGTTCTACTTTGCAGGTTTTTTCGGCTGTTTTTTTAAATAAATAAAATTTTAAGATTTGTGAAAATTTTAAGATTTAACCACTGAACCGATCTGTCTCAAATTTGTACCCAACGCTTGGTTCATGATAGTCAATGTGTGGACCAAATTAGAACCGCGTACCTCGTAATTTGCACGATCCAGTGCGAGAATGACATTTTTCAAAATATTCAAAATGCCATAAAATTTGAACGGCTAGACAGATCCGCGTCAAATTTGTACTCAAAACACAACTCAAAATGTGTACTCAAAACACAACTCAAAATTTGTACTCAAAACACAACTCAAAATTTGTACTCGTATAAAAAACTCAGAAGCACGGCACTTTTATGACCCAAACAAACGATTTTTCGGTGCTTTTTCGGCGCCTTCGATCAAAATCTTGGTGTTTTAAATGTTCGAAAAGCTCTTAGTACGCATGGGTGTTTTCTCGTTGACTGTTCTTTGTTGTTCCGGTGTTACTAACTTTAGTTAGTGCAGTAAATGAATTTCTTATTTTTGGGTAAATGCTAATATGCGTAAATAACGCTCATTACAGTTTTTATTACCGCAGTCGGTATTTCACATACGCTTAATTATATTAAAATAGAATGAAAATGGAGCTGTTACCTTTCGCGTATTTTTCGTTTGTTTGATTTCCGATAAGGTTGCTTCGCAAAGTCACAGATTTCAAAAAATCTTTTTACGGCTGAATAGAACAATCTGTAACAATTAACAATATAATAATAATAATGCCTAATAGATTGACTTTCAACGAATAGTAATTATTGGCCATATGCACAGTGTTGCCAGAACCGAATTTCTTTTCGTACTAGATGGCAGCACCAAAACGTAATAGAACGTAACAGCTCGCGAAAACATTGCTTGAACTCAATAATCCCTGTTACAACTTATTGTTTATCTATTTTAGTGGCACATTCCAACACCAGAAGACGAGTTAATATTCAATAGGCTAAAAAACTAGGGATTGGATGAAAATACACAAATACCTATTATGTAGAAAATAACATTGTTTTTTATTTTCATTTGCTTGAGTTACAAAATGAGTATTTTGGTGTAGCCGATAGCCGTTTAACGTGTGCCGCATATCTTTATTCATTATTATGACAATGGTAACCAATATATAATACCTAAAACAGTAATAGGTGGATTTATACTAGATTGCTCGAAACTCGAGAGTACGACGTATTAACAAAGACGTTTACAACTAATCAACAACTTTTTGCTTCGTTAGTTGTTTTTGGTATAGCATTAACAATATTGAGGTTTCCTTTTCAACAAGGAAGCGTTTGGTTTCCAAGAAAAGCATGCATTACCACCCAGAAGTTCTTTTGCATGCATAACGCTATCACACGTGTCAATATGCAGTCTATTACGTGTCTTAGTTTTCATTAAGTTCAGCTGCGAGAATACCCGTTCTGCTGCCGCGGATGAATGAGGTAAGGAAAGGAGTCCTTTGACTAGTGTCGTAAGATTAGGGAACATCAGCTCTTTCAATTGATTTTTCAGCCGGAAGATATGCGTCCAAAAATCTTCCAGTGTGTCGTCCTTATGGGGTTTTAGTTCGTTTATGTCAGAAAGAAGTCGCCACTCACCGTTCAATTTCTCAATGTCGTCCACGAGTTGAGGAAAAAATGATAAAGCTTGTGTAGCAATGCTACTGATCTCGCCAGATAGGGCTGTTTCAGGGTTAAAGTAGCTGACGAACGTAAGAACTGGATCTTCAAAATTAAATCGCTTTCTTATTTGGTCAGAAAGCGCAATGTAGAATGCCAAAACTTGTACTTTAAAGTTTTGCAACTCGTGTGGATCTATGTTTTGATTTGTAAATAGGATTTCAGTTTTGGCTCCAAAATACATCTTATCAAGCTCGATGAAAATTTTTGGATTATCCGGTATGACTGATTTTATCGGTACTTTATCGAGATGTTCTTTTCGTATGTAATTTCTGAGTATATTTCTATACAAGTCTTTCACTCGGTTCAGTAAAAGATGCAGTTTAGGCTTTTCAGCTTGAAACTCTAGATTCAATCGGTTCACTGTGTCGAGGACATAAGACAGGAACGTGAAATATATTTTATAGATAGGGTTTTTGAGATGAGCAAGAATCATCTGTGTCGAAGGCAAGTTATCTTCAAAGCATTCATGCGTGAAAAATAGCGTCAGAGCATCCCAATTTTCTAACACTCGGTCTACCGCAGCCTGTAGTAAAAAAAATAGCAGTTTTTATCGAATTATATCTATTATATCAATAGTCTAAAGATTCGGATAGTTCGAGGTATGTAGGCAGCCTGTGGAAAAAGAAATATTTTTCACGTCAAAGATACTTATTGTGAGAAGTTTTAGATTACAGCTCCTGAGGAAAAAATGTTGTTAATCATTAAATCGATTGACCGTGGGAAGACCCTGCACTTACTTGTAGAGAGAGCCATCGGGTTTGACAAGGATGCAATAATTTGTGGGGTTTCAGCTTTACAAAACACTGGAACTCTTGTAATCTTGTCTGTCTATTGCTACTATGTGAAAAGTAGTTATAGATTCCTCTGATTAGATCTTCCAAACTTCTCGGCAACTTCTTTGCTGCTGCAGATGAACACAGATGGACAGAATAGCAGACGCATCCAAGAACGAACAGATTGGGTATAATTTGTTTGAAACGGGCCTGTACCCCACTGATATTGCCCATCATCACAGAGGCATTGTCGGCAGCAAAACCAATCATATTTGTTATTGGGACGTCGTGGTCTTTGAAGTATTTGCAAATTGTATTAAACAAAGATTCCGCGGTGCAGGATTCCACTTTAATCAGCCCAAAAACATGTCTTTGCATCGGTCCTCGTCATAGAATCTTGCTACAATGGCTAGGGATTTCTCCGTACTTACATCTGTAGTCTCGTCAATAATGATCGAGAATACATTCCGTTTAAGCTTTTCTGAGAGTTGGTCCATTTGCTCTTTTGCAACGCATTCTTTCGTTAGACTTGTAGCTTTAGTTCGACCACACTTGAAAGAAGTCGCAATTTTCGAATCGGGACACACCGAGGCAATAAGCTTTGGTAAGTGATCCATTAAAGCAAATGGCAAATTATGCTCATGTAGGAACATAGTCATCTTCAACTCTCCAGATTTGACTAAGTTCACTGATTTGTGCTGGTCATCGTCAAAAAATGACTTTATTTGAGGAGTGTTTGCGGCCTTCTTAACATTATCTTTATGAGTAGTTGTGGTCTCATGACGTTGAAGATGCGTGATTCCGCCGTTGATAGCTTTGAGGCACGATGTGCAGTATGGTTTGTCTGAGTTTGATTCTAGCCACGCGAAGTTAGTTTTCCATTTGTCTTTGAATTTTTGCTTGTAGCTTTTTTTCACTTTCGATCCTTTGTCATTGTCAACTGGATCAACACTATCGTCGGTGTAATTCGACTCATCGGGGCAACTACAAGAGTACAATATACAAAATAAACGCACTTAAAAACCAGGAAAATAATGTTAAGCTTTATTTTTACAACAGATTCTCGGCCACACTTTTCCTCTGTTACTATTGTCATTCTTCTGCGTTTATTTGAGCGCTCGTATGACATGATATTGTCAGTTACTAAATGAGGTAGCTCGTCGGATGACGATTCGATATTGATCGGCTCAATTAACTGTGTGTTCTCACTCTGCTTTGTATTATCTTGAGGTAACCTGCAAATATGGTATATTAAATTAATACCTTCATCATTGATTACTTAAACACGGAGAAAATAAGTCTGCGGGAGGAATCAACATTAGAATGTATGGTGAACAATTTGCAGATGATGAATTAAAAAAATATATAGACAAGCTTCTCAATAATTTAAAGCTTCTACTTACTGTTTGCCGGTGACGCACATAGATTTTATACGTATTTCTCTTTTCTCGCGCTCTATTTGGTCAGATGACGATGGACCCGCCTCAGCAATGACATTAGCATCAGTTGCTTGTGTAGGCACCTGCCTGCTCTCTTTTGGTATCGTTATAAGGAATCTAAGGAAAACATTGCAATAATAATAAATTTCTTAAATCCGTAGCAGGTATGCGCTGTGAAAAAAACACTGGAAAAACAGAGGCCAGCCACCGAAAAAACACCAGTGAACACTAAGTGCTTTCCGAATATTGAAAACACAGGGATTTTGTTCGAAAGCACCGAAAATACGTTTGTTAGTTATGAAAATGCCGTGTTTCACGATTTTTCAAAATACAGCTGCAAGCGAAAAGACACAGCACTACACAGCACTTTCTTGGTTCGAGGTCAATCATTTTTAAGTGTTTTCGATCAAAATCTTGGTGATTTTAAGATTCGAAAAGCACTTGGTGCTTTGTCGGTGATTCGTCGGTGTTCAAACTTGCTACGAATACTCGAGACGTAAGCGGTTGAGTGAATAATATGTGAATAAATATCGCAAGTAAAAATTAAAATCTTAAGAAGAAGTAAATAAAACAACGAAAAGTCAAATAGAAGAAAATAAAGAAAGGAATGGAATTGGTTAATACATTTTTCAAGTGGAACTCAAGATCTTAAAAAGGAGCAATTAAAAGTTGAGGTTATGTTTCCATACTAAATGTTATAACTTACCTTTTCATTTTGATGTTGAATTTGTGTATTATTTCCGAGCACTGGAGCTATGAGCTATGAGATTTGAGCATGATATGCTATAACGCTATACGCAATACGCTACAAGACAAATTAATAATGTCCATACACTCGATATAAAATCGCGTAAGCTAACATTCAACGTCGGAATTTTAGTCTCAGTTCATCGTAGTGCAGCCGTTTGCATAGAAAATTTGGTTTGCATAGAAGATTTGGCATAGAAAATTTTGCACGAGGCGGAATAAATATGATACAATCCTTGCACTGCGCATGTTACACTCAAGGACTGCAGCCAATCACGAATCATATAGAACTCAATGGTCGATCGGCGATTGGCTGTGCAAATTACGCGTTCTGCGAAGTACGCTCCATGCGACCACGTGGTGCAGCTCAACATTTAGACTAGCGGTGCCAGCCCGAGTTACTTTTTCAAAAACGTTTTTTCAACTTTTTTTTTTTTTTTTTGCACTCATTTTACGAAAACGTAATAGATAAACGGAGGGCGTAATAGCGTACTAAATTATTTAAAAGCGTAATAGATCTATTACAATTGTAATAGACTGGCAACACTGTCGAAGAACTGGTTTCGGAGTTTACGTCGAAATTCGGAAAACAGAAACTTCCATCCGGTTCGATCCGATCATCCCATTCGTTTGTTTCTACAGCTACATTTGCAAACCTCGTGTACGGATTCTTATAATCTTTTCATCAATTCGTATCGTTTTTATCGACAACATTTTTGTGCCCAATCTTTCCACAAGAAAAATACTTGATTCTATAGTGGCTCGTATATCTATTACCCCTTTGCGTATTCCTCCGAGGGTTTCGTTTTATAACTCGATCTACGATTCGTTGGAGTTACAAAAACTGAAATAAACTGCTCATCATTCCAGGACTTCTTTCTTGCTCCATAATGTCTTGTTTCTTCCCCGAAAGACGATTTTTCGTGAAACTCAGCGTTAATTATTCTGTTGATACTTGGTTGGCAACGTTAACGACGAATGATGCAACTTCAGTTTCTTGTAACGCCGTTCTAGTTAAAGATATTGCACGAATTAGCTTGTCGAACTTCAGAAAGGGCAACTTCAGCTACTCAGTGTGAACAACGTGTTCCGCACCGAAGTTGAGTTATACCTTTTCTGTCGAATATTCCTGATTAAACTTCTAAGATTTCATACTCCTTTTTTTTTTCCTTGAACATCTTCGAGATGACTATCGTATATCCTGCTATCTTTTCCTGCTGTACTGCATGTGTATTATCCGCTCCTATTTCAACCGCACTTGTATATTTCCTTTGCACACATTTCAGTAGATACCCTTCTAACAATGCCTTATCCCGAAACTTCCAAATACTATATATTCGTACCCTTAAACAGCGAAATTTTATATTTCTATTCCTCAGCCATAATGCTTTCTCCGCGTTGTATAATCATAGGCAATTAAAGCCGGATTTTTTAACATAAAAAAGGTAGTCACCATAGTGGTGTAGTATTGTTTCAAATCTCGGCGTACAAGCTAGCGGCATTAATTATCACAGATAGCGCAGACTCAAATATACTTTATCTGCTCGTTTAAGAAATGATACTTGACCAGGCGAGTTGTACATCGTTCGTGAATACAATGTAGTAAATTCGAAGTCGTGATAGAAGGCCGAGTTTTCCACCATAGACATCGTGCGCTGAACTTCTGTCGTGAGCTGATCCAGCTCAACAGATGGCTCTTACGAGACTACACACAATTCCAAGAAGTCATGTATCGAAAGTGTATCTTGAAATTTTATGTCGTTATAGAGCTAGCAATCCTTGAATGCAAAGAAGGTTTACGTATTAGAATTGAAGAGCACGCGGAGCTGCGGCATACACCAATTTGATCTTGAGTTTTTATTTTTGTTGTACTTTACCTACAAAGTAGCGTTGTACTAGAGTGGACAGTTACAGCACAGAGATTTCAGAAAGAAGTCCATCGGTTACACATGTTTGTAAATTAGATCCTTCTGCAGAATCAATCTATCGGACAAATATGTCGAGGAATACTTCGTGATATCGAGAGCATAGGGGCAACGCGAATTGTGAGATGAACAGAGACTGAGGGTTGAGCATAAGAACCGCCCTGAAGGCGAAATGATCCGATGAGACCTGAGCGAGTGTGATCAGCGCAAAAGCGACGCATGTGACAAATCGATCGAGATTCTAAACTACCCATAGAATTTGGAAAGAACGATTTCTGGAATTTCTGGAATTTCCGCCAAACAGATAGATTCGGGTATCTGGAGCATCAGCACGAGCGAGGCGAACAGATTGAGCGATCATATACAACTCGAGTCCGTTGGTGTAGGTGTCGTCAGAGGAATAGATCCTGATGGCCTTCTCTTCTTCCGTTGTGTGCATTAATTCCTAATGCACCCTCTTAAACGTCTCCCGATGAGCCTCATTAGCTTCAAGCTTTATCACAATGGTGGCCGCATCCGCTTTTACAAAATTTTCTGACACCACAAAGTAGGCCATGATCTCGAAAATGTCAAAAAAAAAAGTGCGCGTCTTCATACGCGAAAAATTTGGAACGAGAATTTGCAAACATCGGCACGAAGGTGTCCAAGAATTTTTTCAAGGGGCACGAGAGTGTACTCCATTGCACTACGCGAGAGGCATAAGATAGAAGAGAGGCGAAAGCGCAAACTACACTATTCGTAGAGTCATGTGCAAAACTGCGACACGGATGTCCGAGAAAAAAACTTGCGCGAGCTTACACGCGAGAATGTTCGCACAATACACATAAAGTGCTCGCACAAGAGTGTCCGAGAAAAAACATAAGAGTATCATGAGAGCGCACACTGTAGCTGAGTACACGAGAGGCGAGAGAGAATCAGAGTGCGGGCCACACTACGCGCTGTAACAACCCGGGAGTGCGGGAACGTCCGAAAATTCGGCACCAGACTGTATATGAGCTAAAGAATACGTGAACAATTCGGCACAAGAGTGTGCAAGGAAATGGTCCGTCTGCTCGACGAGAGGGTGTACGAACACAGAAATGTGCAAATCTTCGATACGAGAGTATATGAGAAAAGTGTGATGAGCGCGCGAACCGCACAAAATGTGCACACTTCACTCCCATTCCAACAAGTTAATTGGTTCGATGACCAATATTTGCGATGTATCCTGTATTCTGCAGCAAAAGCAGATCGATTTGAGCTGGATTATATTTACAGCTCTTTCGTGAGCACTGTAGTTCAATACGGTATGTACCATAGGTAAAACGTCTATGCACGTTAAAAATCTGTTTTCCACCACACATGGTCTTACTATAGCGTAATGACGGGCAGGGCAAAAGCACATACCCGGGCATAGACAGTCAGCAACTCTCACAAAATATCTGATTTCCCCGATTTCAGTTGTTTCCTGTGGACCAGTATAAACGGCATGAGTCGAATCCGTTCGCTTAGAACGTTTGTACTCGTTGGAAGCGAATATCATTTTTTTAATGAGAAGCCTCTTGAACCGGTAGTACCTGGTGCCCTGTATGTTTGATTGTTCCAGGACCTCACTAATATCGGGAGGTAAGTGCAACAACTTTTCACATGGCCCAGCGATGTATATTGAGTCCATTATTCGATGTCGTCTCATTCGTCCACACTTGGAGTCTAAGTTGTCGCAAAATGAATGAGCCGGTCGACCAGGGACTAACTTTTCGCTTTTCGCTGAGTGTAGTGAGAGTCGAAAATTTAGAGATTGCGGTTAATATTTGAAGCTGTGGAGACTTGCTTCCATGTACTAAACGTTTCAGTTTACCATTCAAGACTTCAAAGACAAAACACGAGGTCGTCCAAAGTGGACCGACCTGCCGAACATATTCGGCTAAGTGCAGGATTTGGTGCATATTATTGCTCATGTTCCTTCGATGATAGAGATTTTCATACATTGAAACAAACTCGTTTAATGCACGATCAGCTACGTTTAGTTCTTCCGGGGATATCGACGATTTGCAAAGCAAAGAGACTCCTTGTACAAGGAAGAGAAAATGTTGGAAATATATTTCGTTCATTTTATCGTGTATGCAAGGTATCGCATAAAAGAAAAACCACAGTTTAAATTCCCGTGCTTTCCAATATTTGAGATGCATTTTTATACAGTGGGGTAGACTTTGCACGAACGACGGAGGCGTTAGAGAAGTGAGCCTTCTATCTACAAGTTCGAGGTGATCTAACATACTAGATGGATGACCCACGAAGTTTGGAGAACACCAGAAGTTCACAAGAGCTTTGACAACGCCCTCAAAAACGCCGTGCATGATATCGACCCCGAGAGCCCTCCAGTACTAATGCACGACTGAGGCTAAAATAGTAGGTCCCTTAACTCCGCACTGTGCGACTCCAGTCTCGAATGCTTCCTGGGCATACATTTCCGTTGCTTCTTCGGTTCGTAAGTTAGCATGTTCATAGGGATAAACCAGAACTCTCTCGTTTAACAGATGGACTCCTTCTTGGTCACACTTCTGGCTACCGAACCTGCCGTTGAATTGCTTCATATTCATGAAGAGCGCTTTAGCCGGCAAATCGCATGTTCCACAAATAGCAATTCCTTTCACGACACGGGGGATGTCTGTGTTAGGAATTTTCACTTCGATGCCCTCACGTAGCTCTCGTAAGATCGATCGAATCGGACGCAGAAATAAGTTTGGGACGGGTTTGGTATCGCCGAACCATAAGCCTGCAAATACGACGTTTTCCTTCTTCGATCGTTCCGAATATGGCAGCTCGTTTATCATTAGATAAACTGGCCAAATATTAAACTTTGACGATTTAAAAATCGAGATTCCATCTGTGTATCAGGTAAACGAAATATTTTCATGACTGGCCAAGAATCCGTCACCCTCACTTAAGTCTTTATATACAGCACCTCGATCATAAATATCCTCGATGTTTTCTCGGTTTTGGCGCTCTCTGACAAAATGATGATGAAGCTTTTCAGCAAATCCAGGACGTCCAAACAACCCGAGTAGAAATTCAGCTACGGGAAATATCAGGCCGTAGCGTGGTAGCCGAATTTAAATCTAAGGCCCCTACCTGGCAACCTTATACGGGCCTTGCAGGAAACTAACGCAGCGCATGATGAGGGCCAAATTAAGTTTTTCAGATAAGGGCCGGATAGAGGCTGCCCTCCCGGGAAAAACGGTTCATATATAATCATATATAATTGTATATAATTTCATGTATAGTTGTATATAATTATATATAATTGTATATAACGTAATATATCATTGTATATGGAAACATATATGAGCATATATGAGTTTATATGTACATATACAGTGGTATACATGATCATATATAATACCAAAACCGCCAGCTTGCGATGTCATATATGAACAGATATGATCATATATAGTTATATACAACTATATATCGCCCATTTTTAGCGCATATATGATTGTATGTGGATCCATATACAAATGTATATAAGCGTATATAACTTTATATGTATATATACATTGGCATATATGACCCTATATATGACCATATATAGCACCAAAACTGCCTGTTTACCATGTCATATATAAACAGATATGATCATATAGGATTGTATATGAGATCTATTCTGTGTGTCGACTGTGCAATATATGATCATATACAATCATATATGGCTGCGCACAGAGAACTGACAGCTCATGTATGATCGTGCACGTATGATTATATGGTATTCCATAATCTATTGTTATATAATATTCACGAATTATTTCGATGTTCACGTCTTATTTATATACGGATGTAAAATTTGTTATATATAACCATATATGGTTATATAACTAAGCATTTAATATCCGTTTTGTAAATGCGTGAATCATCCGGTTTTGTTTGAAGCGCTCAAGTTATAGGTATTTTTGCATATGCGGTAATATGTATTATTAAGGTAATAAAAATATGAGTATTAAGGATTCAATAATTTGTGTTAGTCTACATGTTACTAAATCTATATGAAATGAAATCGTCGGACGATTTATATAATTATGGGCACGATTATATATGTACAATTACATTGTAACAATTGTATATGATCATATATAATCATGACTGACCTTATATGCTTCAGAAGATTATATCTATTTAGGCATCGTCTTATATAATCACATATAACTATATATGATTGTATATACTCAGATACAATTATACACAATTATATTTTCTCATATAGGATCATGTATACCCAGATACAATTATATATGATCATGCATAGTCATATATGATCATGCATGATCATATAGAGACAAAATTCATATACAATCATATATGAGCAGTTTATATATGATTATATATGATTATATATGAATCGTTTTTCCCGGGCTACTAAGCCCCTACTTATAAAAACGGCAAATAAATTACAAAATAATGATCTGCACTCATGGAATTCGATTTATTTTGCACTTTCTATTGGTTATTCGAGCTTATTTAGTTTTCAGGAAATATTAACCGCTGAAAAAAACACATGTAAATTTATTTGCCGTTGGTGGGAATCGAACCTTGATCCTCTGGGTGACAGTTCTGTGCCTTAGCCCACTCGGCCATTGACATCTTAGAAAGATTATATATTTAATGTCTATTTGAAGTATACTTAAAATGAAAACACGTCAAGACTGTACATCCATTTATTGTGACTACGACCGAAATATTCAAAATTCAAACTTGACGGGGCGGTCGCCAATCCAGGTACTGGCGTTTGACGATCAGTACCTGGATAGATTTCAAAGTAATTCTAGCGGTACAGTCCCGTAAAACGTGAGTTTCAGCGAAAATTTCGAATACTTCTCGATGGGATAAAGATGTGAAAAAATCCAGCACACGCAAGGTGCTGAAACGATTGATTTTGCATAACAATAATTTGTAAATGTTTTTAACGAATGCCGTATCTAGCCCTTACACGAACCTGATAATGTAAATTTACGGCATATTTAATAAAAACTATGCCATACGAAGACCGTATGCAGATCTGACCAGGGAAAGTAAAGGTAAATTGGACAAAATCTTGGTCCAAATGCCACAGGAAGACCTTATGCGAAACGGATAAGGTCGATGAATGGCATATCTATATGAGGTTACCGTATGTATAGCCTGACATGGGCCTGATCCGGTGGAAAGACGGCATTTTTAAAGTAGAATGCCATATCTCGGCCTTACATGGACCTGATCAGGTGAGCTTACGACGACCCCTAAATAAGGTTACCATATCTAGCCTGACATTAGCCTGATCCAGTGGAAAGACGGCATTATTAAGTACGAATGCCATATCTCAGCCTTACATGGACCTGAGCAGGTGAATTTACGGCGGCCCCAAATAAGCTTACCGTACCTAAAACTGACCTGGATCTCGTGTGACAGCAGGCATGCCTGATGAAATTTCTACTCGGGAATGCTTCGATTTGGGCTTTTATTGACACATCTATGAAATAGCTAACATTTGATTTATCAGTGCACTCCGGACAGTCTGATTCCTGCCGTTCAACAGTATTAAAACACTTTGTACAATAAAAGTGTCTAACAATCGGAATTTGCTTATCCGAAAAGTACTTATTAAACGTATAGTCCGTAGTTCTGCAATTATTATCGAGAGGGCAATACATTGCAGTTAACTTAAGAATATCTGTTAATAGTGCTCCGGAAATGTTATGCCGTACTGCCAAATAGAGTGTTGCTATCATACTTTCTGCTATTCATGCTTGTAATTGGAGCTGCATTGTATAGTGGTTCGTCTCCATCTTGTTGCTCTGCATTAATGTCTTGATAAGCATCGTCATTTTCGTCATCACTATACACTCGTTCGATCGCATCATAGTCCTCATTGGATGTTGCAACGCTAACGATATCGCTATTTTCACCTTCTTCGTAATTACTTTCAGAGTCATTCTCTTCAGCATAATCATTACCAATATCTTGCTCTGCATTTGATCCATCTTGATTGGAGTTCCGCTCGCCTTGCTCAGAATCCAGGTCGTCTTCGTCAGAACCAGGTTCGTACTGATGATGTGCGTGCTCGGGAATGAGTTCATACTGATTAGCGGCTATTTGAGGAACGGGTTCATACTGACGAGGGGTTAGCTGGGGAAAATTTACGCCTTGCCGGCCGAGCTGTTCGCCTTCATAAAAGAAAATGGTATCCTCTTGTTCAGAATTAGAATCTTCTACTTGAGAATCATGTTGGATTTGTACTGAGTCGTCGGTTCGACACTTTCGCTTGACTTTATTTTGATTGCGCACTGATTGCTGAACGAGACGTTTATACGGCGGTGGCATAATAGACCGATCACTGCATCTGAAACATAATTTACACAGACTATAGAGGAGAAGGAGGGAGAGAGGCCCAGGTGAGTATAATGAAAATTACCGTATGATAAGGATAGCAGTAATCACAGGTAATTTTAGGTAAGGCAAAAATAGATTCAATCAGACGGCGAGAAAAGCAGGTAGGTGGGGACATCGGACGGGAGACGGGAAAAGCGCGCCGAACGGACGAGCGCGGCTGCTAGAAGCGGTGGCAGGGGAACGGCACAGGCCGGCGCCGGTAGTGACGGGTTAGAGCGTAGAGAGGAACGAACAAGAGAAGAAAAAGATAAGAGCGCGGCGCAAGACGAAGCAAGGGAGAAATAGGCGAACAGATATAGGCAGGACAATAAATAGGAATAGGGGCACAGGGAGAACAGCAGGGGATAAGAACAGGATTAGGAATGAAACTACAACAATAAAGTAAATAAAATAATAAAGGAATATGATAAAAGATACACAATAAAATTAAGTAAAACAAAATAAAGTAAGGTAAAAATAAGAATTACGGATATTAAAAAAATAGAAAGAAAGAGACAGATGTCAGGAACAGCGGGTGCAGAGGAACAGAAGAAGGAAGAGGTGGATTTAATAGACTGGAAGGGTGAGAGAGAGATGGCGAAAAAGAGAGGTAGGAAGAGGAATGCGGAGAGGTTAGGGAGGCAGAAAAGTGCAAGTATGGGGAAGTAGTAGGTGGTGCACTATGGCGACCCCCACTCCTATCCCCACTCCTACCCCCACTCCATTTTCTCCCACTCCTCGGTTCGCCAGAATCCGAGATGTGGGAGAGAGAGTGGGGGTTGGGTTGGAGAGCGAGCGACGGGTCGTCAGAGTGCACCTTTTTTTTTTTTTTACATCTATTGAAAATACATTTAAAAAATTTTCTATTAATTTATTCATTTTATTTTTACTCACCATGTTGTTGTGTTTCGACGGAGGGCGAATATGCGATGGGCTGCTCTTTTTTAATGCACTATTTTTTTATATTTAAATATTATACACTATTTTTTAATGATTATATATAGTTATATAACGTTATTTTTAAACTTATATATTAATAACGTTATATGAGATTAAATGGATTACTCGTTGGCAAAATCTTCAACAAGTTCACCGGCGAGCTCGTCGAAGTGATTGCCGATCAGAGCGTTGAGAATTGCGCCTGTATTTCCACCGACGAGGCTCGCAACCACGTTCTCGGCAACGTCCACCAGCTCGTCGGTTAACAGAGACACCGTGACGGGATCATACGAGTGCACAGACGCCATTATAGTGCGGTCGTTGCATGCCGCACGTATTATTTCCACAACTGTGGGGCTGTCGGTGTCGATGTTGGCCAATTCGACAGGAATCTGTAGAACGGCCATCATCGTTATCAACGGCACAGGGTTGTAAATGTGCCGCAGCTCAACGTACTCGCGATCACCAGTATCGACGAATAAAACATCGGAGTATCCGTTCTCCGAATCCCAACCCTTTATCTCGCCGCACCCATTCCGGGCGACGACGCACATACGTTTGTTACAGAGGTCGCCCATGTTAAATGGGCGAGCCTCTCGCGCAATATACAAATTGTACAAAAACGCGTTTAAAGAATTATAAGCGTCCTCCATTTGGCGGAGGCGCAGATGAAGCACACCGTTCTGCTCAATGTACAGAGAGCGACAAATAAACATTTCGCCCATGAACTTGTCGCAAGCCCGCGGATACATTTTGGTTTAACAAAAACACCAAATTTGCGAAAAAAACCAAAAACAATTACCGCTATTTTCAAAGAATTAAAAAAAAAATTTGTTTTTCTAAAAATTTCTTCCGCACTTTACACTTTTCCACTACAATTTTCCACAACCGGCCGAGTTTATTTGATGCAGAGGCTCCGATGGCGAGAAGAACACTGACAGATGAGGATGGTGCATCTGAGTGGAGGCATCATGTTATTACATGCTGCATCAGCAAACATCTCCTCGCGAGGACAATATAGTTGTTACAGTGCCACGCGCTGCCTGTAAGACTATACGCAAAGATAACGCACAACAATGCAGCGACAATATTACATACGTCTTGAGTAGTAAACAGCGAGCGACCGGGCCACGCGCTGCCTGTAAGACTATACGCTAAGATAACGTACAGCAATGCAGCGAAAATATTACCTATGTCTTGAGTAGTAGCGAGCGCTCTTAGACGACTTCTTTGAAATGCGAAGAAGCGAATAAAATATCATTTTAATATTATAGAACGCGAGACGGTATTGGAATGTGCAGTGTCAGCCGCGCGTGCGTTTGAAATGCGAAGAAGCGAATAAAATATTATTTTAATATTATAGAATGCGCGATGGTATTGGAATGTGCAGTGTCAGCCGTGCGTGCTCCTGCAGAGACGATATCCCTCTTCTGCAGTTCGAATAAGAAGAAGAACACGAAGCAGAGTTGGGCAGCAAAAATTACGTAGTTCTGAAATTACTGCTTTAATTACAATTACCTTCAGTAATTGTATTGGATTTCAAATTAAATACAATTACTTTCTCAGTAATTGTATTGGATTTCAAATTAAATACAATTACAGTTTGTAATTGTATTGAATTTTAAATTAAATACAATTACATTTTGCAATTGTATTGGATTTCAAATTAAATACAATTACATTTTGTAATTGTATTGGATTTCAAAATAAATACAATTACATTTTGTAATTTTATTGGATTTCAAATTAAATACAATTACATTTTGTAATTGTATTGGATTTCAAATTAAATACAATTACATTTTGTAATTGTATTGGATTCCAAATTAAATACAATTACATTTTGTAATTGTATTAGATTTCAAATTAAATACAATTATTTCCAGTAATTTGTATTTTGTAATTTTCCATTACAATTTTGCCCAACTCTGACACGAAGAAGCGAATGAAGAGCAATGCTATGGTCCATACCGCATACCTTAACTTTTTCTTGCTTTTTTTAGCTAGCGCTACGCAACCACTTTCATTCGACAGAGCGGGCTTTTCCCTAGGGTACGTTTTTTGCGGAGTTCTGCCGAATGTTTTTTGAATTTACCACGAATTTTTGAAGTTGACTAACGTATCCCGTGTTTTTACATACATACATTGTCAGCAAACATATTTTCGCGAAGACAATACCTATGTTACTGAGCCACGCGCCGCCTGGAAGACTATACGCTAAGATAACGTTCAACCGCGCAGCGTCAGCATTACATCGTCTTGAGTAGTAATCTGTGAGCACTCTAAGTCGCCTTCTTTTGAAATACGAAGAAGCGTATTGTATACTTTTCTCCTTTGCCGCTATGGTAAATATTCGAATTTGCACATAAATTAATTTGTAAATATCATGATTCCTAAATGTTTTAATTTGTACATAAACAATACTTGAAAATAATTTAATTTGTAAATAAATAATATTTGTAAATAATTTAATTTGTAAATAAATAAATTTGTAGATAATTCAATCCTTAAATATGTGAATTTGTAAAGAAATTAGTTGTAAATAGGTTGATGGTGAATCGTTGATTGTAGAATTATTAATTGTAAATAATCGGATTGCATATGCTATACTTGTAAATAATTTGGGTATGAACAATTTAATTGCAACTAATTTAAGGGTGAGTCACTTGGGTGCAAATAATTTAACCGTTAATAGTTTGGTTGCAAAATAGTTGATTGAAACAATTCGATCGTTGCTTTATTATAATATAAATCTGGGGCCGACGGCGTTAATACGGTGAACAGATATGAGATACGGCGATACACAGATGGATCGATTATCCACGGATCTGGTTAAACGGTTGTGGAGCAGATTTTATGGCGTATATCTCGTTGCGCCTTATCCACTCACAATCCAACCTTATCCAATCGTGTAAACCTAATGCTAGACAAAGCACTCATAAATCACTCACACACATACAAATAAATTATAACGATTTACTTTTCGACCTATTGCAGATATTCAAGCATTCGTATATTCGAAATCAATTTAAACTAATCCGTAAATTTAGCGATTGACTCGTATAATTCGGTGTTAGACGGTTACCGAAACGACATATTCCAATATCATTCACTTCTCGCTCCCGCAGCTTGCATTATTCCGCATATATTCCGATCAATAGCATCACAGTAAAAACACATTGAAAGATATGAACAATATATTAAAAGAAAAACTCATCAGCCATGGTGGGTAGGAGAAGCGGGGAAAGTCTCCCGGGCAATTATAGTGGGTCAGCGCCTCGTGTTCGCGCTTCTTCGTCCGAAAATCATGTGAGCCTCGTTTTCTCAATTATTCCGCTCGAGCGGCGATACCCAGGAATTAATGCTTCTGGAGATGAAAGATTAGGTGCGCAAAATGTCCCAGCCGCCAGACGCCTGACTTATCTCACACATAACACATTTCACTTATATTATTAGATTATAGATTTACACCGCGGCATTTCTCGGTATACTCCGAGTATAGATAAAAGATCGGTACATATAAATTACAATTAGAGCTATTAGCTGTACATCGGTAGGCTGCTCTCCAGCGACTGGGCAGAGCGGTGCTCTTAATTCGAGCTCGTTGCTAGGCGCGGTTCAAGATCATGGCCAGCCTAACTGCCTAATCGTTCGGAGGCGAGGGTGATAGCGGAGAGGTATCGGTAGTGCGCTACAAGGTATCGGACGCGTGAGGCGCACGCGACGACAGGTAGTATAGCTCTTGGGTAGGGGTACATGCTACAGATTTCGCTTAGCGACAACTGCCGAAAAGGCGAAAGTGCGTCAGCCGAGCGAGTCTAGCTGACCACAGGCAAGTGGCGCTCGAGTGGGAGTGACGAGTACTGGAGCATCGTTCGATCGACGGCTCGAGCGATCCGTTACAGTATAAAATATCATTTTAATATTATAGAATGCGAGACGGTATTGCACACGGTCCGCATTATTTTATACGGGTATCGGAATGCCCTGTGTCAGCTACATTTGCAATTGTAGAGGCAATGTCGCTCCTCTGTAGCTCGACTAAAAAATAAAAAATACGGTGATGCAGATGAAGAGCGATACTACGATCCATTCCGTATGCTTTAGGTTTTTCTTTCTTTTTTGTGAAAATTATTTTTCCCTCTCTTGGGGCAAAAAACATTATTTGCACCGGCGAGTTTTTGTGCAAAAAAATCCTCTTACGAGATGGGGCAATAGCCTTACAGATATCCGAAGAACATTCGTTCAAAGATTTTTTCTTCCGAGCGTCTAGATACGCAGCTTAAACGCCTGTCTTACCGTTGATGCTAATGAAATTGATACGCTTTTACAGGGCCGCGCGTGCCTCGCGCGCTGCCTCTCGAGCTGACGTTTGCAAAATTGTAGTTGTAGCGTAGTGTGTTTAGGGTCTTTTATTCGCATAATAAATTATTCAGTCTCCAGTTATCCTCTCAACAGTGTTAATCTCTCTAACAGAGCAATTATGTCTGACCGCAATCTTAGATCGTGTATTTTTAATTTTTTACGTTTGACAAAGTTAAATAGCCGTCAAATTCGTCGAAAGTGTGATGATCAGTGGTGTGATGAGTTACGAAATATATCGGGTGACAGTCTCGTAAGGAGGCTAAGATACATTATTTGGTGGGCTCCATTGCGTAGCATTGCTACAGCATACAACCGTGGTATCCTAAATGGCCAGAGGGTGTTAATGTGCGTGTATGAAGAGTTACAGCGCCGAGGGCTTGAGCAGGCTCCGTGTATACGTGGTATTGTTGATGATATCAGAGGTAAGCAATGACGAAGGCCCCTTAAATATACGTCTTTGATATTTTACGCGATTTTTGTGTTTAGTGATAGATAAAATTATCAGAACATTATAGGCTATCGACAACTGCTAGATGCAATGAGTGATGAAGAGGCAGCCCTTATAGAAGGGGCTCGTGCTGTTGAGGAAGCAACTCTTAATAATCAAGCATTAGAATGTGAAGAAGAAAAAACTGATAAGGACGCAAGTGGTCCATCGGAAACGAGCAATGAAGAACCATCCCTTAGAGAAGAAAGGACTTGTGTTGCTGAGGAAGTAATGCTTAAGAATCAGGCGTTAGAAAAGGGGGAAGAAAATGCAGACAAACATGATGACAATAATCATAAAGAAACTGAGCAGAACAATTTACCTTTAGTGGTAGAAGAAGAAGAAGAAGAAGAAGCCACAGCTAACCCCTTGGATATGACGATAACACCAATTTACGATGTGATAGAGATCCCGAGCAGTTCAGGTTCCTCAACATTGTTCGGCGATGAACGTGAGTATAAATACACGGTTATAAATTACCATTTATTTTCATTGTAAAAATTGTAAAAGTGTTCGTTATTAATTCTTTAGAGCAAGTGACGGAGCATAGAACTCATCAAGAAGAAGAAGAAGAAGAAGAGCCATGCCAATCGCAGGATTTGAATAATCCTAACAGCCCTATAGATGAGGAACACCGTGATATGGCTCATCATGATAATATAGAGCATGGTAATGTCGAAGAAGAAGATGAGGAAAATATCGACAACTTTGCGGAAAACCAGTTAGCTGTATACCCTCTGGAAAACCTCGATGCGTATCCGATGAACTTTGAGAGGGAGGATGCACCACCAGCTGAGAGGGCCCTCTTAATGGTCGACAACTGGTTTCAACATCTCATGCATTCAAGCGACTCAGGTAAAAATGCTTCATATGCCCTTACTTTTCGTATATATGGAGTGTAAGTTGAAATATTTTGCGACAGGGTACGGGACAAAAGAAGATTCCTCGTAGATGTACCAAATTTAATAAGAGGTACACTAACGCTACTTAACTTTAATGAGTTTTATGAAGCACCCCCCTCCCACTCTTTTCTAATATTTTATGTTTTTTCTTTTTATGAAGCACCCCCCTCCCACTCTTTTCTAATATTTTATGTTTTTTCTTTTTCAGAAATACCGACGGGCATGGGTAGACCACGCCGTACTGCGAACTATGCGCCTTACGGTACTATTCAGCCACCCGGAGTTCGTTTTCAGGTTATTCAAGAGTTCACGCGCTACATCAAGCGCTTTAAGCTACGGGGCCGCGAAACGACTCTGCGCATACGCCAACCACCTGCCGGAACTAGCGTTATGAGATGGCTTGAAGGAGCATTCAGGGATCTATTAACACATATCACCAGCTCCTCCGAAGGCGGCGATTATGCTGGTATATCATTCACAGCAACTAGCTTAGTGCACGGGCTCGTATGGCTGTCCTTCCGTCCCGTCAGGGACTATGTATTTCAAGACATATGGCAATTAATAACTAGCGTTGCTCAAAGCTCATCTTCTCTTAATATCGACGATTCTTGTAGTATAACAACATGTATTGTTAAGGGTGTGGAGGGTCAAGGTAGAAAAGGCTTAACGCACGAGGTTGTGGCAAAAAAATCTATTCTAACGATCCGAAATACCGATAATTTATGTTTACCGCGCTCGCTAGTAGCAGCTCGCGCATACGCTGAGAGGGGTGAAATACGCACAGGATCACTGCATGCTAATTGGCAACGTATCAGACAAATTAACGGCTCACTTCAAAGAGAGGCAGCACAGGAACTTACAAGAGCCGCGAATATCAGGATACCTAGAAATGGTTGCGGTATACGCGAGCTTAAACACTACCAGGCCTATCTGGCTAGAGATGGTATAGCCATAGTAGTTTTTGAATTTCTCACGCTTGGACGTCGCGAAGTGCCTTTGTTTGACGGTACACAGACCGTTCTAGCTACCGCAGGATCAATTCAACACACCCTGTATATTCTATATTACGAACGTTCGCACCACTTTCAACCTATTCTAAGTCTCAGAGGTGCTGTCGGAAGCTTAAAATTTTGTGCTATCCGTAATGCACAATACCGACGTGAGAATCATAGATGTTTACAGAAAAAATGTCCGCGCTGTTTTCAATCACCACGGTGTGACTCACTCGAAGGTGATACAATCAGATGTGTAGCTTGTAACCGCGATTTTTACGGAGAGGCCTGTTATAGACAACACAGACCGCCTGCTGTCGGACGCCATAGAATAAGCACTGTTTGTGAGCGTCTTAAGCGTTGTCACAGTTGTTTTCGCTCTATATGGCCTATGGAGAAAAAGAAACATATATGCGGCGTGGGCTTCTGCCAAACGTGTAATTCCAATCAACCTTATAATCACCAGTGTTTTATGACGCCGGTTTGCGCGGATGGTTCTCCAAAAAAATATATATTTATTTTTTACGATTTTGAAACGCAACAGTGTTCGTCTGTGAGAGGAGACCCTAACACCTATATACATCAGCCTAATCTCTGTGTAGCTCAACGTGTTTGCACACTATGCTATAGCGAGCGTTCTATAGACGAACCGTGTGAACGTTGCGGTGTGCATGAATTTATGTTTAGAGATAACCCTGTACAAAAATTGGTGGAACTCGGTATGCAAGAGATCAGCGGTTTTTCAAAGACTATTTTAATAGCACACAATGCAGGCGGCTTCGATGCCCAGTTCATTCTTCGCTATTTGGTGGATGAAAAAAAGACACAACTTCCTGCTCTAATAATGAACGGCACAAAGATAATCACCATGCGCGTGGCCAGGCTAGTGTTTCTCGACAGTCTGCACTACTTTCACATGCCTCTAAGCGCGTTACCTAAAGCATTTGGACTAAAGGATGAAATTGTTAAGGGCTCTTTCCCACATCTGTTCAACACACCTGAAAATCAAAATTATATAGGAGAATTGCCTCCTATTGATTATTACTCTCCTGATACAATGCGCAGTGCCGAGCGCGAACGGTTTTCCACATGGTACAACGACCTCAAAGCAGCCAATTACGTGTTTGATTTTTCGAAAGAGATTGTAAGTTACTGCAAGAACGATGTTACAATACTAAGACAGGCGTGTATGGTTTTTCGAGACATGTTCATGAAAAGCGGTAGGGTTTGCCCATTCAGTGAGAGCACAACAATAGCATCAGCTTGTTTTCAGATTTTCCGTAAAAACTTTTTGAAAAGTAACACGATCGGCGTTATACCAAACGGGGGCTATCGGTGGGCTCACAACCAATCGAAAAAAGCGGTCTCCTGGCTCGTGTGGATGGAACGAGTTCTAGGACAACGTATTATTCACGCAGGACGATCGCGCGAATTCAAACTACCTCAAAATCTACTGGTAAATGGTTATTACGAAAGCGCCGACGACGAGGCACATGTATTACAATTTCACGGTTGCTACTGGCACGGTTGCCCCGACTGTTTCATTGGTGATAGAGACTATAAGCGTGATAAGGATGATATATCGATGAACGAACGTCTTGAGAGAACTAATGCTGTGTCTTATAGACTCCGTGCTAGAGGCTACGTACTGACAGAAATATGGGAGTGCCAATATGATCGTATGCTAAAAGAGAACCCCGAGATGAGTGCTTTTGTGCGTGATCACCCTCTAGCTGGCATAGAACCTCTCAATCCACACGACGCTTTTTTCGGGGATCGTACGGAAAACATGGTCACACTCTATGATGTAAAGGACGGTGAGCAAATACGATATGTTGACGTTTGCTCTCTGTATCCTTATATATGCAAGTACGGCAAATATACTGTGGGTCATCCGCGTGTATATGTAGGGGATGAATGCGTGCAGTTGACAGGTGCTGATAATACCGACCTAGCGCGTGTTGAAGGTCTTGTTAAATGTACCGTATTGGCGCCGCGAAATCTCTATCATCCTGTGTTACCCGTGCGAATGCATCAACGTTTACTATTTAGCTTGTGTCGTAGCTGTTGTGAGATAATGAATAAAGAAGAGTGCACACACGAGAATGCGGCTGAGCGTATGTTTGAAGGTACATGGGTGGTCGACGAGCTTCGAAAAGCCGTTTCGTGTGGATACACAATAATACGTGTGGATGAAATTTGGCATTATGAAATAACACAGTATGATAGAGATACCAGGGAGGATGGACTTTTTGTTGATTATATAAATACTTTCCTTTCGATTAAGCAAGAGGCCAGCGGCTGGCCTGAAAACTGCCTGGAGGATGAGCAGGCTAAAGATCGCTACATTGCATCTTTTGAGAGTGCTGAGGGTATAAAACTTAATCGCGAGAATATAACAAAAAACCCTGGATTGCGATCTGTAGCAAAATTATGCCTTAACTCTTTTTGGGGAAAATTCGGACAAAGGGAAAATCTACCACAGACTGAGATAGTGTCAACGCGTAAAAAACTCATGGAATTGTTAAATAGTCCCGAGTACGAAATTACCGGTATATTACCTGTAAATAATAAAATACTTTATGTAAATTATACGAAAACCGATGAGGCCGTGGTACCGTCTAGTATAGCAAATGCCGTGATAGCAGCGTACACCACAGCTCAGGCGCGGTTAAAGCTTTATAGCTACCTCGAGCAGCTAGGCCGCCGTGCTCTGTATTGCGATACTGATTCTGTCATTTACGTTACGCGGAAAGACCCGAGAGAATTCGAGCCACCGACAGGACAGCTTCTCGGTGATTTAACAGACGAGCTCAGTTCTTACGGTGAGGGTAGTTACATAAAATCGTTCGTTTCGGGCGGTCCAAAATTTTATGCTTTTATAGTAATTACCCCGGACGGTGTGGAAAACGAAGTTTGTAAGGTAAAAGGTATAACACTCAATTTTGCAAACAATGCCCTCATAAATTACAAATCAGTACGCTCCTTTATAATAGGTGAAAAAGAGGATCCTATTGTACTGCGTTATAACGCGATTCGACGGACAGCGTTTCATCAGGTTGTCACACGTTCTGAAACGAAGTCGTGCATGCCCTCGAGTGTTAAGCGAAGACCCAACGGTTTATACAGCTCGCTTCCTTACGGCTACATCAGCTAATTTTACATGAACTACAAAAATATAAGATATTGTAAAAGAATATTCTCGTTAAATAAAATAATAATAATGTTATGCGTCACACCTCTTCCCTCGTTTATTATCTTTATTATAGGTATCATCAAGGCATATTTATTCATTCGCTCAAATGGACACGCGGTGGAAACATCCCTGGACCTCGATTATTTGCGGGCCTACGGGCTGTGGTAAAAAATTTTTTGTAAAGAAGTTTCTAAAGAATATCTCACTTATGAGCAGCGAGCCGTTCGAGAGAATTATTTTTTATTATTCAGAGTGGCAGTCTGCTTATACAGAATACGGAACGTCGATAGATTTTCGTGAAGGTCTGCCACAAGCGTCAGATTATGCTGGTGATCCACGTGCTAAACTTATAATTATCGATGATCTGATGCGTGAAGCATCAAATAATAATGTTGTCGATCTTTTCACCAAAGGCAGTCATCATAAAAACCTGATATATTTTGTGACGGGCCCTTACCACGAGTATTTCGGCCACTCGTGCAAGATCCAACGCCCAAATATAACGACGCCCGAGGTTTCTCACTCGATTTTTACCCGCACTTAACACCTGATTTCATATGACCTTGATGGGCGCCAGGCTCTCTATTCTATCCCGAAAGCCAGGGAGTTTCCTTCCCGTTCGATGTTTCTCTCTTAAACTGGCCGACTAGCTGAAAAGGGGTGCAGTTCGAGGCATGCAAAATAATTCACCCGAACGAATATTTCTAATTCTCACAACCGTAACAAAAGATTTATTAACAAATAATGAATAACGGAAAAAAACAACAAAAGAAATGTTACAATATTGACTCGAGTCCGACATGTACCGCGGATCTCCACGCACGCGACGCTATCGCTCGAGTCTACTTTACTTTGTTCTCAATTATCACACGAAATCTACTGCTAAATAGTTTACCGAAAGACCGGACGCGGCAACGAGCAATCCTTCAGCAGCACGGCTGAGTTCAGTATAATAGTGCACCACGTGCGCCTACCTTATTCGCTGGTTTCCCTGCAGTCCGTCCGTCGGTTTCCTTCAATCTCCTTGCTAGCTGAATTCTCCTCGCGGCTACTCTCCGAGCACGAATCGATCGGTTTTCCTAACCGAGATCTACGACACTCGGGATTTTCACACGCGGGAACACGGTGTCTCGAGATATGCGCGAGAATCGCTCGAGCGCTCTATCTCCGAGTCTTTCAATACCGCTTAATAACGAACGTAGCAAATCCTTTATCTCGTAGTCGCAAGGGCACGCTAACCACTCGACGTAATTGTTCGTACTTTACTTTTCTTTCTTTTACGGAATGATCCACGATGACTCACGTCCGCGACTACTAATTTGCTATTTCTTTCAACTACGGCTTAGATTATTTCTCAACGCGAGGCCTGCGGAAATTATACTAATTAATTCATCGCCTGCCTAAACGAGACTAAATTCTTTTCTCCTATTCTTCTCGTCTCCGCTTTGTGCGGATCTTCGTAGTTCGGGGGTCTTCGGACGTCCGGGGTGGGGGTCACGGCCTGCCATCGATCGTCTTCGACGTCGATCGGCTTCTCGTTGCCTCTCTCTCGCGCTCCTTCCATCCTCGACTCTCGCTGAGGCTCTCGAGCCTCTCTCTCTAACTCTCGTAGATCCTGCAATCAATAGTCCACACGGCAATACATTGTTCTCGCAACGGTTCGGACCTCGGCGGCGGGAAGCGATTCTGTTGCTATGTAACTTTTTCCGGGGTCTCGGTGCGCGAGCATTCGCGACCAAGCGCGCTGCTGCGAGCGCGTGGTAACGCCTCGTCACAATTTATAACGCAAAATTTATTTCATCAGGGACACGGGCAACGAGATATTTCGCTAAACGCTAATTATATAGTAGTGTTCAAAAATCCGCGTGACCGAGCTCAAATACAGCATCTTGCGCGGCAGGTATACCCGGAAAATCCACGCTTTTTACAGGAGGCTTATCATGATGCCACATCTAAACCTCATGGTTACCTATTATTGGATTTAAAACAATCAACGCCTGATAATTGTAGATTTCGAACCAACATTTTTCTAGACGATACACATCACCTTGTGTACGTACCACGGAAAAAAAGATAAAAGTAGCACACCCGTCATATCATTATCAGTTCGGCATTTGTAATGGAGTGTAACGGATCACCGCTCCGCAAGAAGCATATTGCAATATTGCATGCTCTTCAGTATCTAAACAAGGAGCAACGTGAAGCAGTATTACGGAAAACCGACGTGCGTACGATAAGGTGCATTTGTGAGTGTGCTTTAAACGTTCTTCGTGGGAATGTACCGCTAAAGACTGAACAGAGAAAAAAGTTACGTCATCACGCACCTACTATTCGACGTTTGGCTGCGAAAAAAGGCTGCTGGAAGCCTAAGAAGCGATTCGTTGTTCAGAGCGGCGGTTTCTTGCCGCTCTTACTAGCTCCAATACTAGGGACGTTGGTATCAACGCTAATCGGAGGCCGTGGATAATGGAGTACGCCAAGAACATGGTGCTCGTCCCCGAGGAGAATCTATTGCAACATCAAAATCAGCGACAACCGTTTTCTCATGCTACTGAAGCACAAACACTACTTGAACATCCTGTTGCTTCTGTCTTAGCTAGACTAGATAGTGAAATGAAAGAAATTTTGAATTCTAATGCCTACAAGAATGAGCGAGAAAAGTGGACGGCATACCTGACTGTTCTACAACGCTACCTTCATTTTATTGATAACGAACGAGCACAGCAGCACCTTGCTCTTGTGGAGAAGACAGAACCATCGGCTCGGAATAACGATAAAAGAGATCAGCCGATGGGGCTGAATGACTCTGTTATCATTGAGAGTGTTCCGGCGAAATTTCGGAACAAAGCCAAGCTTCTACTACGTCGGCTGCATGCGGCATCATCTTCCAATTTTTCTTGGGATTCATCAGGTGTTGTTTCGGTTAGTGGTAAACCTATCAAGGATTCAAACATTGTGGATCACGTGAACGATGCCATGCGACCAAGAAAGATGCCCAAACCAACAGGTCGTAAGGCATTTGCACGGTTCCTGAGAGCAATTCAAACACCTCGTGAGTTTATCGGTAACGAAGACCTATGGCAGGAGTCGAGAGCAAATTCGACATTGCAGATAGAACCAACTGTAATCAACAATCGGGGCAACAGCAACATCGGCAGCGACGTACCAAGTGATATAAGCAGCCATTCTAGATTCTACAGCGGTAGTGAAGACAGTTGCAGTGTACAAAGTAGTTCTGGTTGTAATAAAAAAAGACGTTTAACTTGGGCTAACCTTAAATTATAATAATAATGAAAACATTACAAAAAGTGTACTTTGATCCCTCTCATGAGGCCTCATTTTCAGGATCTGAAAAACTGTTACGCGTGGGTCGTAAGAAAAAAATCACCGATTACAAAACAGTGCAGTGGCTTGAGTCTCAAGACGCGTACACAAAACATAGACCTGTGAGACATCGTTTCCCTCGACGCTTCTACAATGTCCGCAATATCGATGACGTTTGGGAAACGGATCTCGTAGATCTTCGCTCAATCAAGACCTACAATGATGGTTATGTTTATCTCCTTGTTGTCATAGATGTTCTCAGTAAGTATGCATGGGTCGAGCCTCTTACTGATAAGACAGCTCTGTCGGTAGCTAAGGCCTTTGAGCGTATACTAAGATCTAAAATTACTAATGGTAGATCACCTCTTTACCTACAATCGGATAAGGGTAAAGAATTTATAGGTGCAGCCTTTCAGGGCAATACGTCAGTTCTACAGAACCCATCTCTTCACAGACCCATCTGTACACGAGCATCTGTACACCATTTTTTTTTACACGCGTTTAATTGAGCACAACGAAATTGTACACAACACGAACTTGACAAAGCGGAATTTAAAACGGATAACCTTGTCACGACGAAACCTTGCGGAAATTTAGTTCGACACGGAAAAATTGATCACGTCAGTAATCGTTATGACAAAACTTTGCACAGCATACTCTGGGCACCATCAATCTGCTCACAGCACTAGTTCGACACAACAAATTTCTTCGTAGCACAAGATCGAAATGGTAAATCTCGATACGGCACCATTTTGTAAAGACAAATCTCTACACAACGCGAGTACGGCCCGGTAAAGTTTGCCACGAAGAACCTTCGACACGACACAAGTTGTACACGACGATGTTCTACACAGACCCATCTCTACACAGACCCATCTCTACACAGACCCATCTCTACACAGACCCATCTCGACACCGACGCTAATCTTCCGATTTAAATCGGATAATATATTTACCGACTCTCAATTTTGCGTTGAGCCTATTTTGCCGGCTCAACGCAAAATTGCCAGTCGGTAAATATATTATCCGATTTAAATCGGAAGATTAGCGTCGGTGTCGACGCCTATTTTGCCGGCTCAACGCAAAATTGCCAGTCGGTAAATATATTATCCGATTTAAATCGGAAGATTAGCGTCGGTGTCGAGATGGGTCTGTGTAGAGATGGGTCTGTGTAGAACATCGTCGTGTACAACTTGTGTCGTGTCGAAGGTTCGTCGTGGCAAACTTTACCGGGCCGTACTCGCGTTGTGCAGAGATTTGTCGTTACAAAATGGTGCCGTATCGAGATTTACCATTTCGATCTTGTGCTACGAAGAAATTTGTTGTGTCGAACTAGTGCTGTGAGCAGATTGATGGTGCCCAGAGTATGCTGTGCAAAGTTTTGTCATAACGATTACTGACGTGATCAATTTTTCCGTGTCGAACTAAATTTCCGCA
Organism: Ephialtes manifestator; assembly: GCA_963970395.1. NCBI lineage: Eukaryota > Metazoa > Arthropoda > Insecta > Hymenoptera > Ichneumonidae > Ephialtes > Ephialtes manifestator. The sequence continues at coordinate 8,833,800 of OZ019970.1, forward strand.
AGGTTTCGTCGTGACAAGGTTATCTGTTTTAAATTCCGCTTTGTCAAGTTCGTGTTGTGTACAATTTCGTTGTGCTCAATTAAACGCGTGTAAAAAAAATGGTGTACAGATGCTCGTGTACAGATGGGTCTGTGTAGAGATGGGTTCTGTAGAACTGACGTATTGCCCCTTTCAGACGCTTCTGAAGAAGAAAAATATACAATTTCGTACGGCGCGAAATCCTGATATAAAAGCAGCGGTTGTAGAGCGTTTTAACAGAACTCTGAAAGAAAGAATGTGGCGTTATTTCACTCATACGAGGGAAAAACGTTACATAGACGTTTTGCAGAATATTGTTTCGGCTTATAATCACGCCCTCCATAGTAGTATAAAAATGGCTCCTGCCTCAGTGACTTATGCTACAGCTGCAAAAGCACGATCTAATTTACTGCAGCGCTACAAGAAACCATATCATAATAGAACTCCTAAATATGGTGTAGATGATGTTGTGCGTATCAGTAAAGCAAAAGCCGCCTTTGCAAAAGGTTACGAGAGCGGTTGGAGTGACGAGTTATTTAAAGTACATCGTGTATCGACCGCTAGTACGCCTGTAGTGTACATCTTACGTGATCTTCACAACGAGGATATTGACGGCATTTTTTACGAGCCTGAGTTATCGAGAGTGCGTGTGCCCGTCCAGACGAGGGGTAATACTAAGAAATCAAGATGAAAGACGATTTTTACATAATTCTACCTAGTAACAGTAGTATGAAATATTATCCTGATAACACGACAACCCGCTATACAACACATTTACCGCAAAACGTGTCTTTGCAAGGCAGGTGGGCCGTTTCGTTAGCTGAAATGCACATACCCATGACGATGTTGCATATACCACATGAGGGCGATCAAAATTTCATGAACTTCATCACCAGCGCTATACCACCCAACAGCAAATCAGCAATTGATTTTAAAGAAGAACGCGTTTGCGTTCCATCGGGAGTGTATCGTAGCATGGATTCGTTAATTGAGACAATTAATGGAATATCATGCATAGCAGATCATTTAAAATTTACCTGTGGCCGTAATGGCTACGTGACGGTAACACGCATCTGCGCGGCATGTAAAAACCTTGAACACTCTTTTTATTTCTCTCCGTTGCTGAATAAGATTTTGGGCTTTAATCACCTTGGAGATCTAACACTCCAAGAAGAATCTAAGCACACTGCAGCATATCCAGCTAATTTAATCAACGGTATCCCCGGTATGTTGTTCGTTTATACTGATATCTGCGAACCATATATTACCGGAGATGTACATACGCCTTTGCTACGTGTTGTGCCATCGACAGTCTCTGATACTTACAATTACGGATCTATGAAAATCAAGAGTTTCTCAGCCCCTCGATATGTGCCTCTTTTACGTACTAGCTTTCAAACGATAACTATCGATATAAGAGATGAGTTTGGCGCACCAATACCATTCGAGTGTGGGACGCTGACGGTGACACTACATTTCAAGCGTCTCGATTAACCAAAAAATAACTCTAAATGGATTACGAGAGCTACTTTGACATACAGATGGGCGGCGGCGGCGGTGGTGGACGAACAGGCTACGGTGGTATAAGTCACGTATACATAGGCTCACCAAATCAACGAGGTCACGGTATTGGTAGTTTCCTCGGAGGTCTATTCCGGAGCATCATACCTCTGCTCAAGCAGGGGGCTCGCGCTGTTGGTAAAGAAGCGCTCAGATCAGGAATTAATGTAGCCACCGATATAATGGATAATGGCGTACAGCCACGCGAAGCCTTTAAAATGCGTTTACGTGAATCGGGGCAAAGTTTGAAACGCAAAGCCGAGGAAAACATAAGTACATTAATGAGTGGTTCGGGGTATAAAGCAGCTAAAATGAGGCGTTTGGTTCATTCTGCTCGTGGTAATAGAATGCGTAGCATTGGTACGAGAAAAAGAAGGACGACCCGATCATCGAGAAAACGCATTGGTGCCGTAAAGAAGAAGAAGAAGAAAACAGTGAGAAGAAGAAGAAAAACGACAAAGATCGACAGTAGAAAGAAGAAGAGGAAGACCCCAAGAACTGTATCCGACATCTTTGCATAGGTATTATATTTCGAGAAAATGGCGTTTTTACACACACACTCGTGTGAATGTTTGAAGTCAGAGCTGGAGCTGTTTTCACTACCACCAACGCAAACTACAATTGAGGGAAGTCAGTGGGTGCACTATAAACCGATTTCCTCGCTCACCGATGATTCACCCATAGAGTTTGTGGTCCCCGGTCAGGGTGAGGAGTACATTAATCTTGCGCATACCATGCTAAGAATGCGTGTCCAAATACAATCTACGGGCGAGAAACCTGATCCTTCTATTAAAGTAGGCCCTGTGAACAATCTAATGCATTCAATGTTCAACCAAATTGACGTATTTTTGAATCAGAAACTTGTGTCTCCTCCAAATAATGCATATGCCTACAGAGCGTACATTGAGACACTTTTAAATTATGGCCGTGGTGCTAAGGATTCTCATCTAACGAGCGTATTATGGTATAGCGATACGGCTGGAAAAATGAACGATGTTGATGATGCTAATGTAGGTCTGTCTAATCGTCGGGTATTTCTAGGCGGAAACAAAAAGTCTGTTGATCTTCTAGGACACCTGCATTGTGATATTTTCAATCCGGAGAGATTTTTGTTAAACGGCGTTGAGCTACGACTACGCCTCGTGCGCAGCAGTGACGCTTTTTGCCTTATGAGCGGGTCAAAAGATTGGAGTATTCGCGTTACCGAAGCATCACTCCTTGTACGTCGTACTAAAATAGCTCCTGGTATGCTTCTAGCTCATGCTAGAGCTCTGTCTAAATCGACAGCAAAATATCCCTTGACGCGTGTGGAGGTTAAGGCTCTATCATTGCATGCAGGTGTACATGGTGATACTTTAGATAATGTCATACTAGGACAGCTACCTAAGCGGATAATTCTAGGGTTCGTCGATAATAAAGCGTTTAATGGTGATCGCTCATTAAATCCCTTTAACTTTCAAAATTACGGCATTAATTATCTTTCTTTGTATGCTGACGGAGTTCAGGTACCATCAAAGCCCTTACAGCCGGACTTTACTAGTTACAATTACGTTGGTGCCTTCCATACACTGTTCTCCGGCACAGGTATCCACTTTCTCAATCAAGGTAATTGTATTGCACGCTCCAATTATCCTAACGGTTATTGTCTCTTTGCGTTTGATCTCACGCCCGATCTCTCGGCAAACAGCAACAGTCATTGGAATTTAGTAAGACATGGTAGTGTGAGAATAGAAGTGCGCTTCGCCCAAGCGTTAACTTCAACAATTAACTGTATCGCGTATGCAGAATATGACAATGTGTTGGAGATTGACTCTTCGAGGCAGGTAATTGTAGACTATAGCGGTTAGATTATGCCTGACATATATTTCCAGCGTAAGCTAACTTGACCGGCCAGTCTACGTTCGTACTTTGAGGTGTTACGATCGCACAGCTCATCATGAATATTGTGATTGATATACAAGGCCTGAAGGATAGGTCTAATGAATTTATTCCAAAAGAAGTTGCAATCATTGCCGTCAACTCAGACTATAGTGCGCATTGGGTAGTGTCACCACCCCATGCTTATAAGAGTTTACCACCCAGTGTAAAGAGACAAAACACATGGTTGATTGATAATCATCACGGCATAGAGTGGACCAGCGGTGAAACGTCGTTACGGGCTGTCGAGAGTATTTCGAAGAAAATTGCCGTACAGGCTGATCGAATATTCACAAGAGGCACTGATAAAGCCGCTTATTTAACGCAATTAACAGGGTGCTTCATTATAAATCTAAAGGAAGACGCAACGGATCCCTCATTTCGTCATCTACCAGCGTGTAGCACTCTGTGTATTCATCATAGTTTATTGTGTAAAAACCGCTCATATAGGTGTGCTCTAAATTGCGCCGTAAGAATTAAGACGTGGCTTTGCCATAGTGATCGTGTAAATTCATTGTGGGAGTATAGGACCACCACTACTTGGTACATAGGATTACAATCACGCAAAGAAAGCGACGACGCCGACGACGACGACGCTCCTAGTGCTCCTTGTTATGAACAGTCTGCAAATACTGCAGGCCCTTCAGAGCATAAAGAATCATACTATCGGTCTATACCCTGCCGATCGCATTCCGAGAGCTTGGGCGAAACCGACGGCTATTGTAGCTAATACAGATGGACACAAACAGCCGGGAAGTCACTGGATCGCCATGTACGTCGATCGAAATGGACACGGATGGTACTTCGATAGCTACGGATTGCCCCCAATTGTACCTCAGCATCTCCAACGTCTCCGACGAAACTGTAAACTCTTTCGCTACAGCACCTCTCAGCTTCAGAGCCCTGAATCACAATATTGCGGACATTATTCTGTTATGTTTCTTCATTTCATGTCTACAGGCCTTGGTATTCATAGGTTTAGAAGCGTGTTTTCAAATAATCTGTCGAACAACGGTAAAATAATATCTGATTATTATAACGCGTACACGACCGGTACGCGTCGTGATATTTTCTTTGTCGTTAGTAGCAACGTCGTATACCGATTTGCCTTTTTCCGCTAGCACGAGACCACCCTTTGGCGAAAAGTAAACCGCTGTTTCGTCCATATTGAACACGCGTCGAGGATCTTGAAGTATTTCAACTTTTTCCCCCAGCTGATCTTTTATATCCGCGAACCAAAGTCGAATACGTTCTTCGGTAAGAATAGCGCGAGCCTTGCAGAGGTGTTCCGCTTTTTTTTGCGAAATTTGTGGATGGCGCCGGAGGAAAGCTTCGAACCACTTCCGTCCAGGCAGGTTGTCTTTGAAGGGATTAGGCAGGTGTTCGATCTCTAGGAGCTTCTGAACCGAGCACAAAAGCGAGTCCTTATTAATAGGGAATCCCATTTTACTCGTCTGCAAGAGCCACTGTGCCAATCTCTCTTCAGTATCGTGCTCAAGCACAGCTTCGCGCCCAACTCGTCCCGATGTTTCCGGTGCTCTTCCAGACAGTTTATTACGCAACGTACTCCGAGGAACTTTGTACGTTTTGCTTGCCGTGGCAACCGCCATTCCATCTCGTACAGCCTTCAATGCTTTTCCAACATTTTCTTCACGATAATTAAAAAATTTTCTTTTGAACTTTTCGTTTTTCTCGGCATCTCGTTTCTCCTCTGAATTTTGCTTCATTCGACCCATACCCGCCTACAAGAATATTAAATGCCTTAGAATAAAAATATATATGAAAATATTCCATTTACAATAATATTGAATGATATTCAATCAAAAACTATACTATGGAAATAGCGGGCGCCATGTGTGGTCACGGGGTGGCCACAAATAGCACAACGATGCTTTCGTTGTCCTATTTGTGGCCACTTTGTATTTACAGAATATTTAAGGTTATTTTTCACGAATTCAGATTTCAATCGAGTAATTAAAGTATTTTATGTGATTTATGCATGCTCGTATTTAGAATTAGCGGTAATAAATGAATGCCGAAGGGTTTCTTAATCAACCGCTTACTTCTTAGTCAACCGCTCACTTAACGTTTTCCGTAAGATTTAGCCGGAATCTCCAAGACGCTAAATGTTTGGTCGTCTAATCCGCTGCGTCGCTATGAAATGAGTCGCAAGCGGCAAAATGTGTTGCCAATAGAATTCTTTTTCACTTTGGTACCCTTGCAATTACGCTTTGAACACCGATCTCTTAATATTTAGCATTAAAAGAGAGAGTGGCCACAAACGGTACAGTGGCCACAAAAGGTACGTCTACCCTATCAATCAGAAGTAAATTCAGTCTTCAATAGAACATCAAAGTGACTAGTCGGTTTTGGGTCAGACTCGCCCATAAGTAACGGAATCGAGACGAGCTCGATATCAAGAGACGCGGCAGCGTCTCGAGACAAGTATATTTACACTGCTGCAGATCATTTACTCGAGCCAACTTGTATTGGCCACATTTTTTCGAGGGTAATTCGTTATATTGACAAAATGATAGCGTTTCCAAATCTTTTTCAGATATAAACCGATACTACAGGCCAAAATAATTCGTTTAAGATCAAAACGAGCGTTCTACGTTTAGTCGTTTAGGTGATATGGTCATTTAAATTTCAAAACTTCTCTGAAATATTACACTTTTTCAGTGGTCGACGGTGATCTCGAACACCGATCTTTCGCAACCTGCCAACCACTATGTTTCGCAACTTACTAATCACTATAGGAAAATCATAACGTCATCCAGTGATGAGCTAGTTTATGAAATACACGGCGAAACAATAGTATATACGTCGTTTATGCTAATAAACGATTGCTCTACAGCTTTGGTCTCCAGGTCAAATCGTCCATATTTTCCGATGTCCAGGTTGATCGGTCCTTAGTTTTTCGTATCCAGGTCGACGGCTCCGCAGTTTTCGTTGCCCAGGTCGATCTCTCCATAGTTTTAGGTGCCCAAGTCGATTCCTCCATAGTTTTCGATGTCCAGGTCGATTTCTCCATGGTTTCAGATGTCCAAATCGACGTTTCCGTAGTATTCGTTGTCCAGGTCGATCTCTCCATAGTTTTAAGTGTCCAGGTCGACCTCTCCATAGTTTTCGATGTCCAGGTCGACCTCTCCATAGTTTTTGGTGTCTAGGTCGATGTCTCAATAGTATTCGTTGTCCAGGTCAATTTCTCCATAGTTTTCGATGTCCAGGTCGACCTCTCCATAGTTTTCGGTGTCCAGGTCGATCTCTCCATGGTTTCAGATGTCCAGGTCGACCGCTCTATAGTTTTCGGTGTTCAGGTTGATGTCTCCATAGTATTTATTGTCCAGGTCGACGTCTCTGTAGTTTTCGGTGTTTTGGTCCATTTCTCCGTACTTTTCGATGTCCAGGTCGACAGCTTTTCGGTGTCCAGGTCCATCTCTACATGGCTTCAGATGTGCAGGTCGACCTCTCCGTAGCTTTCGGTGTCTATGCCGATCTCTTCATAGTTTCCTATATCCAGGTCGACTGCTCCGTAGTTTTCCGTGTCTAGGTCGATTCCTCCATAGTATTCGACGTCCAGATCAACCTCTCCGTAGTTTTAGGTGCCCAAGTCGATTCCTCCATAATTTTCGATGTCCAGGTCGACGACTCCGTAGTTTTCGTTGTTCAGGTCGATCTCTCCGTGGTCTCAGGTGTCCAGATCGACCTCTCCATAGTTTTTGGTGTTCAGGTCAATCTCGTCACAGTTTTCGATGTCCAGGCCGATTCGTCCATAGTTTTCTATGTCGCAGTCGATCTCTCCATAGTTTTTAGTGCCTTCAGAGTTGAAGACTGCATAGTTTTCAGTGCCTTCAGTGTTGAACTCATCATAATTTACATTGTACACATCGATCTCTTTATAGTCTAGGTGTCTAGGTCTATCTCTCCATAATTTTCAATGTCCAGGTCGATGTCTCTATAGTTTTCAGTTTTCGGTTATAACTGACAGAGAACTGTTAGTCTTGAAAAGCCTATTCTTAGTTAAAATTTGCAAAAGTCTTACGACTTAAAAAAAATGTATTACTATCAACAGCAACCTTTTTTGGAATTTCTTGAGATAGCCGCAGATCAGCTGCACAGCATAACTAAACGGTACGCATACGATTTAACGATCTATGTTCTGTTAAAAAAAATTTAACAATTGTGTTGTATAAAAAACAAGCAACTGCAAAAAAGAAATTTACATTACAGTTTATGTTACCGACCGAGTAGCAGCACATTATCTTACAGTGAGACATAAATTTTGAAACTATGAATTGGTATTTGGTCAATATTATAAAATGCATCTCGGTAAGCGGAAGGAGAATAAGAGGAACCCTATATTTATTATTTGTTGTGCTAATAGATATGCATGCTAAAGAATATATAAAAGAATGCAAGTGAATTGCAAGTTCCCTTATTCTGAATTGATTGGTCGCAAGAAATAGCAAAAACTTTGCAAAAAGTAGTGAAATCTACCAAAAAAACCTCCACGGATAAAAAAATTGAGACAAGTACATTTACGTGAGTGGTATCTAATACCGCCAAAAACACAGTGTGTCAAACACTTGAGCCATAAACTATGTATAGGTACAAAACGTTGTGAAATAAACATAAAATAAATTCAGCATGTCAAGTACATGTTGTACAACATATATATTGTGACGAGATTTTTTGGAAATCACGATCACAAGGGCTTGTGTTATCGTTACTTGCTATTTTTCAGCGTTTTCGAGCTGCTTTCTCTCGAATTTACGTTCTCGGTTTAGCTAAGAATTGTAATACTTAGGTTTTGTTATTTTTGTTGTCAAGTTTCGGTTCATCGGTGCACTCAAATCTGTCGCGAGGATGAGAGCTCAAAGAAACGAGCAGCCCGGCAGACAAGAGTCACCGAACGAGTCTTGCGATTAGTTGTAGACCGGTGTAAATTCGGCGCCCTATTGAGATAATGTATTGCGCTAGAGAACGGGTTGAGTTTTGTTGGTTGTTTGCAAAGGATGGAGCATCCTGTTGCAGTGTAGTTCATAAGTGTGCTGAGTAGGCCCGTTCTCGTGCGAAGCATTAAGGGAGGCGATTGTATAGATTTCGAAAATGTTACCGGCATGATTTGCGTTCCCGATATAGTTACGAGGTGATTCGAGGGAGAGGGCAGTAGTTTTCGAGTAAGGGATTATGGGAGGAATTAATAATTATTATGACGAGATTTCGATGATTGCTGGAGACAATCAGTCTGGCTCGGGACACCGCCGAGGTGCCTCGAGTCTAATTAAGCGCTCCCGTGTTGACAGTTTTTCTGTCGTTCGCGCGCGCGTCTTTCGCGTAGTTCTCGCGCTCTGTGGCCAGCGTACATCGTACGCTATACGCTCTCGTTTTCGTGAGTTTTATTCGATTGAATAAAACTAAAGTTCCCGTACTTTATTCAGTGCCGTGAGTGCACTGTGTTCTCGTAATTCCTCTGGGATTTTGTTATCGTTCCCCGGAATTAGCAGCAATAATGTTGGGTGAGTTGTTCTCGCATTTTAATTAATTTAATCGAAGATTTTCGATTAAAGATCTCGTATTAAGAAAGCTATTTACTGGGTCATACCTCGACCCTCTCTACCACAACCTAGCAGTCTGAGCGGCCGTGCATTTCCGCAACCGTTCGTTCTCGCAAGCGCATCCAGTTGCGTTTGTTAATTTTACGCGACCCCAAAAATTAATTGCTACCGTTTTCTCTGAATTTGTTCTCGATCGTTAGCTTTTGCTCCGGGCTTTCGATTTTATTGGAATCGAGCCTGATCAACTCGATTCCTCGGGCATACCGGTTAGTTAATACCGGTGAAACAAAAATTGACTGGCGCCCACCGGGTTTACGGATGCGCGAACGAGAGTGGACGGCCGAAGGTGACCGTATCGTGATGCAGTTGCCGAATAAAATTTGATTTTATCTGTTACCGATTAAGCTCACGAAAAATACGTCACAATATACATTATATACGTGTATATAAATAGTAGTTTTAATATCAACTAAAAAGAATTTCTCGCATTTAAAGGAAAAAAAATCAGTAACAAAGAAAAAATCATAAATTGAGAACAAAAATTAATGAATAAATAAATTTCAACATCTCAAAAAATTAAACGGAAGTACTTGGCGTGTTTGCTAAATATCCTATATGGTTCACCATTATTCAATGGTCATATTAGCATAGAAACTCGCCAAGTGCTTCCTTATAATTTTTTGAGATGTTGAAATTTATTTATTCATTAATTTTTGTTCTCAATTTATCTTTTTTTCTTTGTTACTGATTGTTCACTGAATATATTTTTAGTTTATTTCACAACTTTTTGTACCTATACATAGTTTATGGCTCAAGTTTTTGACACACTGTGTTTTTGGGGGTATTAGATACCACTTACGTAAATGTACTTGTCTCAATTTTTTTACCCGTGAGGGTTTTTTTGGTGGTTGTAATACACTATATTGTTATCTGCTAAAATAAATCTTCTTAACTTTACGTTATTTGCTTGAGTCGAACTCTTTACTGGCAAACGATCCCAATAAATAAAATATATGTTAAATTGATCCCTCGCGGGCATAATAGCTAGTTTTTTTGCTGTAAATTGAGTTCCATGATCAAACTGTCGGCTTCCCATATCGTGGTATTGTTGCGCCCCGAATTTTAAAAGGAAATTCTTCGGTCAATGACCGAACAAGTTCAATGCACGATTGTGCAATCGCGCGATTTCGAAAGAGCGCGCGACATCGCGCGCGGAAGCGGTGTCGCTCAATGCGGAAATTAACACGGAAGTATTAAATGCATACGCACCAATTTTAGGCAAATTGGTGAGTAACAGTCAGAAGTAAATTCAGCCTTCATTGATTATTCGAATCGAACGGTTGGGCTCGAGTTAGACTCACATACTTTGTATCGGGATAATTCGCGCAAGGAATTATAATAATTAATTTCATTTAAAATAAATATCTTTTTACTTGGGAATCTCGTGGATTCTAATCCTTGAAGCGGAAAGATCCCTACATTTTATCTATCCCGCCCCTAACGCGACGAACTGATTACTCGTCGACCTTTTCGGGAACAACAATTTGGTGGCAGCGGTGGGATACACCGTAAGTGAATCCCAAGAAGATATTTTTGGAAAAAAACCCCGTGTCAAACCCGACCAGCAGTAGTTGGGGTAAAAGACCTGGTGCGATCACACGCAGTCGTAAATCGTCAAAGGACGTCAGTAAGGTACCACTGACAGGAAGAGCCAACCGGAGGACGTACGTCACAAAGGAAGGCTCGACCACGCCAGGAAGGGCGTGCCAACCGATCAGCGGGATACGACATCGAAAAAAAATGTTCTTCAATGCCAATAAAAAAAAAAGTTCTAAAGTCGTGGGACTGAGCCCGCGAGCCCAGATTTCCCGTTAAAAAAAAATCGAGACCCTTACCTCTGAATCGAAATAAGTTTGTAGCAACTTACACCGATTCAAGGTATTAATTCGCGAAAGGCAGGAGGCCAGGTTATAGCCAACCACTGTCCAACCTAACTAAAAAAAAAAAACAAAAATAAAGAATTTTTAAAATAAAACAAAAAATATATAAACGTGATTAATTACTGTAAACTCGCGGAAAAACTGCGGAATACATGCCAGGCGATCAGGAAGGACGGCAGTTGCGAAGGGCTCATTCGCATGAGACAACCCTGCCAGGACAAGAGGTCGAAGCGGTAACTGGAGTAGAAGCCTCCATCGGGGATATCACCCTTCGAACTGAGGACGCCCTGCGGCATCTACCACCGGCAGAGGGACTACCTGAGAGGAGAAATTCTCTGTCCAAAGGGTTCGGCATAAATACCAGTAGAGGCACCTCCTTCAATAGGGCAGGCACAATGGCCAGCAAGGACGGCAAAGGAGAAGGGGCAGAGGCCCTAATAACCCCAGAAGTGGACGGGGAAATCGACGCCCGACTCAGGGCCAGCGGCTTGAGTGAGCAAAAAGGAGCCTTAGCAAGGGCAAGGGAGAGTGCGCCAGGCCTCCGCACCGGGGCCAGGCCAAAAGAGGTTCCGTATCACAGTCCGGAGAGGACACCGGAGGATCGCGGGGTCAGGCATCGGCAGTACCCGGAAGGAACGCCAGAAATAGATGACAGCGACTACGAGCTGCCCCCACCGCTCCGGAAGGGAGTTAGAATAAACTCCGGCAGGGAACCGTTTGGAGGGCGTGACAGGGGGAATAATCAGTCAGCAAGGGACCACGAACCCGAGAACCCGCACGACATGACAGAGGCCCTGCAGGCACAGACAGAAGAGCTCCATACTCACCTGAGTCTGATAAGCTCGCTGCAGGCCAGGGTAAACGAGCTCACGAAGAGGATAAGCGAGCAAAACGGAGGGCGGAGGAGTACCCGGCCGTCGGCAACATCCAGGAATCCGGCTGGGGCCTACCAAGAGGCTATGGAGGGCCATTCGGGGAAGGACCTCCCGGAGGCCCACCAGGAGGCCCTACTGGATCGTTCGGAGGAGGACCGCCAAGGGATTCGTCCGGGTACCCGTATCGGAACCCTTCAGGGCGGACCAGGAGGGGATCCGCCCGGTGAACCACCAGGAGGACGAATCTCCGACAGGAACAGCCGAGGACCGAGGCGCCTCGACCTTAACCTCGCCCTAAAAAATATAAAAAATTTCGACGGCAGCGATGCAAGAGAATTGGACGGATTTATTCGGTCCTGTGAGGTCGTATTTGGGAGAATAGCAGAGGAAGATTATGACATTCTGCTGGAACTCGTGCTCAGCAGCAAAATATGTGGAAGAGCAACACGAGAATTGAGGCACAAAACCATACTCACCGTGGAACAATTAAAGGTCGAGCTGGATGCCCTTTACGGGCAGCGGAAATCGTTATCAGCACTCCGGATGGAGCTGAGTTCTTTGCGGCAAGAACCCGGGGAGGATGTAGCCGCGTACGCGGCCAGGACGGAAAAAGTTACCGTCGAAATTGTGGAAAAATTGTGTGAATCAATAGTATACAAGAGAGACGCTCGTACGGTAGAAGCCGTCACCCGAAGGACGGCTCAAGCGAATTTTGAGAACGGGCTGCACGGTCAGGTGCAGATACTCGTTCGATCCCGAAATTACGCCACGCTCCATGACTCAATAGCTGGGCCCGTAGAGATTTCTCACATGGTCCAGCCAAAAGGAGGAGTAGGCGGAGGATACCGCCTAGGGGTGTGCACGAGCCTGCTCGAGCAGGCTCGGTCTTCGCTTTCTTTGCTCGAATAGACTCGAGCAATGTATCGAGTCTTCGTTAGGCTCGTGCCGCTCGAGTTTTGGCCAGGCTCGATGCCCTCGAGTTTTCGTTAGGCTCGAGCCGCTCGAGTTTTGGCCAGGCTCGATGCGCTCGAGTTTTCGTTAGGCTCGAGCCGCTCGAGTTTTGGCCAGGCTCGATGCGCTCGAGTTTTCGTTAGGCTCGAGCCGCTCGAGTTTTGGGCAAGCTCGATGCGCTCGAGTTTTCGTTAGGCTCGAGCCGCTCGAGTTTTTGTTAGGCTCGAGCCGCTCGAGTTTTGGGCAAGCTCGATGCGCTCGAGTTTTCGTTAGGCTCGAGCCGCTCGAGTTTTGGCCAGGCTCGATGCGCTCGAGTTTTCGTTAGGCTCGAGCCGCTCGAGTTTTCGGTAGGCTCGATGCGCTCGTGTTAAATAATTGAAATTGAAATAATTTTGTGAAGATGAAACCAAAATTTCGTGGGTAAACATTATTTTGTTAATTTGACAATTTTGTTTGTATTCATCGAATTGTTTATTAAATTCGAAAAGTAACAAAAAAATATTTATATTTTAGCGAATTGACGAGTTTTATGCAGACTTATTAAATTTATTAAATTAAGTTAAAACTCGAATGGTATTGGAATTGCACGTATCTCGTATCAACTCATCTTATTGTCTGTTGTCGATTTCCGAATTAAATCTTTTGCTGCATGTTCTGCATGCGATAAGGACAAGTTAATGTTCTATTATTTTGCATAAATCTTCAACTCTAGTGAAATTAAAACCACGTTATAGGTTCTCACCAAATGTAACGCAAATCATGGTTTAATATTTATGTAGAAAATTCAGCTTGACATCGAGTAATCTCCGAGGATATATTTCAAAAAATTCAAAGAGCAATAAAATTTAAATCCGTTTACGTCAAATCCGGAGGCAAACTGTATTTCATAGTATTTCATGTGTGAGCCAAACTTTATACAAACTGGTGAAAAAATTTTTATTTCATTTTTGCGAGAATAACTTATATTTCTTTGCAGTAAAGTGAAAATTTACCATCACGACGCCTATACCTTGGACCAAACTTATCTTTTATAATAAATTATCATGAATTTAAGGAGAATATAGCTACCAGATACTTCAAAATCTACAAAAGTTATATACAGACACTAAAAAATAAAAGCAAATTTACTGTGTCAAGAGATACGAAATTTACAAAACTGGTATGCGGAATATTGGTTAATGTGACATTTAATGTAAAACTAATAACAGTAGAGTAAAGTTATACACGTGAAGATAATTTAAAAAAATATTTGTATAGAAATTACACAACGTCTGTAGCAATCCAGTTATTACATGACTACGATTGTAAAAATAAAATCAACTTCTTAATATTAGTTGGTGGATTTATCAATTTATATATAAAAGTTTGATATTTGTATAAATATTCCAATTTCATCGTCATGAATTTAGTACAATTTTCTCTAAAACGTTTAAGGTTGTTAATCAGTCGGGAACTGCGGGGTGAGGCGGCAGGATGACTAGGTGGCGCGCGGTGTGCGGTGCGGTCGTTGTGGGAGAGAGACAGCTGCGTATTCAGTTCTCAAGCAAAGCGGCCAAGTCGCTTAGTTTTTGCGCGAAATCTCCGTTAAATAACTTATAACCCCATAATTTTTTCATCGAATCTTTGTCCTTGTCCTTTTTTCTATATAGTGTGTGTTTTTCATAAGGCTGACATTTCACGTTTGGAATTCAGATTTTCTATCAGCGACCAAAAAACCCGCATTTAATGTAAAACTAACAACATTTATCTGAAAAGATGGCATTTTAACGAAAAAGATTTTTTACCGACCAATACTAGCGTTCGATTTTCATAAAAATGTATTTCGTGTATCGATGGTTGAGCTACCCGAACCTACCGTAAGCTCGAGTCCCAGATAGAAAAATATATATGTATCATATATGCTTAATATAGGGTAGACGTACCGTTTGTGGCCACTGTACCGTTTGTGGCCACTCTCTCTTTTAATGCTAAATATTAAGAGCTCGGTGTTCAAAGCGTAATTGCAAGGGTATCAAAGTGAAAAAGAATTCTATTGGCAACATATTTTGCCGCTTGCGACTCATGTCATAGCGACGCAGCGCATTAGACGACGAAACTTTTAGCGTCTTGGAGATCCCGGCTAAATCTTACGGAAAACGTTAAGCGAGCGGTTGGTAAGAAACCCTTCGGCATTCATTTATTACCGCTAATTCTAAACACGAGCATGCATAAGTCACATAAAATACTTTAATTACTCGATTGAAATCTGAATTCGTGAAAAATAACCTTAAATATGCTGTAAATACAAAGTGGCCACAAATAGGACAACGAAAGTATCGTTGTGCTATTTGTGGCTACCCCGTGGCCACATATGGCGCCCGCTATTTCCATTTGTGGCCACTCTTGTCCCGACTGTTAGTTTTTGATTGAATATCGTTCAATATTATTGTAAATAGAATATTTTCATATATATTTTTATTCTAAGGCATTTAATATTCTTGTAGGCGGGTATGGGCCGAATGAAGAAAAATTCAGAGGAGAAACGAGATGCTGAGAAAAACGAAAAGTTGAAAAGAAAATTTCTTTAAAAACTTGGCATCGAGACGCTACCGCGTCTCTTAATTCTGTTTTTTAAATCTAATTACAATCATTAAAGATCGCTTAGTATTTCTTTTAAAGATTGCTTAGTATTTCTTTGACAATTATGTTTCTGAAAAGATTTCAAATTATAATTTAACACGTAATTGGATTTTTTCGGTATAATAGGCGAGCACTCTACTGAAATCATGGAATTCGATAATTTCGAAGGATTTTCCGACATCCCTGTGATTTCTGTATCCAATGATATCGAATCCAATTCCTGTACCCTGATCCAAAATGAGACATCGGAGAGTGGAGAGGCTTTTCGAACGAATGACGAGATCTCGAATCAAACGAGGCAGACCGAAAACGTTCATAGCGCTAGAATCGAAGTCCACGCAGAACCGCTTCCTGGAGTGAGTGTCGTCCCTGATTCGGTTTCGTTGGACGAAGTTTTGGGCACGGTACTTCTTTGACCGAAAAAGCAAACTACGAAGTCGAAAAAATCAAAACCAGCCCAACCGAACGAGCATGCTCCTTCGGTGATAACGTCGAATGAATGGATCGAGATAATGCAGGCCAAGGAGAAAGCGAAAAATGACGAAGAGGAGAGAAAACAAATGAGAAAAGAAGAAAGAGTAGCGAAGATGGAATTAAACAAGAAGATTAAAATCGAGAAATTGGAGGAAAGACAACGAAAAAACCAGAAAACACAGGGGGAAAAAACAATAAAAAGAGAAAGTAAACGCGACTTATCAACGCTATAACGCTTCCAATAACAATATATTGTTTGTAACATAAAATGCTTCGAAGATTTGAATAAAAAACGACTTTAATAGAATTTTTACAGAATCACAATTATTTTTATGTCGAGTGGCCACAAATAGCACTATGACTGGCCAAAAACGGTGCATTCGTGGCCACTTTCGGTGAAATGAGGAGATCGTTCATTATTTATTGTTTTCTCCATTAATTATGATGAAAATAAACTGTCATTCGTCATAATTCCATTACCAATACCCTTCGGATGGCACTGATCAATGTTGTACGTGTTCACATGGATTTATGTAAATCTTTTCGTCAAATGAATAGTAGGGTATCGCTTAAAGTGGCCACAAATGGTACATCTACCCTATGGTTCCAAAAAGTTCTGTATGCTGCATATATTTTACATATATGCGTGCAAAAATATATGCAAAATATGTTAGATATATATATGGAATATATATATATTGTAACACGATTCTTTATTCCGCGATAATTCGGGAAAATTATCCCGGCGAATCGCACGACAATTTCGGCACCCTGAAATACACAAAAATGCACTAGGGCGCCAGGCCCTTCTATTAATGCCTGAAGGGCCAAGAGGACGATCGAAAACCACTAATATGCTCGGCTAAGAGCGATAGAACGAGTCGTGGGGGGTTAGAGGGGAGAGTATCGCGAATAACCGCGAATAAAAGATCACCAATATAGCAAAATAACAACACGATTTAATAGAGAAATTACACACAAGAAGTCTGGTTCCCGGAAGGGGAACCCGTGCTCGTCGGCACCACTGATACGATATAAAGAAAAATTGAAATATATAAAAGAACTAGAACGATCAAAAAGAATCAGAATTATATAATAAAGAATTAGAAATATCCAAAAGAAGCCGAATTAAATGCCCAGAATGAGCCTTATATAACCGAATAAGAATTACATAAAAGAACAAGGATTCTACGAACGAACTACGAAATCGAATCGAGCCGACTCTACGTACGAGCTAGTAACGGGGTGAGACGGGAAGCGTCTCACCTCGCGAACAACGGTTAACGGCCGTTTTCCGATGATAAAAATTACAATTTCGGGGTGCACACAGCACCTCAACAGTTTTTAATAAAGGCACTGACCCACCTCGAATATTTCCAAAACGTATAATCCCAACAAGTTCGGGGTTCCTTCGGTATACTGCGTCTTATACTTTCTTTGACACTATTATTCTACGACGTGTTACTGTCGTGTCCAGCCAACAAGTGGCGATTTTTGGCGCGTGCCGATCACGCGGCGCTAAGCTAGGGCCGGCGCGGCGCGCGGAGCGGAGGGAGTCGCATCCCTTCGCGTCCCGAGAGATGGCGATGGTCGTCTCTCCGGAGCGAGCTAGTTGTCGTGGCGGAAGTCCGGGACTCTCGCGTTGCGATCCTAGGCCGCGGCTTGCTGCTGCCCTGTTGCTGGTGATCGGTGCTCTCCCTCGCCGGTGGTGTACGTCATCTCGACGCATCAGAGGGGACATGTAAGACTCGAAATAAGTAGGAAGTAAGCGCATTTTCTTAAATTAGCGGCCCTGGTCGGCTCGATTCGGTCGTCTCTCGGCAGACTTGCTCGAATTTTCGCGCCTCTAACGACGGCGTCGTCGTGCAGGCTTGCTGGCTGGACACTCTTCGATGCATTTTCTCTCAAGGGAGAGGGAGAGCGGCAGCGACACCGCCGTAACGCGAAATGCCGCGTTACAACTCCCCCTTCCTTAAACGCGCCCTCCCAGTGCGAGGTGGGGGGGGGAGGTGCTGTGCCTGCCCCTCCTTTTGTCCATCTAGCCATCTGCAGAGCCCGCTCGATCGACCAGACCAAGGCCAATAAGTCTTCCGATAAGCATTTTAACCCATCACCTTATGACCAAAAAAACCAAAGAATTTTCATGCCGTTCCCCTTAGTTCCCCCAGGTTACCCCTCGGGTGTAGGAGGTTTAGAGGGAAATAAACCCCCAGCACTTTCGATTTCAACGTCTTTATTTGAGGGGAGAGCCCTAACTTTATTTTAGGGGAGAGCCCTAACGGGGGTCTCTCTAGTGGGGAGGGGAGCGCGGGGAGAGTTTCTACCCGTCGCCTCCCCCACCCAAGGAAACGAAAACTATAAAATAAAAAAAATAGACTCGAAAAGGTAAGAACGAAGATAAAAAAGTACAAAAGAAATAATGTGAAACTTAAAGAATACAAAACAAAAGAGCAAAACGAAAGAAAGAATACAATGCAAAAAAACTAAACTAAGGTCAGCCCTGGCGGAGCACGTGGGGCCCGTCCCTATCGCATTCCTCCCTAAATCAAACAAAACGGTACCAGGGCCTAGAGTCCCGTAACTCGGAAGAAATCCCAAATAAAATAAGAGGGGGGGGACAAAAAAAAATGTGGGCGAGCCAAAAGTCCCAAAGGAACAATTCGAAAAAATTACGCAATAGCCTAGCCTTAATCCTACTAGATATAAGTGGTAATCTTACGACGAACGAAATGACCTAACGGGTATATTGTCGCAAGTGGGCGACGTGATGGCGCCCCACGGCCTTGCCGGTGAGATCGACTAGCTCGACCACCACCGGAGACACGACGTTCGTCACGGTAAACGGTCCCGCGTACTTCGGAGCGAGTTTCGCGGCGACGTTCTGTGCCGCTGATGACAGAATCCTATTTTTTTTTAACACAATATCTCCGACGACATACTGGAGATCTCGCCGGCCCTTGTTGTAGTAGTGGGCCTGACGATCCGAGGCTTTACCGATGTGTTGAGTGACGAGGTCCCGGAGTTCAACAATTCGCTGCATCCGCTCAGCCCATGTCTTTCGGCTGTTCTTCGATATTTCGGCTGGGGGGTCTACCTCCCCTCGCATGAAGCTGGGAGGTCTTGGTTCCCTCCCACTATTGAGGAACATGGGACTGAGGTGGTTGAGGCTCGTGTGCGGAGCCGTGTTGTACGCGTACTGGAGCTCGTGTAGATGCTTGTCCCATTCACTGTGGTCCTTGCCCAGGTAGGAGGTGATCATTGTCTTAAACGTGCGATTCACTCTCTCCACTGGGTCGGCTTGCGCATGGTAGGGTGGCACGGTGGTCCGATAGATGCCGAACGTCTCTGCGTACTCCCTCAGGGTCTTGTTCACAAATTCGGTCCCGTTGTCGGTATGGAGCACTTCCGGAGCGCCCCATCGATAAATGATTAATTCTTCAAACGCGGTGATTATCGACTTCGCATCCGCCTTTTTCAAGGGGGCGACCTCGATGTACCGCGAGAATAAATCTTCGAAGATTAACAAGTACGCGTAGCCCGCTTTAGTACGAGGGAGAGGTCCAATGATGTCGGCGGCTACTACCGCCCACGGTTGGCTTATGGAGCGTTTGCCCATGAGGCCGGCTGGTCCTTGGTGTTCCACTTTGTGGCGCAGGCAAGTTTCGCATCTTCCCACGTAGTGCTTCACTTCGCGATACATGCCTGGCCAATAATAATGAACGGCCAGTCGGCGGTATGTGCGATCCACTCCCGGATGACCGGATGTTGGGTCATCGTGAACCTCCTTCAATACTCGTCCCTGGTCTTCTGGCGGGACTACGAGTTTCCAAGCGTCCAAATCCGGTAGGGCGGCTTCCTTGAAGATGTTGGGCCGATAGTAATATAGGTGACCTTCTGAGAAGGCCCATCCATCATACCAGCGGGGGTTCTTCCGAATAGCCTCTACCCTTTCTTCGTACCAAGTTTTCTCGAGGGTATCTTCCACGGCGCAAAGCTCTGACTGGTACGAGGTCGGTTGGTCTTCGTACATCCTTGACAAGGCGTCTGGTACCTTGTGTTCGGTGCCTTTCCGGTGGATGATGTCGCACTGCCAGGCCTGCAGTTTCATCCCCCATCGCGCCAGTCTACCCGCGGGATCCTTAAGATTCTGTAGCCAAGTAAAACTTGCGTGATCGGTAACTACCGTGAAATGGTAGCCCTCAAGATACTGTCTAAATTTTTGGATGGCCCAGACCACTGCTAGACACTCTTTTTCGGTAGTGGTGTAGCGGGTCTCTGGGCCTGTCATAGTCCGACTTGCGCATGCTATGATGCGCTCTTCTCCGTCTTGGAGCTGGTGAAGTACCGCTCCGAGTCCTCTATCGCTGGCATCGGTGTGGAGGATGAATGGCAACGAGAAATCCGGGTGCGTTAGCACCGGAGCCGTGACCAAAGCCTTCTTGAGGGCTTCAAACGCTTCTTCCTGGGCGGAGCCCCACTCCCAAGTAGCTCTTATGCTGGTGAGTTTGTGTAGCGGGGAGGCTATCTCCGCATACTCAGGGATGAACCGTCTATACCAAGAGGTCATCCCTATGAAACGGCGGAGTTGCTTCACTGTCCGCGGTCTCGGGTACTCTAGGATGGGCTTGAGCTTGTCTGGATCGGTTTGGAGTCCGTCCCGGTTGACTTTAAAGCCCAAATACCGCACTTCGCTTGCGCAGAATTCACACTTGTCGGGGTTAATCACTAACCCCGCCTCCTTGATGATGTCGAGGACTTTTCGGAGCCAATCCAAATGTTCTTCGAATGTCTCGGTTACCACGATAACATCGTCCAGATAAGCGAAGACATTCGGTTCCAATTCCGAAGTTATAAGGGAGTCCAGCAAACGCTGGAAGGTGGCGGGAGCATTGCTCAGTCCATAAGGCATCCTTGTAAACTGGAGCAAGCCCCGACCCGGTACGGTGAAGGCCGTTATCTCCTTACTGGCGGGATCCATCGGGATCTGGTGGTAGGCTTGGCTTAAGTCAATTGTCGAGATGTATCTGGCTGACCGGAGCTGATCCAAGATACCGTCCATGTATGGCAGCGGATACGCATCTTTCTTCGTGACACTGTTGACTTTCCTATAATCCAGGCAGAACCGATACCCTCCTTTGGGTTTCGGTATTAAGACCACTGGAGAGGACCATCCGCTAGTAGAGTGCTCAATGATGCCCTCCGCCAACATCCGATCGACCTCCTCTCGAATAGCTCGTTTCCGAATAGGTGTGGTGGGATAAAACCGTTGTTTGATCGGCTCGTGGCCTTCGACGTCGATTTTGTGGACTGCGAGGTTGGTAAGACCGAATTTTGCCGGTACTGGGTCGACATATTCCTGCAAAAACTCAGTTAGTTGTTGTTTTTGTTCGTCGGCCAAGTCTGCGATTCCCAGTAACTCGTCGCCCACCATGGTTAGGGCCGCATGGTCGTAAAAGGGGTGGCGTTCTATGCTACCCACGACGGCCCATGTCTGGCTATGCCCGTCCATTTTAAAGCCGAAAACCTTGATAAAATCCATGCCCAAAATACAAGGTTGCGGGAGCTTCTCGAATATGCGAATGGGCATCGCTCGGATGGCCCCATCCACTTTCACATCGAGGGAGACTTCCCCCGATATTGGCTCTACCGCTCCGTTTCCCACGGTGACACGAACCCATGGCGTCGGGTTAATCGATTGGTGGAGTTGTGCGACTATTTCTAGGCCGGTTCTATCCAAGTAACTCCGATTTGATCCACAGTCCACCAGTGCCCGGAGAGTCCGTTTCCCTACCCTGGCCGAGATGAATACTCGGTCATCCTGACCCCGGTGTTCGGGTACGTAACAAGATATCCGATCTATTTCGGTGACCAACGTTTCCGATGTGGATGACTCTCCGTGGTCCGCCCGTCCCATGGTTAGCAATTCTTCGGTGTCATACGACAGTTGCCCCAAGTTATTTTGCCCAATATGTTCCGATTCATTGGCGGAGGAATCCGTGGATCGCTCGGGAGGGGCTGACGCCCCCACCACCGAGGGTCCATCCCTCGACGCCGTTTTTTTCAAATTTCCGATTTCCAAAATGTCCTCGGCGGAATCTACCAGTGGGAAGCACTCGGGAGTGGCTACCGCCCCCTCGACCGAGTTTTCCTCCCTGGACGCTGGCCCGAGCAACGCAATGGAGCTGATCGACGTCTCGACCGGCTCCTCCGAAATTTTTAACGTATGCTGGGGGGCCAGGGTGTCTAATGTTATTCCCTGGACCACGTTTAGGGAGGTCTCTCCACCAGGAGACTCGTTTCTCACTGAAAGCGAGTCATCGTCCTTCGTCGAAGATTGTTTTTCCAAAACTACTTCACGACACCCCCCCTTCCTTACAGAAGGCCCAGGGGTCTCCAATACCGAATCTACCTCATGTACCACTGCCGGGGGCGGAACCTCCGACGATGTTGTCGGAGGGCAGCTCCCGGCCAGCGGCGGGGTATTTGGAGTAGGCGCGGGGGGCTTGGCCCCACGCTCTATCCTGGGGGCGGGGGGATCCTTTCGAATCACCCTCGTTCCCGGTTTTCCAAAGACTATGGGGGGACTCCTGATTACTTCTCCAAGGAGCCCCCCGGCCCGTTTTCCGAACAGGTGGGGCAATTAGTTACTGTGTAGCCCGGGGTGTGGCACTTAAAGCACCTCACTTGTCTAGGGTGAGGGCATGCCAACGCGCCATGTCCTTTCTGCGCGCAGTTCCAGCATTCGAGGTCCGGTCGATTCGTCATGGCCTCTTTTCGTGCTGTGTAGGTTTGCGGCGGGGTTGTTGACTTGACCTCTGGCGGGGATGTGGCTACGGGTGTTTCCAAAATTTTGCCTCCACCCGTGGGGGCAGTGCTTTTCCCTTCCGGCTTCTCGGTAGCCGGGGTCTTCGAGCTTGATGGTTTGCGGGTGCGACTCTTCTTCTTGTCGTCCTTTTTTTCCTTGGGTGGCGTCTTCTCAGGCTCGCTAACAGCGCATACCCCGGTCGGTGCCGGGAAGAGATCGCGGTGTGGTCGCGGACCTTGGTCTTTGGAATCCGTTTTGGTGGGTTCCCCTCTCGCCCATTTGCCTTCGACCCGAAGGAGCGCTTTCGCGAACGAGTCATAGCAGGTGAAGTCTTCGCGGTCCAGGAAAAGGAAGTAGTCTTTTCGCAATCCCTCAAACGCCCTGTCCAATTGCTTTCTTTCCGAGATAGCTTTGGGGAGTTGATCGTATAAATTCCTCAAAGCCACGATGTAGTGGACGCCATCTTCGTCGGGTTTCTGGTCCCTGTCTCGGATGCGTTGTTCCAGCTTCCTTTGGCTGGCGTCCTCTACGAACCAAGACCGAAAATGTCGACAGAAGTCCGACCACGAGCGCCATGCGTGCTTATTCTGTCGATGCCAGCTGAGGGCTACGCCCTTCAGAACTTCGGGAAGCAGAGTGAGCCGATCCTCTCCTGCGATCTTCCTCGCATCACATTTATCTTTAAAATGGACGAGGAAGTCTTCGGTGCTCTCCTGTTTACTTCCTCCGAAGCTGATTCCCCATTTCCGAGCATGTTCGACGCTGGGAAGAGATTTCTCGGACACACTACTGTGTCCCGAGCGGTAGGAATGGCGTGAGCTCCTTCGGTGAGTGGAACGACCTGAGTCACGGGACCGTTGCCTGTCTCTCGAAGAGTCGTCGGTGTCCGAGTCCTTATGATGCCTCTGGTGCCGCCTGGGGTCTTCGCGCCACCTGACCGATCTTCTCGATTCTCCTCGCCGCGTACTTCCACTGTCGTCGGAGCGGTAGTGGTTCCTATGAGAGGACCCCCTTCTTCGAGCTAGCGAATGTCGGCGATGTCCCCTATGGTCCGCTTCCGACTCCTCGCTGGAGCTTGACCGATGTCGGTTGTGGGGGCGCTGGCGGCGTCCATGACCCGGCCGCCGGGCACTGTGATCCCGTCCCGAGTGTCGTGGTGAGTAGCGGGGGGAACTGGCTCGATCCGAGGAGTCCGATTCGTGGCGTCGGCGGGGCCGGGTAGGCGTGCGACCGCTCGCACGACGACTCGACCTTCTATCGCTACCATCTCGTTGGTTTGGGGCGAGCCGTGTACTCGTCGCGCGTGGGGGGTAGTACTCTTCTTCCCCTCCATTGGACTCCGAGGCTCTGGGCCGCCGGCGCCTTTCCTTCTTCGTTCTGCGATCGGGCGTGGGGCTCCGTGAGCTCTCACCACTGGAGGAACTGGTCCGCTTGGGCTTCCTCCTCGTAGACTCTGGGCTTCCTGTGGACGGCAGGTGTCGCACCACCAATTGGGCGAGCTGTTGCATCACGAGGCTCAGGTCCAAGTGACCTCCGGTCGATACACTGGCTGCGGTGGCGGGCTGTACAGACTCTCCTCGAGTTACCTGGGCCGCGACAGTTCCGCTGTGAGGTTTCGGCATCGGCGGGAGAGGGCCTCCCCTTCCCGCCGAAATATCTCTTCGTACTGCCCCGGTCCTTGAGGCTGGTGGGTCCGCAAAGCTCACTTGGGTCCTCGAGCGATCGGAGGCGGTTCTCGCGGGGTGGTCGGGGACGGGGGAGTGAGTGGGCCACCTGGCCTCCCTAACTCCTCCCGGCCTTTCGGGCATTGCTCTGTCCGCCGGGCTTCCAATTGGTTTCCGCAGAACGCTGGCCTTCGGTATCGGGGGTGGATTTGACCACCAGGCATTTCCAAACGGTCCCGACGCGTTGGCAGGGACTGCCGCGTGGGACGCTTGTACCTCCGGCGCGAGGGTGGTTTGTGGGGGTGTCTTCTTGGCCCCCTCGTTCGACGCTTGTCCGACGGGGGTCGATTCCCCCGCTGGAAGGGCTGCCCCCTCTCCTGGGCTCCCGGATCCCGGCATGCTATGCTCCAGCATGGACCGAGCCGCTAAGCGCGCCTCCATCACGGCGTTCCAATTCGCTCGAACCCGATCGCACAGATCTTGTGAGGTTCCGCGGGTATTCAACCCCGCGCTCTGTAGCCACTGTTCCAGTTGTTCGCGCGTATATCCTTCTGCTCCCGAATCCATTATTTCACGCCACTTAAATACTATATTTCGGCGAAACTATGCGCAGATTCACTGATTTAAACCTAAATACTATCTCTAATTTCTCCACGAGAAACAAGTTAGGGTGTCGCAACG
This sequence comes from Ephialtes manifestator, assembly GCA_963970395.1. Taxonomy (NCBI): domain Eukaryota; kingdom Metazoa; phylum Arthropoda; class Insecta; order Hymenoptera; family Ichneumonidae; genus Ephialtes; species Ephialtes manifestator. Next base: position 8,858,865 of record OZ019970.1, read on the forward strand.
ACGTTCCCGATTTCCAAAATCCGACCGACTTGTTGGCTTCAGGACGGATGGTGGTGGGTCTGCTCCCTCCGAATACCGGGTTGAGATACAAAATCAACAAAACAAAATAGCCGATTTTTCCTAGTACTCTTGACGACCGCTCGCCGTAGAGTTAATCGGTCTGACCACGGTGGTATAGACCTCGTACGCGCAGCGATAATTATGATGGCCACGTGGACTGAAGGTCCCACGGTGCCTGAACCCAGCGAGGGCTCCTCGCCCCTCCCCAAACAGACGGTGTTAAATCAAGGGATGGTACCCTAGGGTACCAAGAGGTGCGGGAGTTACGCCTTTGGACTCCCAGCGGGGTGGCAATCAAGACAACTAACAAGCAGAACAAGGAACCAATTCCAAATCGACACGGACCGTAGGACCCAGGCACGGGGTATCCTTTCAACAGAGACACTCGTGCGACGAACGCGGGGTTATCACGGGGGATATTCGCCTTCGCGGCCGGGCTCGGAAATGTTGCACGAGCCGGCGCAGTCCTTGAGACGTAAGGTCCACTTCCGGTGGGACTCTATCGGGTACCTATTTAAAGAATCGTTTATCTTTCTCTCGAAAAGGGATTCCCAAAAAGCTAACAAATCTCCCAAAAGTATTGGTTCTGGCGCCGAGTTACGGTTCCCCGAAAACAAATAATCAAATTGCAGAAAGATTAAAGTTCTCAACCGTATTAGGTCCCCCGAAATTCAGATTTTTTTTTTTTTTTTTTCACCGAAAGATGTCAATCCCAGAAACTAAATTACCACAAAAATACCGGCTCCAAAAAAGTTATTTTTCTCCAAACAAAACAATTCCCAAAAGGTTAAATTTATCAAAAGCCACGATGCGAATTCCCCAAAAAATTAAGTTTCCCACACAGTATTAATCCCCAGAGTTAAAAGGTCCAAAAAGTAGCCGATCCAGAAAGTTAGCGTTCCGAAAAACAAATCTCACCCTCCAAACGTGGAAGGTCGACTAACGTAGGGTCACCTCAAGACGCATGGAGATTCTTACAACAATTCCAATTCCAACAATAGTTTCAAGATTCGAGAATAGTGTCTAGTTCCAAAAATAGTTTCAAATTTCAAAGACAGTTTAAAGTTTCACAAAAGTTTCAAATTCCCAAAAACAGTTTGAATTTTCAAAAATAGTTTCAAATTTCAAAGATAGTTTAAAGTTTCACAAATAGTTTCAACTTTCCAAGATAGTTTAAAGTGTCACAAAAGTTTCAAATTCCCAAAAACAGTTTAACTTTTCAAAAATAGTTTCAAATTTCAAAGATAGTTTAAAGTTTCACAAATAGTTTCAACTTTCAAAGATAGTTTGAAGTTTCCCAAATAGTTTCAAATTCCAAAAACAGTTTCGTCGTCAAAAACAATGGTGATTCTTCAAAACCAATGCTCGATTTCCCCCAACGATGTTGAGGGTACCAAACCCGGGTTGAATTTTCGAAGATAAGGTTATGTTTCGAAAGGGGGATTGTCGTTCCCAAACGAAAATTTTTTATTGTCCAAAATAATCTTAATCTGCAAAAACGGGTTTAGTTCTCCAAGATAAAGATAATTTTTCAACTGCTGTTAGTTTTCCACAAATAACTTGAATTAGTAAAAACCACTTTTACTTCTCAAATAGTTCTCAAAAATCACTTCTAATTTCCAAAAAAAATTGTTAATCTACCAAAATCATGTCCATCTTCCAACTATTTTTAATTTCAGGACAGGATTTTAATTTATGACATTAAAGTCAATTCTCAAAAAGAAGTTTTATTTTTCCCAAAAGAATTTCAATGTTCAAAAAAAATAAGTTTTATTTTAAGAGTTTTAATCTTAGAAAAACAATCAATTGTCCCATGCAGCTCTTAATTTGGCAAGATGCCTGTAATTTTCAAAAGTGATGGCTAATTCTCGAAAAAGGATTTCAGTTCTAGACCCTAATTTGACTCTTCACAAATAATGTTAGTTTTCCCCCAGTCCCCTTGAATTCTCAAAACGACTTTTAAATTTCCGGTCTAATTCTCAAAAATAATTTTATGTTTTTGAATCAAGGTTAAACTCTCACAAATAATACTAAATTTCGAAAAAGTTTTAGATTTCGACGTAATTTTACTTTTCCCCCAAATAAGTTAATTGGCAAAAACAATTTTAATTTCCAAAAAAAATATCTTTACTCTTCCCGAACACTTTTTAGTCGTCGAAACTAGTTTGCACTTCCCGACATAACTTTTAATTTCCCGACATAACGTTTAATTTCCGGACATAATTGACGATTTCCCGGAGCTAATTTGTAATATTCAAAAAGAATGGGAATTTTCCCAATCACTTTTTGATTTTCACAAGAATGATTTTCATTTTCAAGGATAATTTCTAAATTCGAAAATAATTTTTAATTTTCAAAAATAATTTCTAATTTTCAAAAATAATTTTTAATTTTCAAAAATAATTTTTAATTTCCAAATACAAGTTTTAATTTTCCCAAAAAATAATATTACTTCGCAAAAATGATTTTTAATTTTCAGAAATAATTTTTAATTTTCCAAGAATAATGTTTAAGTTTGAAAATAATTTTTAATTTCGGAAATAGTTTCTAATTTTTCAAAAATAATATTAAGTTGCAAAAAGGAGTTTTCAAAAATAATTTTTACTTTTCAAAAGCAGATTTTAATTTCAAAGAATAATTTTTAATCTTCAAAAAAAATGATTTTTATCTCCCCAAATAACTTTGAATTTTCAACAATAATTTTCATTTCCAAAAACAATTTTCAATCTGGAAAAATAATTTTTAAGTTTGAAAAATAATTATAATATCCAAAAATAATTTCAATCGTCAAAAATACTAGGGAGTTGCCAACAACCAATTTTGATTTACAAAAATCGTTTCAATTTTCCTACCCGAAATTCACTATCGTTTGGTTGCGTGCGGGAGATATAATATCTCCTTCCGTATAGCGAGGCTCGTATCCCGCGTACTCTCGCACTTGGCTGGGTGCACTAGCACCCAACAGATAGCTTCTGAAATAAAATTTTATTTCGAGGAATATTTCATTCCCCGTGATAACCAAAAATGCTGTCTAAATCGTCGCCCGAGTACTCGCTGTTTGTTATTGTTCGCGTGGCCAGGCGCTCTGAGTTGCGCCAGCGGTCAGCGGCTCACGCTTACCTCTGCTTGCGCGAGCGGCCTATGCTATAGCCGCGTCCTCGTCGCTCTCGTTACGAGCCCAACGAATCTTAACTACACCGCTCGCACCTATGAATTACGATCTACTCTACTATCCTTCCGCGGCTATTCTCCCGATGAGACTCTCCTCTCGGGCCCCACGTTGGGCGCCAAATTGTAACACGATTCTTTATTCCGCGATAATTCGGGAAAATTATCCCGGAGAATCGCACGACAAATTCGGCACCCTGAAATACACAAAAATGCACTAGGGCGCCAGGCCCTTCTATTAATGCCTGAAGGGCCAAGAGGACGATCGAAAACCACTAATATGCTCGGCTAAGAGCGATAGAACGAGTCGTGGGGGGTTAGAGGGGAGAGTATCGCGAATAACCGCGAATAAAAGATCACCAATATAGCAAAATAACAACACGATTTAATAGAGAAATTACACACAAGAAGTCTGGTTCCCGGAAGGGGAACCCGTGCTCGTCGGCACCACTGATACGATATAAAGAAAAATTAAAATATATAAAAGAACTAGAACGATCAAAAAGAATCAGAATTATATAATAAAGAATTAGAAATATCCAAAAGAAGCCGAATTAAATGCCCAGAATGAGCCTTATATAACCGAATAAGAATTACATAAAAGAACGGTAACGGGGTGAGACGGGAAGCGTCTCACCTCGCGAACAACGGTTAACGGCCGTTTTCCGATGATAAAAATTACAATTTCGGGGTGCACACAGCACCTCAACAGTTTTTAATAAAGGCACTGACCCACCTCGAATATTTCCAAAACGTATAATCCCAGCAAGTTCGGGGTTCCTTCGGTATACTGCGTCTTATACTTTCTTTGACACTATTATTCTACGACGTGTTACTGTCGTGTCCAGCCAACAAGTGGCGATTTTTGGCGCGTGCCGATCACGCGGCGCTAAGCCAGGGCCGGCGCGGCGCGCGGAGCGGAGGAAGTCGCATCCCTTCGCGTCCCGAAAGATGGCGATGGTCGTCTCTCCGGAGCGAGCTAGTTGTCGTGGCGGAAGTCCGGGACTCTCGCGTTGTGATCCTAGGCCGCGGCTTGCTGCTGCCCTGTTGCTGGTGATCGGTGCTCTCCCTCGCCGGTGGTGTACGTCATCTCGACGCATCAGAGGGGACATGTAAGACTCGAAATAAGTAGGAAGTAAGCGCATTTTCTTAAATTAGCGGCCCTGGTCGGCTCGATTCGGTCGTCTCTCGGCAGACTTGCTCGAATTTTCGCGCCTCTAACGACGGCGTCGTCGTGCAGGCTTGCTGGCTGGACACTCTTCGATGCATTTTCTCTCAAAGGAGAGGGAGAGCGGCAGCGACACCGCCGTAACGCGAAATGCCGCGTTACAATATATATATTTAGCGCCAAAAAGAGACGCGAGACGTTCGAGTTTTGACCAGGCTCGATGCGCTCGAGTTTTCGCCAGGCTCGAGCCGCTCGAATTTTGACCAGGCTCGATGCGCTCGAGTTTTCGCCAGGCTCGAGCCGCTCGAGTTTTGACCAGGCTCGATGCGCTCGAGTTTTCGCCAGGCTCGAGCCGCTCGAGTTTTCGTCAGGCTCGAGCCGCTCGAGTTTTGACCAGGCTCGATGCGCTCGAGTTTTCGATAAGCTCGGCACAGGGCTCGAGTCTGCTCGAGCGTCGTTTATTTCGAGCTGAACCGCGAGCGCTCGAGCTTTTGCGCTCGTGCACATGCCTAATACCGCCACAACAACAACCTCAACAACAACAATAACGACGACAACCACAGCAACAATAACAACAACCCCAACAGAAGATCTGTAGCAGGGCAGGCCGGAGGGAAAAACTGCTACACTTGTGGGAATGTAGGGCAAGGGACTGTGCACGTAAATCGAGTCGCGTGAGTCGACCTGTACCAAGCCCTAATCGGGAAATTGACCAGGTACAAATAGTCTGCACCTTTTGCAAATTAAAGGGGCACACATGGCAGGAATGCAGGAAACGCTTACGGAAGGAGGAAGAAAGAGGTCAAGGATCTGTTCAGCAGCACAACGTAAACAGTAGTAAGCAGCAGGGCGATAATAAGCGGCCGGCAGTCTGCATGGCCGCAAAGAATAGCCTCCCCGCTACTACTACTAATGCTGTTACGCGTACGTTGGGAATGGTGCAGATCAACACTGTCACTATCACAGGTGAGGAAAGGGGAGTAAAAGGAGAAGCGATTGATAAGCGCCGGGAATCCATGATGGCCGCCGCGAGAAGTACTACGAATACTACTACTACTACTAACAAGCATACGTTGGGCAGCCTGCAGCTCACCGGGACCAAGCGTGACAGCCAGCGATGTTGATTTGAAGAATCCCACAGCGGTGCGGGGGATACTGACCCTCAAGGTGGACACGGTGGCACAATGCGGTGGTAAAATACAGTTGTGTGAAATCCGATGCTCTAGTTGAGGATACAAACATTGAGCTACAAGGAGCCGAGGGCAGCAAATTCCACCCTATTTGCAGGGTCGAATTAACCATAGAAGCACCTGAGATAGCGCTCAAGCAGTGGTTCTACGTAGTACGGGATGATATACCCATAACAGTGAATGGTCTGTTGGGTATGGAATTTCTAAAAATGCATCACGCGGACATTTTAGGAGGAGAAATCCTTAAACTCTATGGGCACATCATGCCCCTGGTGGACGGGAATTCGAAAAACGTACTCGCCCCACATACAGAGACTATAGCATACGTAGCAACAACCAGTAAACAATTGGAATAATTCCATGCAAAGAAATAAATAAAGGAATTATAATGAATGCTCGCTATACACCACCACAAGGAAACAATTGTGTATTTAGCCTCATGGACACTACCAAAGACGTGGTAGTAGTAGAGCGCCCGGCGGTGATACTCGAGTCTGCCGAGATAGCGGGGACCGAGCACGGCACTCACACCAACGCACTGTGTGTGAATACCGTGAGAAAGAAAGAGGCAGAGCGAATGCAAAATTACGAGAGCAAGGAGGACGCAGCACGAGTCCCGAACAACGTGGAAAAGAAAGTGAAAAGGCGAGTAGCGGAACGCCTGAGTGGGAATGAGACAGAGAATGTCGAGGAGCCATCGTTCCGCGGCACACACACACACACCCACTAACACACCTAAGTTGAGTGGATGGGGCGCGTGTGGTGCGGACAGCCGCACAAAGAGGAGAACCGAGAAGACGGAGAGCGCGAAGGAGGACAGCGCTCACCCGTCGGCCGTGCGGTGCGCGGCAAGGGGGGCTGCCTCTAAGCAGCGCATGGAGTCGGCGAGGGAGACAGAGCGACCGTGCATGCTGCAGAGCGAGGAAGACAAATGACTAATACAAGAAAAGAAGTGGTCCGCGCGGACTACAGGCATTCAGGCGAGCTTGGGGAAGTGGAGAGCAGGGAAGAAGGCAGCATAGCCTATTCTTCCGGTGAGGACGAAGACACCATGATAAAAAACGAGCGTTGCTGCAACAGCGGCGTAACCTGTCCTTCACCGGAGGACCGAGAAAAATTATTAAGGAAATGTCATGATGCCCCTCTAGGTGGGCACCAGGGTCCCAAGAGGACCCTATAACGTATCCGTTTCTGCAAAACTGAGAAAGTATATTTTTAACAAAAATATACTTTCACAAAATATACTTGTACCAAAAAATGTACAAAAAATATACTTGTAAAGTATACTTCTAACAAAAATATACTATACATTAAAAATAAAAAATAAATATTTTTAACAAAAATATTACTAAAGATCAAAATAACTGGAATGAGTGGTTGCCGTATACAATGTTAACCCATTAATTCCCAAACGGACTTCGTCCTACTTTTCAGCGGTCATTTTATCCACGAAAGCCGTCTAGAAAAAAATCAGCTATAATCCTATCAGACGTAAAATTTTCTCAGCTTTCCAAATCCGTGATCAGATTTTTTAAAAAGCGTAATCCAACAACATTATGTTTGTTTATTTAAAAAAAAAACGCATTTTTTCGCTCCAATATATTTTTCAACCGACTTTTTCTTATCGACATTCGATCGGAAACTTTCCGGGAGGCTAAGATTTCGCGTCGATGGATCCTAATCTTCAAAATCCATACCTAATAATTTTGAATTTCAAGATGGCGGGATCCAATATGGCGGCTTGAAGCCAAGAATTGCCTTGCATTTCCTACTTACCCGGCCACAACTATCTTGTTCGATGGGATTTGCATAATAAATTGTATACAAGGGTTTTTAGGGTCGCCGGTTACGAATCCGTTATCAGATTTCCCGAATTCAAAATGGCGGATCCAATATGGCGGACAAAAGTTTCCGAATTCCGTATTTTTCAGTGAAAATTCGTAGATAGGCGTTTTCGAGGGCGCTGATTACGAATTCGTTATCAGATTTGCCGAATTCAAAATGGCGGATCCAATATGGCGGACAAAAGTTTCCGAATTCCGTATTTTTCAGTGAAAATTCGTAGATAGGGGTTTTCGAGGGCGCTGATTACGAATCCGTTATCAGATTTGCCGAATTCAAAATGGCGGATCCAATATGGGGGACAAAAGTTTCCGAATTCCGTATTTTTCAGTGAAAATTCGTAGATAAGGGTTTACGAGGGCGCTGATTACGAATCCGTTATCCGATTTCCCGAATTCAAAATGGCGGATCCAATATGGCGGACAAAAGTTTCCGAATTCCGTATTTTTCAGTGAAAATTCGTAGATAGGGGTTTTCGAGGGCGCTGATTACGAATCCGTTTTCAGATTTGCCGAATTCAAAATGGCGGATCCAATATGGCGGACAAAAGTTTCCGAATTCCGTATTTTTCAGTGAAATTGGTAGGTATGGGTTTTCGAGGGCGCTGATTACGAATCCGTTATCAGATTTGCCGAATTCAAAATGGCGGATCCAATATGGCGAACAAAAGTTTCCGAATTTCGTATTTTTCAGTGAAAATTCGTAGATAGGGGTTTTCGAGGGCGCTGATTACGAATTCGTTTTCAGATTTGCCGAATTCAAAATGGCGGATCCAATATGGCGGACAAAAGTTTCCGAATTCCGTATTTTTCAGTGAAAATTCGTAGGTATGGGTTTTCGAGGGCGCTGATTATGAATTCGTTACCAGATTTGCCGAATTCAAATTAACGGTTCCAACATGACGAAAGAAAATTGCGAAAATTTTTTTTTTTTGTGAAACTATAGGTAGAAATTTCCGAGGGCACTGATCGCAAATGCGTTACTAGAGTTGACAAATTTAATAAAAATGCCGGATCTAAGACGGTGGACGAATCTTCCCCAATTCCTTATTTTGTTGCTAAAAATGGATAGATGGACGATTTTGAGAGAGCTGTATAAAGGTCCGTGCACACCGTCCGTATGTATACAAATGTATGCCCATGCTTGCGAATCTAGATTCTTTAGATGTGAAATTGCTTCTCATAATCGTCCATTGAGTGCTACCGGAAAGAAAATCTACATTGCTCATTTGGCCATACTCCTATCCATCTTTACTCTCTCCTATACTGTCACGCACTATCATTGAGTGTATCTTATCGACGATAACAGACACACAGTGTTCATCATTCGTCGTATGACAGCTCGATCTAATACTTGAAAAATGGCAAACACCTCACAAGCAAAGCGACAAAAACGGTCTCATAATGCGGCGAACATCGAAATTGAAGACCGTGAAAGTGGAGGCTTTGATGCCCTTTTCATTCCCGAACCAAATGATTCTGGCGATTCGGGCTCCGACTCTGAATCGGCAGATTCCCCAAATGCTATGGATGGAATTGAAGACGATCCGAGTCCTGCGAATTTGATTCCAAAAACGTCCTATCAAAAAATCCTTGATAATTATGAAGAAGATCAATCGAAATTGGAACCAGACCACGATTACATTTGGGAGGATGGAGAAAAAAAATATGATGAATTCCCTAAAAACGAAATTCTGCTTTCTGATTCATCAAGAAAAGTTATTCGTAATGCTTCTAGTACACATTTATTCGAATTTTTTTTTTCCGGAGAATTGAAAAACTTTATAGTAGAAGCTACTCACGAGAACAACTTCAATATGACATTAAATGATTTGGATGTTTTTTTGGGAATAATTATATTATCAATATTCAATGAGAGGAAATCCCAAAAAGATTACTGGTCTACAGATCCCTTGCTGAGATGTAACCCCATCGCTGCAGCAATGAGTCATAACAAATTTTTGAATATAAAGAGAAACATCAAATTATCAAAAATGCAATGTAGAAACGTAGATGACAGAGCTTGGAGAGTAAGAAAAGTTCTTGATATTTTCAGAAAAAACACTCTGCAGTTTGGTTTTTTCTCCACAGCTTTGTCAATCGATGAGATGATGGTAAAATTCCACGGGAGGACTACTCTGCAACAGTTCATGGGTAACAAACCGGAGCGTTTTGGTATAAAAATGTGGGGCATTTGCAGCGTAGATGGATTTTTATTCGACTGCGACATTTACTGTGGCAAGGGCTCAAACATTTTTTCCTCGAATGCAGAAATGAAACTGAAGAAATGTGCATTAGGGAGTCGCGTCGTTATGCAGATGGTCCAAAAGCTGCTTATATCGGTTGTTCCAAGAAAAATAACGGAATATCATTTATACTTTGATAATTTTTTCACTAACCCTGATCTACTGGTTCATCTGAAAAATCTTGGCTTGAGAGCGACAGGTACTGTGAGAGCAAACAGAGTAAAAGTGAAAAATGATTTGGATAAGAAGGTAGAAAAAGGTACATTCTCTGTAAAGCACGAAAAAAATAGTGGCATGAACTTCATCACTCTGATGGATTCAAAGCAAGTATCGTTGCTTTCAACAATATCCGGTGTTACGCCACTATCGACCGTGCAACGTTTTTCCCGACAGGAAAGCGCTAAAGTAAATTTAAGCTTCCCTTCAGCGTTCCCTATATACAATAAATACATGGGTGGAGTCGATCTCCACGATGCGCACTGCAGCAATTTGATGCCATGCATTAGAGCGAAAAAAGTGGACTTGGGTGATCTTGATGAGGCTAATACAAGCGTCCATTGCTAATGCCACCGTTCTTCGCAATTTGGTCAGCGGCGACGCAAAAGTGGGGAGTAAAGTAGTTGGTCTAGAAGTCGCGAGAAACTACCTTGGAAAGAGCGGTGAGGAGTAGATGAAAGCACACAAGAGTATCGTTGTAAAATCGAAAAGGCAGTGCAAAAATTTCGATAGATGTGGCACAAGAACGCAAAAAGTATGTGCGAGCTGCGACGCGTATTTGTGTTCCTCCTGCTTTACGCTCATGCATACGATACAATAATAGTTGTCGGTTCATCTGCGGGAGAATAATGAAAAAAAAAAAAAAAAAAAAAAAAAGGCTCTCGAATTTGCGTTCGCCTCCTCGTGGTTAGAGCCGGGCAACGACAAAGTAATTTGGCGGCTGAGGAATGCATATTTTTCTATTTTCGATTATTTTATAAAATAATTCCCTTTTCTTCCCTTTTCTTCGTCGAATTCCCTTTTTGAATTCGACGAGTCTGATGATGGATCCGTAATCAGCTTATTCAAAAACCCCTACCTACCAATTTTCACGGAAAAAGACGGAATTCGGAATGTTTTGTCCGCCATCTTGGATCCGCCATTTCGAATTTGGCAAATCTGATAACGGATTCGTAAGCAGCGCCCTCGAGAACCTCTACCTACGAATTTTCACGACGAAATACGGAATTCGAAAACTTTTGTCCGCCATATTGGATCCGCTATTTTGAATTCGGCAAATCTGGTAACGAATTCATAATCAGCTCCTTCAAAAACCCATACCTACGAATTTTCACTGAAAAATACGGAATTCGGAAACTTTTGTCCGCCATATTGGATCCGCCATTTTGAATTCGGCAAATCTGATAACGGATTCGTAATCAGCGCCCTCGAAAACCCTTATCTACGAATTTTCACTGAAAAATACGGAATTCGGAAACTTTTGTCCGCCATATTGGATCCGCCATTTTGAATTCGGCAAATCTGATAACGGATTCGTAATCAGCGCCCTCGAAAACCCCTATCTACGAATTTTCACTGAAAAATACGGAATTCGGAAACTTTTGTCCGCCATATTGGATCCGCCATTTTGAATTCGGGAAATCTGATAATGGATTCGTAACCGGCGACCCTAAAAACCCTTGTATACAATTTATTATGCAAATCCCATCGAACAAGATAGTTGTGGCCGGGTAAGTAGGAAATGCAAGGCAATTCTTGGCTTCAAGCCGCCATATTGGATCCCGCCATCTTGAAATTCAAAATTATTAGGTATGGATTTTGAAGATTAGGATCCATGGACGCAAAATCTTAGCCTCCCGGAAAGTTTCCGATCGAATGTCGATAAGAAAAAGTCGGTTGAAAAATATATTGGAGCGAAACAATGCGTTTTTTTTAAATAAACAAACATAATGTTGTTGGATTACGCTTTTTGAAAAATCTGATCACGGATTTGGAAAGCTGAGAAAATTTTACGTCTGATAGGATTATAGCTGATTTTTTTCTAGACGGCTTTCGTGGATAAAATGACCGCTGAAAAGTAGGACGAAAAAGTGTCCGTTTGGGACTTAATGGGTTAACGTACAACACCACACCACACACAGCTACAGGAACGTCTCCTTACGTGTTAGTGTATGGACGCGAGGCTGAGCTGCCCACTGCAGTTAAACAGGAGCCGCGGTCCACCTACATACACGCAGGCTACGCCAGCGAGCTGCGAGGGAGGCTACGAGCCTCGTGAGCAGTAGTCAGGCGTAATCTGAGCGACGCCAAGGAGACAGCGAAGCAAGATTATGATGCCAAAGCGAGACAGCAAGAGTATCGCGTTAGCAACCACGTACTACTACACAACGACACCGTACGACGGGGACGTTCGACTAAACCCACACCACTCTGGGAGCGGTGCGTGCGACGTGGCGGACTTCCACACATACATAAAATGTGTTAGTGCCGTACTGCTCTGCGAGCAGTACGAGCTATGTGTATGAGTTCAATTATTTTCCTTACTGCATGCAACGGCCACTACGACCGTCCCCATGCGTCTAAGAAAGAAGAGAAGATAGGAAAAACCGAAGGAAAGACAAGGAGAGAAAGAGCACGGATGCGCCAGGAAAGAGAGGCGGCCACGTGTTATAATAAAGAAAAGAAAGATAGGGAAAGGCACGGACGCACAAGAGGGGCGTCCACGTGCTATTATTGAGTGTCCTTATCGCATGATACCGACGCAAGGGGCGTCCTCATGCTTCTAAAATTCTTAAAATTAATCTACGACTACAAAATAAATTTAGGGAAAAAAAGATCATGTGTATTAGCAAAATAATAAAATATAGAGGAAGGAAGGATAGGGTCATCCGCTATCTATATCGCGGGGGATATCTACGAGCTAAATGAAACGCATAAGACACTTTTTTTTTGTTGAACAATCCCATCTTTTATTTAAAAAGAGCAAGCAGCTGATGGATAGCTGCGGGGTGGGAGGAGTTACAACGACGTCCATTCCTCGTCGGTCTCATCGGAGGACATTTCCATGCACTCCTGAGACAGTGGGCGCCGGAGGGGGCAGCAGCCCTTATTATCCGCCGGTCCCTCGCGGAACAATCTCCGTAGACCCAGGAAGCAGGAGCTGGACGGCGAAGGTCCCCAATGCCCATCCCCCCAGAGATTGGCGTTGTTTTCTCGCAATTGCCGCCGCCTTCTCCGGATATCGCGGGCGTACAGAACGAAATGGCGGATCCAATCACGCGCTTGGCGTCGACGATGGTCCAGCCATTCAGCCTGGAAAAGGGAAAAAAGCGAAAAAATGATAAAATGATTATTTGGATTTTACAATTGGAATACGTTTAAGTAAAACAACGAAATGTTACTTACCACCATGCTGTTAAGGGTTCCCCGGGTGTAATCCTGGTCCGGTAAACGAGGATCACAACGGTAATGGGGCATGGTGGTCGTTGAGGATTTCGCGAAGTTTGGAATTATAATAAGCAACGCGCACTCCGCGGTGCTACTTATTGTGGAAATATGATAAGTAGAAGGCAGGAATTTAGCAAAATCAGCAATCATCAGATTGAACTGCTCGCTGAACTGGTGAATTTGGGTACAGGTTCTGCCGGGCCATATTAGGCACCGCTCATACCGTTGCCATGAGTACAAGGTATCAGGTGTCATCGTTCGTGAATAACCCCGGAATTTCCTTCCAAGAAATTGGAAGCTCGTAGCAGTCGATTAGGCCAACAGGAATTTCGTGTGCATGTCGACAATGGATTTGAGGAATTGCAAAAAATTCGCGAGGAAATATCAACACCGGTCACCAAGAATTCACCATACGATAAAAACCCAAATTTAATAAAAAGTAAATTTAATAAAAAGTGAATTTAATAAAAAGTGAATCGTGAAATTTTAATAAATTCAAGAATTCTGGCTTTGGTAGGCTCATGCACGGTAACCGCGCAAGATTTCAAAATTCTGACCCTAAAACGGGTCACTGACGTGAGAAACGCGGGCTATTTGCCCCCGTTCAATCTCACTCTTTCAAAAATCGACGAACAGTATTGTGCGCGAGTTAAAAAATGATAGTGACCAAGTAAACTTGGTTAGTGTTTTGCGAAATCCTGAGGAGTCGAAAACCCTCGGAACGCGTGTGAGACAAATAAAAAAGGACATTGATAGAGACTATAATGAGAATCGCCAATTGTATCATAATGTGGGATTCTATCCCTTAGGTGCAATAGCCCCTATAGCCTTGGTCTGCTACGCGGTTTATAAGCTGTATCAGCTGAAGGAAAAACGTAACGCGACACCGGCAAGGACGACAGAGCCAGTGACTCACTCGGAGTGACCGATTAGCCTGCACAGACTCCCTGTGCCTCCGCGTGCCGATAGCTTGCATGCGGAACTACATAATGCTTGTTCAGCACGGGAAGGTAATCCTCTACGACTGGCCTACCAGACCAAGGCTTGGCGAAAAAATTAGAATAAAAATAGGGAAATAATATTTTCATGTGTCGTCAATTCATGTCGGGAAATTAATGTGTTTAATTTGAAATAATATAAAAAACTTTTAAAATTTGTAAAACCGAGTTCAACCAAGAAAAATAGAAAATCAATTTTTCTTTTTTAAGGGGGGAGGGATGTTGCGCCCCGAATTTTAAAAGGAAATTGTTTGGTCAATGACCGGACAGTTTCCTCCCGACCGCATCGAGCGGTGTCGCTCGATGCGGTCGGGTGGAACCGAACGGTGTCGCTCGATGCGGAAATTAACACGGAAGTATTAAATACATACGCACCAATTTTAGGCAAATTGGTGAGTAACAGTCAGAAGTAAATTCAGTCTTAATTGATTATTCGAATCGAACGGTTGGGCTCGAGTTAGACTCACATACTTTGTATCGGTATAATTCGCGCAAGGAATTATCATGATTAATTTCATTTTAAATAAATATCTTTTTACTTGGGAATCTCGTGGATTCTAATCCTTAAAGCGGAAAGATCCCTACATTTTATTTATCCCGCCCCTAACGCGACGAACTGATCACTCGTCGACCTTGTCGGGCACAACAGTATTGTTACGTCAAGTTTGCAAAAATTAAATAATTTCGACAATCTTACACGTTTTGCACATTAACGAAAGAATTTAACGTGTGCTAGTTAAGAAATATAAAACATTCCCTTGACGCAAGCCTGTTTTCGGGTCTAATCTTTCGAAAAATAACCCAGGATTAGGCTAAAGATTCTGCTTTTGCAGAGGTGAAAACTAGGATAATTTGTGTATTTATGCCGATATATTTTTCTTACTTACGTTGTTATAATTTGTACTTACGTAATCTTTACCGTGTAATTGGTGTTCCTATGCGACGTCGATGCGGGCTCTTCTTCTGGTCTGTTATTCGGACGACAATTCCGTTGAAGTCTTGGATATTGGAAAATCGCGGGATGGCGAAATCAAATACGAGAGATATTTAATTTGCAGCTCGATGGTTATTTATTCCAGAAAAATTATAGCGCAAACGTAAATCAATATTTGACCGATATCCACCGAAAGGCCGCGGCGTACTTAAAATGTTAAACGCTGGTTTGATAAATTGGTGTCGATTTCCAATACAATGATGTAGAAAAAGTTTCTGACTTCAAAATCCACGAGTCGCGTTACAATCGGAAAATTCACGCAAGTTTTATTAAAGATTGTTCAAAACATGAAGACTGCTTGTATGACAATGGATCAAGAAGTGACAATACCTTTGACCGTAATAGAGATCGGGTGGTGCGTGGAAGATGAGGCGGCGCAGCAGGAGCCCCCGCTGCAGTAGCAGGCCGAGACGCTCTTATCCGGTGCTTTTATACAACTGTGTACCCCTTCTCCTAACTTATTTCCAGAGTCTACTTTTAATTAGGCTACCAGATGCGTCCCCGCGGGTCATTCGGAAGTTTGGGAGGGCGATATATGATTCTTCAATATCGATACACCTCGAAGGTGTTACAGCCAGCCTAGCAACCGCTTCACCTATACATAGTCCCCTAGCAAGATGATACTTGCTTCCCATTGTTCCTCGTGTCCTCTGGTCGCCTGAGATTAAGTCTCACATCTGATTGGCGAATTTCGTATCGGATGTTCCAGTTGTATTTCGATTGCAGAATAAATTATGCCCATTTGTCTCTCGCGAGGGTTATTATATAGTGAACTGGAAGATCGAATAACGCAAATAATTTTAATAACTGTTGCTACATATTTCATAAAACGTCATGCTTGTGGTTAAAACATATTGTCTTAACTAATGTAATTTCTTTAATTATTTTTATAAATTCCAAATTTAATGATTAAAACATTATTGCTTAATTTGTCAAGATTTCATCACTCTTTATTTGGAGAAAGAGTATTTGTCATAGTCGACTCTTCTTTATTCTCGATCGATTACGTCGGAAAAATTATCAATGGAGAAAACTGAACAATAATTAATTTTAGTAATATAATAAATGAGATCACCGACATTTTTGTGCTAAACAATTTTTTTGAAGAGTTTCAATCTCAAGCTGAAATTCTGAGAAATAAAGTTAAATCTTTATTTGATTATCATTTTTTCGGGGGAGATTTCAGTCGTTTTATTAGTCCCATATCAGGGTTGCTAATTATGGTTCTTAGGTGGTTGGAGGATTTCCCAACAGAACTCATTTCTTTCCGACGAAAAGTCGGTTGAACAGGGCAGAAGCCTCGTGTTAGATTTTAGGCTCTCTACTTTTGTCATCGACAACGAGAGAACTCGTCGACTGTTATATCTCCTTAATCCCCGACCACTTGGCCAGTGATTGAACTGTCCAGTGCTGGCGCGGTGATTCTCATTTAAATTCTTTCTTTCATAGTATGAATCTTTATGATAACGTTTCCGAAGCAAATTTTCTAAGTATTTTCGAAATATTTTGCGAAGTTACGTCGTGACGTAACAGTATGTAGTCCTGGAAAAGTTTTCTTATTACCGTTGCCGTATCCTCCTTTTTCATGCGGTAAATCACCACGTATTTGCCGAATGCATCCAAGATCCCCAAAATGAGCTCAATGCCTGCCACTGATGCTGGTAACGGTCCGTAAAAATCGATGGATAACAGGATGCCCGGTTTCTAGGGAATTCTCATCTGCATCTCCGCATAACACGTCTGCACTGCAATTTTGTTCCATTGGCACGTATCACAGGTAGCCAATACTGTACGTCTTGATCGTGCGAGATGAAGGTATGAAAAATCCTCGTCGAGCATACGGAAACATTTTTCTGCGCCCATGTGTCCGTACATTGCATGGCATTCCCGGATCTGATGTTTGATGATGCTTCTCGGTACTACAGTCCTCCCCATTTAAGTTGTTGACAGTCGTTGCAAGATATTCTTGTTCAGTCGGTAACCTTTCTCCTCTACTCCGCCCCGCTTTTCTTCGAGAAAATCAATGGTTATTTTCAAATCTTCTTGTTCTCGTTGTAGTTGTGCCATTGCCTTCAATTGTTTCCGCAGATCTTTGGAGAGTTTTTCCGCCAACATCTGGTTTAAAAAGACGATGCCTTTTTTTCTTCGGAAAATGCATTCCATCCATGTATGGTGCGGCTGTGCGCATCTGCGGCGATATTCTTCACCCCCGGGATATGGTCGACCTGTATATCATAATCCTGTATCGAGAGCAATACCTCTCGATACAGTGGCATCGTACGAAACACTGATATTCAATACTCCGCTAGATGGCGAGCGGTCAAAGCGTTTCTCGCAAGTGACTTGAAGCCTGAACGTATATAAGACTGCAAAGCTGTCCTGAGTTCGACTATACACGAGGGGTTTACCCTTCGTTGACATACCGAAATATACTGTCTCGACACCAAGGGAAAGCAACAACAGGTTTCGCTCGGTTCCTCTGAAGAATTTCATTATGATTCGTTCAACGATTTTTCTGTTTAATGGACGGAATCGTTTCACGATTCTCTTAAAGACGCTTTTCAAAATTCTTTCGAAGATTCTGTTAGCCACATAAATTCACTTCCGAAATGTTAGCTCGTGCTAACATTCAGTTAATTTGTACGAACGTCGTCTTCTCGTGTCCCGCGTACTTGCGAGGATGATCATGCGCACCGGAATGCGTCACACAACCAACCGGGGGTCAGGATGCGTGTTCGTAAGAAAGCTCAACACGTGGTTGAAGGAAAGATAGCACTTTATTGTTAATTAGTTAAATTCGTAGTCCATAGAAGTAGCCTAAGTTGTCGTCGTAAAGCGCACTGGAATTACACGTAAATCTTAATTATAACCGTAATCGTAAATCGTATTTCTTATCTTAACCGCTATTGTAACCGTAATCGTACTCGCGATAGCTCAGGATGTACGCACGGGGTATCCCTCGCTTTCGTGCGTGCGTTCTCCTCCCTGTTCGCACACATACTGTCCTCTCTCATCTCACTTCCCGCTCGCTTGCGCCACCTATGTTCGTCCGCGTGCCATGTGGCGTATTCGGCGCATGCGAGGGCGTCCCTGCGCAATGGCACGAGGTTCGGATCGGGGTTTTTGGCTACGTCAGTGCGAGCGCCAGGTTGCCGTTAACATTCGGTCATCCTGCGAGGTGCTCGTCCTCGAGCTCTTGACCTACGAGGTAGTCTCTCAGATGGCTCGGTGTTTTTCGTTTTCTCTTTATGGCAGGTCGTGCTAGAATAGAGGGACGTTCCAGTACATGTGGTACCATTGCATCGGGCGTATTATCATCGTTCTCTGCGTTGATTTCGTTATTTTCAGGTTCGGGTAGGTCTTCCTCGTTCCATCGGTGATTCCCGTCGTCTGGATCGTCGTGATTGTCTGCATCTGGGGTCTCGTCCGGATAGGCGGGTTTCCAAAGTTTGAGTTGGCTAGCGTGCGCTGTGGACTTGTAGCGTCGTCCTGGAGCTGATTCGGCGAGGTCGATAACTCCGTAGGTGTCCTTGCCTATGACTTTATAACTCGTGAGTGGTCCTCGGAATTTGTTTTAGAGCTTGTTGCTGTCACCGGTCTGCGTCGGCACTGTCCTCATGAACACAATGTTCCCGATATCATATTGTACGTGACGATGGCTATTGTCGTAGCGGGCCTTGTATAATAGTATGCGAAACGATGTCTCTCCGGTCGTTTGGTTCGGTTCTCCGTTCAGGTCTCATTGGCTCTCCGTGAGTTTGGCATCCCCGTCCCGTCCTTCCGGATCACCCGCGTTTGCTTGTATAGCTGGTAGAAGTATTACATCCCTATGAATATAATGCCTGAAAAGATGCAACCCTCCGCGCACCGCTGCATGCCCCGGAAACCACCGTCGGTGGTCGGTAAAAGGGAAAATAAATATGCTAGTGTAGGAGAGGAAGCTGGAGCTAGTTGCCAAAGAGGGGTATGAGGCCCTCCGCTAGCTCGCAGACTAGGGAAAGCTCCACGCAAGCCCAAGAAAGTAGGAGATGGTGACTTACGGCCAACCAGAGGCCAGAAACTCGCCCTCTCTTACTCCTAAGAACTAACTCGCTAGCTTTAAGATGAAGAAAACTATTTGAAAGTGGGAGATGGGAGTTTTTCCGACCAATTAGGGTTCAAAGAAACTGCCCTCTCCTTAGTCTGCGTAACACTAGAAGTCAACGGCAATAGTATATAAGGTCGCAATTTTTGTATTTCTGGGCAGTCTCAACATTTTAAATCAACGTTCAACATCTACAACCAGTCATGTGAATAAATAAGTGGTAAGATGGAAACTAAAAGTTTTCTGGTACATCCGTCGGACTTAGTCAAATGTGCGAGGTCAATCCCCAACATTTATTCTGAGTTTTCTTGAACATTTGACTTCACGTAATATAATCCACGTCTCTATCCTCTAAATTCCTCAAATGGGCAAAAACCGAAAGAATGGTGGTCGAAAGAATCAATTAAGAAAATTAGTCAAGATCTATCGTGGGGAAGTTAAAGAATCTGTTTATCACGGCTATTTGATGACCGAGTATTGTGAAAACTAACAAATAATGAATTAATTAAAAGCTGAATACAAATTGGTAAAAATTAGCTATTCAATTAAATGTTTGAAATCTAAATATATTCCAACAACTGATCCAAGACACGCATTTTATCTTAACAAAGAAAGTTCAACTCTAGATATTAATTAATCAAACCGTTCAGCCCATATCCCTGACCAATTAGCCGTAGCTAAGGTCAAAAACAGGGCAATTATTTTTTGTTACTTCGGACGTAACAGAAGCGTTCGGTTGACTCGCTCGATTTACCCGTTAGCCCGACCATGCCTCGGAGAATTCAGTGCATGGTAGATTCCGTGTTTGATGCAAAACTCAGAGAATTGATGTGCCGTAAAACATGTCCCTCTGTCGGATATGATACGTCAGGGAGCGCCGTAATCTAAAATGAAGTCGTCGAGGATGCGCACAACGTTTCTGGCGGACGTGTCTCGTACCGCTTTTAACACAACAGATTTCGTTAAGTTATCGATTATGGCTAGAATGTAATGATTCTGCCGTTTACTCGTTGGAAAGGGGCCCGTGTGATCCACATTGACCGTTTCGAACGGCCTGCCTCCTGGAGTTATTAGGTGCAATAGGCCGGCTTGCTTTCCAGTTTGGGTTTTCGTTAAAATACATTGGATGCATGCACGTGTCACGTTCCGCGTGACTCGGGATTTTTATTTCCCGAACTTACCTTTCTTTCTGGGCGTCTCGCCGTCGCCCCATACGGGCCCGAACCCTGATCTCTTAGAAAAATTGGTTATTGGGGATATTTTGTATAAATAATAATTAATAGATATGGAAAGAAAATCTCAATATATTAAAAACTGTGGAGTCCTCGAATTTAAAAAAACAATACTAAAGATATAATGCTCCTAAAATTACGCAATATTTTATCGCGGCTATATACTACCTAAATTACATTCGATCAGACTCATACACGCAATCTCATACTCACAATAATGGAGGCTACTTGTCCTTCGGAATTACCTGACAATTCCCCGACTGCACCGCAAGTACATGACAGTCAGAATTATAAAGGAGGCGATCGGCACCGAAGGAAGTCACTGAGTTTCGTTTTGTTTTCAGGCACAGACCCACTTGTATGATTGTGGTAATAATTTGCAAAACTTTGAGTTCGATTGTCACAAAATCAACTCGCACCAGAACTCGCGACGGTCACTGTTCCGCCTACACGAGAACAGATATTAAGACCCAATGCTGAGGAAGATTGATGAAGATTTTTATGACTTCAGGGAAAGAGTTGTTAGTTCTTTCGCTGATTAAACTCGACTGTCTTTCCCATCATCCAGTAAAGAGGAACTTCCTCCTTATTGGACAGTGGGGAGAACTTAGCAACTAGGAATTTACGTGACAAAAAATGCCATTTGGCAGAACTTCGCTGCGTGACTTTCTGGTAAACATCTCAAGTTACACGAGAGATGCTTCGCCTCTCGACTTACATTTTACGCTTGCCGCATTCATTATTGTTTACCGGTGTGGCTTGGTTAACCATTCTGCAATTTAATTGCAGAATGATCAACAAGACCACGATATTTAAAGATCGAGGAAAAAAAAGAAACAATTTAATTCTAAAATTCAAAATTATAGGGATGTAACACACGTACATGCTGGCGTACGTAGTCTCGTAGTCCGGGGAAGTAATAGTTCTCCGACATGTTGCGTACCGTTCGATCTAAGCCCGAATGGCTTCGTAAATCGTGGAAGCATATAGTCAAACTCTTCCTTAACACGCGTGGGATAACATACTTAAGTTCACCGTCGATCCGTTTGTATAGGATATCGTCTATGAGTTCATAGTCGATGTCCTATACAAACGGATCGACGGTGAACTTAAGTATGTTATCCCACGCGAGTTATCCGTTTGTATAGGATATCGTCTATGAGTTCATATTCGATATCCTATACAAACGGATCGACGTTTGTCGTGCACTTCCGATTTTTCGTGTCCGTTCCTCTCTTTCGCGTATTTCTTGAGGATTTCGCGCTTCCTTCGTAGCACTTTGTCGATGTTTTGGTACATTAACACTTCGTCGTCCGTATTCACTGTCGAAAATACCGTATTTGCACTCACATTCGTCTCATTCTCGTTCTCGGGCTCGCTCACAGGTGCCCTGCTCATCGCGTCAACGTGACTCATTCGTTCGCCGGGGAGATGCTCTATATCTAACCTGTATTCGCTCAACAGTGCGTACCATCTTATAACCTGCGGGTTTTTCGACTTGTTGGCGCATAAGTAGACTAACGCTTGACACTCCGTTATCACTTTAAAACTAAGATTAATCAATAGCATTCATAATCGCGTAATCGCCCATACTATCGCGAGGAGTTCGAGCTTGCTCGAGTGGTAGTTGCGTTCGGGGTAGCTTGTTCTTCGGCTAATAGCATATACTAACCGCAATTGACCCTGCTGGTCTTCTTGTAGAAGCATCGCTGCTAATTCTAAGGCACTTGCATCCGTGTGCAATTCGGTTTTTCGCGTAGGATTGTAAATTTGTAAAATCGGATGACTCGTAAGGGCTTCTTTTCACTCGCGGAACGCCCGTTCTTCCTTCTCGCCCCAAACAAATGGTGCGTTTTTCTTTAGGAGGTCGCTTAAAGGCGCTGCTTTTTCCGCGAAGCGTGGCACAAATCTTCTAAAGAAGCTAGTCAGTCCCAGAAAACGACGTACCTGATGCTGGTCGATCGGAGTGGGAAAATTTGCGATACCCTCGACTTTACTCGTCCCTGGCTCTATACTATCTTTAGTTATCATAAAACCGAGGTAACTAACCCGTTCCATTAAGAATTGACATTTATTTAAGTTAATCGTGAGGCCTGCGCGTCTGAAGGCTCTCAATACCAGGATTAATATCTCGCGAAGGACCTCCCAATCTCTTCCCGGAATCAAAACATCGTCTAAATAAAACAATACGACTCTATCGCGTCGCGGTCCTAATACTTGTTGCATCAGCTTCGCGAAATAGAACGGAGCGTTCATTAAGCCGAAAATAATACGGATAAATTCGCCAGTATCGTCGGGGGTTATGAAGGCGGTTTTCGCGCGCGCTTGTGCGGATAATGGCACTTGGAGGTAGCCTTGGGCCAAGTCCAACGTGATGAACATTCGTGCTTCGCCAAGTAACGCTAGGTGGTCGTCGATGTCTGGAAGCGGAAATGGATTCGTTCCGTTTAATGATTAAGTCTGTGAAAATCGATGACAAGGCGCTACTCGCCTGACTTTTTCTTTACCAGTAACATTGGACTGGCGTATGGCGACGTAGTTTCCGTAACAATCGCGTTCTGCTTCCATTCATCGACAATAGTCTTTATTTTCTCTCGTTCTACATTACTAGCTTTATAAGGTTTACTATGAATAGGTCGGCTATTCGGTATCTCGTTAATGTCCACTTCTATCACACTAGTACGACCTAGTTCGCGTGGCTCTAGTGCTACAGTGTCTCTATGCTCGTCCAAGACCGCTAATAAATCGTTAACCGTCGCTTCATGCTGTTTTTCACCCAACTGAAGGTCCTCCAGTTGGATTGGACGTGTTGTAGGTGGTGTAGAACGTAAAGGGAGCTCGGACGCATCCCCTCACGCACATACACTTCCTTTTGTCAAAGTGTGCACACGATTTCCGTCGTTGGTTGCTGGGAACTCGTACGAATTGTCTCTACTCACCAACTGAATTAAGTGAACAGAGTGTTCAGTAACTGTCACTTCGTTTTCGACATTAAACGTACGGCATGTAGGTTCCTCAACCTGCACGTTGCGTAGTGGCTCTGAAATCGAACTGGACAAGGTGAGTTCACCTCCAACTTTATGGTAGTCTACATGAGGAGCGTCGGTACAAGTGCGACCAATGAGCACTGGAGTTGACTGGCTGTCGTCTGGTACCACTCGTAGTTCGACATCATGAACAGTAATGCCGTCAATAGTAATGTCGGCTCGTACCAGTCCTGGTGAATGCACTTGGTAGTGTGCGGGTCCGAAGCTTCGTAGATCAGCGATGATTGGCTCCATTCTCATGCCCTCCTCAAGTACTGTGGCTGCCTTGATCAAGCAATCTCAAGATCCTGGATCGATTATCGCGCGTAACGACCGATTACCGACAAAGGCCTCTTTAAGGTATTTTGCCACAGTACTATGTCCTGTCGAGGTGATCTGGTGTACGGCTCGTTGATTCTCTGCGGCTGTGCAGTGTCGCTGGGTATGGCCCTTTTGGTTACAGGTTCTGCAAATAAGTTCACGTTTAGCTTCAGTACATTCTCTGGAAAAATGGCCATATTTGTTACAATTGAAGCATTTGGCGTCGTTCTTCACTGGGGCACGTGCATTAGGATCGTTTGTAGCTGAATTGCGGTACAGGGTTGTTCCAAGCAGAGTTTCAAGCAGGTGTAAAAGGAGCGGCAGGCTTAATAATCGGATCTTGTTTACCTTTATTGGCGTTCGTTTCTCTACCAGTCCTGATGCGTGCGATGCGCTGTCGCTCGAGTCTCTCGTAGTCCAACATGTCTTGATAGAGGTGCTCCAATTCTTCGTGGTCACGAGAAGCCATGGCATTGCATAAGTCTTTTTACCACAGTCCCACAAGTACCTGTTCCTTGGTATCCCTGGCACCCAGTCCTAGCTCGAAGCACATTTTGACTTTGGCGTGAAAGTCAAAATGTCTGAGTGGATTCTCCTTTTTGCTGAACCTTCTCAACTATGTGTTGCCATTTTAGGGTTCGGCTCTCGTAGGTAGCAAATGTGCGTCGGAAAGCTGCTCTAAAAGTTTGCCATGAGGTTAATTCAAAGGAACTCATACGATACTAATCTTTGGCCTCACCGATGAGATACATTCGGGCGGTCTCAAGCACGATGCTGTCCGGCCATCGATGGAGAGCCCGCATACTGTCCAGGTTTCTTAGCCACTCTCGTGATGTTGATCCTCCTCCTTCGCCGTTATAGGTTTCGATGTGTTTTGATAGGTGCGGCATTACTTAAAAACACAGGTTAGAGTCGGGGGTTCGTGTTCCTATCGGCTGTGCCGCAAGGTTCGTCAGCACCCGTTGCAGCATCTCGTCGCGTCGTCGGTTGTCTCCCAGCATGGCTTGGAAGATATCGTTGAAAGGCGGAGCTGTCAGCGTCATCGGTCTCGGAGTAGCGTTTATTTGGTTGTACTGCACATGCGCGGTCGGGTTTCCATACGGCGGCACAAGTGCACGAGGTCGAAACCGAGTGTCATTTAATGGAGGCGGCGGTTGTTCGAAATTCGGTGCACTCGCGTGCGGAGGGGCGGGCACGTTCTGCGTCGTCGCGTTGTTGTTATTGTTCACGGACACTCTATACGGTACAAAAACACCTTGATTTGGCGGTGGTGCGTGGCGTTGTACAAATGGCGGCAGTTCTTCTAGTCGTCTCGTATGGTCGGTTATTCATTCTGATGTCGTGTGATTGGAGGACCGGTGTCACTATGCACCTGCGCGTCGGTCGGCACGGAACTCGCGGTGTGTTCGTTTTGCACCCGGCTATGATTTTCACTTCTAGCGGATGCCTCTTCCCCACTTCTCTGTCGTCTACTATTATTTGCACTCACTGGGGCCGAATTCGTGTCCTCTCGCTGCGCGAGCTCACCGAGGGAACGAGCAAACGCTTCGAATTCGTCCATGGCACTCTCTGGTCTGGCGGCCATTTTGGAAATGTGTCGTTACACACGTGGCGTTGGAATTTTTTGTTCAATTTTTCGAGGCACTTTACACCTTTGCACTATAATTTTCCCCGTTACCTTTTCGTTCGACGCACTGTGGATCGCCGTTGATCACACACAAAAACAACAACAACAAAAATGAACAGTCTTAATCGCAAAAAGTTTGTCGTCACTCGAAGAGATGTTCGTATACGTGTTCACAGAGAGAGAACTCGCCTCGCAAGAAATCACGGCGGATTGATAGACGAATCTCACTAGTAAATCACGGCGGGTTAATAAGTTCATCCCACTTCTGGAATATTAGCCACATAAATTCACTTCCGAAATGTTAGCTCATGCTAACATTCAGTTAATTTGTACGAGCGTCGTCTTCTCGTCTCCGCGTACTTGCGAGGATGATCATGCGCACCGGAATGCGTCGCACAACCAACCGGGGGTCAGGATGCGTGTTCGTAAGAAAGCTCAACACGTGGTTGAAGGAAAGATAGCACTTTATTGTTAATTAGTTAAATTCGTAGTCCATAGAAGTAGCCTAAGTTGTCGTGGTAAAGCGCACTGGAATTACACGTAAATCTTAATTATAACCGTAATCGTAAATCGTATTTCTGATCTTAACCGCTATCGTAACCGTAATCGTACTCGCGATCGCTCGGGACGTACGCACCGGGTATCCCTCGCTCTCGTGCGTGCGTTTTCCTCCCTGTTCGCACACATACTGTCCTCTCTCACCTCATTTCCCGCTCGCTTGCGCCACCTATGTCCGTCCGCGTTGCCACGTGGCGTGTTCGGCGCATGCGAGGGCGTCCCTCCGCAATGGCGCGAGGTTCGGATCGGGGTTTTTGGCTGCGTCAGTGCGAGCGCCAGGTTGCCGTTAACAATTCGTTGAAAGATTCTCAGAACGCTTTCGAATAGAAACAATGTTGAAAAGAATCCTGGAAAAAATCTTGCTCCGGATCCTATACGCAATTATTTTCAAGATTCTTTCAAAGACTCTTCACAAGATTCATTTTTTCTACGCGGGTTGTCATCCATCCGGGCACCTTGGCGAAAATTTCACTGGTCTCACTAACTATATCTTCGGATCTATTCCTTATCTCGGCACTCACGTT